>OZ023314.1:66468335-66910835 GCA_964007375.1 Ophion obscuratus | reverse complement strand
TACGGGGTGACACCGAAAAAAACTTATCCGAAAATGTGAAAACTATAGGCGGCCCGTCGATCGATAAAATCCAACAATATAGTAGTATATCGGTCGACGGAATGAAAGTGATCGGACGATGTATGAACACTCAGATCGAGATGGATAGCGTGCCACATTATACAGCCTTATTTGCTGTGTTTATAATTTCGACGTGAAACTTCGATCTTTTTTTTATACAGTAACTCAACTGCTACCTGCGTCTTTGCTCGTGGGGATTTCATAATTGATAGAAATAACCTCTCTTCGATATTCCAAAGACCTGATCTAAAAACTCCTCAAGTATAAAAACTCACTGAAAAGTTGAGTTTCATTTTTCCCAGCACCCTTTTGTAAATCACATTCGTGGTATTGCCTCTTGGGGCTAAGATGCCCAGACTACGGGCGTAGCTCACTCTGGCACATGCGACATAGATGTCCATGTGAGAAACACTCCTCTCTCAAGTCGATGCCGGCCATTTCCAGTGACTGTCTTTGAGATTTATTAATAATCATGGCAAAGCACACCTTCAGAGGGAACTGCATTCTCTTAAACTTGAGCGGATATTCCATTGGGATTAACGGTGTTCTTGCGATGAAAACTATCTTTCCTCGAGCACACCTAGTGACCACTGGGGCTTCTACAATGTCTCTATCGCATAGCTGCAGTAGCCTGGTCATCTTAGCTCCAAAAAGCAATACCATATACGTGGTGTACAAAGAGGTGCTGGGGTAAATAAGACTCAATTTTTCGTTGAGTTTTTATACGTTAGGAACTTTCAGATAACGTCTCTGGAGTACCGAGGAAAGATTGATTCTATCAATTGCGAAACCCACGCGAATGGAGCCGCGGGTAACAGCTCGTTACACATATTCGGAGGGACCATGTAGCGGCGTGTGCGCGTTTTAGTTGATATCGTGAAATCGTGTCTTAAGCCCCCCCCCCCCTCACCCACCAACGCCGCCGAGACAAAACCCGTCTTACAATTAAAGAGTCACAAAACGCACAACAGGTTAACGAAAACCATCCCGTGGGCTTTTCGTTTAGTAACCCCATTGGCGTTCTAGTTTGGGAAATGCTAAAATACATGTTTTATTATTTGTGTTGTAGAGTATTTATGCTAAGTATCAAGAAAATTAGACCGAAAAAATATTTTTTCCAATACAATTTTGTTTACCCCTTTAGAGGTTGCGTTTTGGATAACCGCGAAATTTATACATTTTTAAGCTCACCGGGGTTTCACTTGCCGCTAGAGGCATGCTTGAACCCTCTCTTCTCCGCCGTAATGCTTCGTCGGCGGCCCGGACGAACTACAGCCCTTGCGTAGCTCGACGCACCAGCATGATTTAAACTTCAAACAGTACCATTGTAAACGAATAAAGGAACAAATTGTAACACGGTTTGGTGACAGAGTATTTACGCGATAACCATAGAAAAGGACAATCAAAGACAAAATACTTGGCAAGCACCCGGCTACAAGACCCGCGAAACCGGTTTATTTCCAAAAAAAACGTGCTTACTTAGTTATGTTGTGGAGTACTTTTATGAAAATTTAAGTTAATAAAAGCGTTAAATAATGTTCATCTATATAAACGTTGACGTCGGGTCAACGTTTATATACGTTGGGTCCACCACTATCACCACTTTACACCACTATCACTGCATGTTGAAAGTCAACGGAAACTTTTTTGTTTTAACTGTGGACTGCGTTGGTAGGAGAGCTCATTACTTCTCAGAATTTGCTGAAATATTTCAGGTACTTCTCTATTTATACGGATGGGTGACTTGATGGGTGTGTTACGTCCAGATGGGATGATTTTATTTTACCTTTGGTTTCTTCAATATAATTTCTTTTAAGTAAAAGGGATAGCCGCACGTCCCATACGAGCCCGGCAAACTCCCCTGTGGAAATGGGAGTGGGGAAACAAATTCTAACGAATGTTATTTAGGGGTAAATGCTTATATAAGATTTTATTATATTATGTTAATCCTACTTACAACTTTTTGTGGGTAATCACGCCTTTACGCGCGGACAGTTTCCCCCGCGTCGCTCTGTCCCTCTCTCTCACTCTCGGTCTAGCACGCTCTTCCCCGGGCACAATTCTGCCTGCGTTTCTCTCTCGCACACCGTACGTTGAACTTATTGGTCCTCTATTTTGATCGGGGTTTAAACGTAGGCCCCGCACTTTCATCACTGACTCGGAGTTTATTTTGTAAATGAAATAATGAAAGTTAAAATTAATAGTAAATAGTAGACTGATGCCTCTGTGCGGATTCGTCGGGTTGCTAGCCTGGACTCATTACACCACCGCGAGCTCCGTTGCTACTAGGATGTTACTAGTGAAGAGTGACGGGTCCGCCGGGTCTAAGGTCCGCTGTGTGCGGGTCCGCCGGGTCTAAGGCCTGGACTTATTACACCGTCACGAGGACTGCTATTACTAGGAGTTTTCGCCGACTCTAGGAATGAACCGTGGACAAATCGGAACTGTTTACACTTACCGCCACCGGACCGACGTTAGCTCGGTCGCTATTAGCCCGGTGGGGTTTTTGGCAACCTCCACCGAAACTTGTTCGCTCCCAGAGTCCGACGGTCGAACCCCGCGGATCAGGCGGTGCTCGATCAGCAGAATTCAATCAGGTACATCCGGTCCCACCGTCGGCGTTTCACATCCGACACCGCACAGAGACACGAGGCACAGAGTCGTAGGGAAATAATTATATTTATATTAAAACAAAGAAAAACATTACGGGACGTGACAACTCCCCCGCCCCACCTCCCCAACCGTTCAATTTTATGAAATTTTACCGTTTATCAAAGTTGTAGATCCTTTAATTATGAACAACTTTTTCCTATAACTTTTTTTTCTAATACCAATATCTTCGGAGTTATATATTACTTTACCGAGCGAAATCCGCGCCAATGTCGCAATATCATCGACATCAGTGGGTATTCAGTACTTGAAAGAAATATTAAAGTATTCCATGATAATTTATTAGCCAACTTACCTGTATCAAAAGGTGAATCGATTAAACTATTTAAAAATTGTACTTCATTTAAATATTGAATATTGTAATCATTCAAATATCATTTAAATATTGTACTTCTTCAATTTGGGTATTTTTTATTCCATTCAATGGGATAATAATGTGAATAAGGATTACAAGAAGAAGTAAATGAATAATTGAAACTGTTTCACACATTTATTGATAAAAAAATAGATCATAAAATTCGTAAAGTTAAGCACCCGAGATCGATGGAAGTGATTTGTTAATATTAAAGGCCCTGACGGTATCGGGGCATACGTCGTCCTCGTCCATTCCGTCAAAAATATTATCGTCGACAACATTGGCGATATTAGAACAATAGTTCTCTTGGCAATTAGTGCAAATTACTGAGCAAAGCAGGCCGGCCTTTCTACATCCGCACGCTTTGCCGCAGTTGGTTTTGCATTTGCACGCAATCGATCTGAGTAAATCTTCCGGAGCTGGTTTCAGTGACATTGGTATCGGCTCCAATCCACGGGGGGTGCGACGCCAGCCCCACTCCTCGGGTTTCAGATAATTTTCGAGCCAGTATTGCACTTGGTAGTAACACCTCAACAAGTGAAAAAATGCGGCATCAGAGGTAGGAGGAAGGGAACAGATGTTCCTTACCCACACCAATGCACGCAACCGTGTGTCTGTGAATACGCGTTGCGACAATGGCGCGGATTTCGCTCGGTAAAGTAATATATAACTCCGAAGATATTGGTATTAGAAAAAAAGTTATAGGAAAAAGTTGTTCATAATTAAAGCCCTGGCAGTTTGCCTAACCGTTCATTCATACCGGTTTTACAACCAAAAAACTAACCGTTGTATTTGGACAAAATTCTACCGACTTTCTAACCGTGTTTCTGACCACTACCCGTGATTTGCTCAAGTTAGAAAGATGGTTAGAAAATTGGTTTGAAATTCGAATTACAACCCTGCCGAAAAGCAACCACTTGTAACCGAATTTATAACCGTATTTATAACCACTATCCGTGATTTGCTCAAGATAGAAAGATGGTTAGAAATATGGTTGGAAATTTGAAATACAACCCTGCCGAAAAGCAACCACTCGTAACCAAATTTGTAACCGTATTTATAACCACTATTCATGATTCGCTTAAGTTGGAAAGATGGTTAGAAAGATGGTTGGAAGTTTGAAATACAACCCTGCCGAAAAGTAACCACTCGTAACCGAATTTTTACCGTGTTTCTAACCACCATCCGTGATTACCTCGAGTTAAAAAAGCGGTTAGGAAGATGGCTGGAAATTCGAAATACAACCACAGCCGCGCTTTAACGTGACTGCAAAAGTGGTCGCCAATTAAAGATGTGTGTACCTGTAATTGGGATTTTAATGTGGATATTAAAGAATCGATGGCGGGACATACCGCTAAATCGTAGTTTTATTTATACCAATTTTTTTGGTGGCGTCGTACAATATTTTATTTCCTGTTTTCGCATTTTTTCGTTCTTTTCAATTGCTTGATTTTTTTACAGTTGTTGTTTTCTCTTTATAATTGTTTTGTGTATTATATTTTAAATTTGTTTTTCCGGTTTCTTGATATATGGCGGACAATCACCAATGTTTTTTTCTTAGGCGCAATACATAATGAAGGCCGATCGTAGGCGGTATACAGTTGCGAAGCATATTAAATTATTAATGGACGATATTTTTTTTTGAAACATTCCGCCAATCTCAACGATACAAATATTTAGTTTAAAACAAAAGAATGAATAACAAGTCTTTGTTTTCCGTCTAGCAGAAAAAATGCAATCGCAATTTTGAACCATTTTTGAGCCACCTATGTGACTAGATGCATGGTTAGTCATATTTTTAACTTTGAAATTCGCGGCTGTAGTTGAGTGCGATTATTCGTTGTGCGTCGTGCTCACATAGCTCATTCTTCGCCCGAATCAATCGACGACCATATATACTAAATATTTAATTAAACATAAAAGAATGAATAATAAGTCTTTGTTTTCCGTCTAGCAGAAAAAAATGCAGTCGCAATTTTGAACCATGATGACTAGATGCATGGTTAGTCATTTTTTTTTAACTTTGAAATTCGCGGCTGTAGTTGAGTGCGATTATTCGTTGTGCGTCGTGCTTACACAGCTCATCCTTCGCCTGAATCAATCGATGACCATTGAAAGGATCATCCGATATTGTACCGGTACTCGCTAGTATCTGTTTCAGTGATTTCTCCTCAACTGTACAACAAATACACATGCCAATGATTATCAATGAGTTTATTTGTTCGTGTAATTGTAAGATAAACGTTATATATTACCGTTGAAGCTTTTACTTTGACACCTTTCCTTCAATTCTGAGTATTCCCATAATGATTGTTTTTCGAGCTTTCTGCAAACGTAGAGTTCCATCAATTTTTTTTTGTTGATCCTGAAAATAGTCAATTTGTAATATTCAACGTCGTTAACAGTAATTTTTTCGTATTTATATTACGCACTGGTACAGTTGATCAATGTTTTCCAACGGTAATACCGGTATCATATATTTGCAAAATAAATATTCTATCAATGCCGGATGTTGGAAATTCTTCATTTAATTTTTTTGGTGATGGGTAATTATTGTCTGACCTTCGAGACGCTTGTAGATATCGAAAACAATGCGATATTCATTTCGCCATTGGACGATGCGCACTTTTCCTAAGTATAAAATGATACATTGTTTTACCTGATACAATACATGTTTACAGTCAGTATATCACAGATATATCTTTTTTGTTACCATTGATAGTCACGAAGCAATCTGGCGATAAAATTTTATGAAGCTCGTCACGGGTCAAATTACTCTTCCATAGAAGCTGATTGAAAGTGTACAAGTTGTCAAGACAAATGTCACCTTCGTTCTTCTTTCCACGATACGTACTTGATTCAAGCAACTTTAGAATTTGCTCCAAATTATATTTAGCAGGTGGAGTCTCGATTATTTTTCCATGAGATTCCACTAAACCATGTTCATAGTTTTCCAGTACAATTTTTCGTTGCTTCGGCGGTATGTCATGTTTATGGTGATGGAGCTGAGCATCTGTTGAATATTCTTCTTCTTCGTTTTCTTTATTCGAAGCCCCATACTGCTTCGATTTGTTGTACACTCGATCCGCCTTCAACTTGGACGAGATCCACGATCGCATTTTTGCAACATCTTGCACACCATCCCTTGGCAACTTGTTTGAATCCTGCATTATGATACTGGTATCTATGCATGTGCAGAAAATATTATTGCTATGGTTATGATTTTTTTCGTAATAATTAAATTTATCTCTGATTGTAACGCTCATTTATTTAACTCACGTATTAAGGCGGAGATCTCGCCTTTTGTTATAAGCCGATAAGACGCTTTTTTCCTTTTTGTTTCGTCCAACGTGAGAGACAGACGTTCCTCTGGTGACCAAAACGCACTTATCAAGTGATTCACTCTCTTTTTCATAGTTTTTGCTTCGATAGCTTTCAAAAAGTGACCATATTCGAATCTTCTTCCATCCACACTAACCTATGGAAAAACACCATTATTAGATGGACACATTGGGTCATCTGCATGTCCGTCTGAACTAATCTGGGAGTAATTAATATGTACAGTACTCCCACTAAACTGCAAATACCTTTCCATCATCGTCTGGTAATGGTATTTCAAAGGTAGGTCCGGTGCGTGTATCTTCGGCTTCTTTTGGAGCGACAAATTTTTTTACTTTGGTGATTATTGATTTTTCCATCTTTGTCATTTCTTTTGAAATGAAGGATTTTAAATCCCCATAATCATCAACGGATTTTCTCTTTTTCGAAACACCTGCCGAGTTTTGTTTTGCGAGAGATGTGTTATTAGTTGTCAGATGGACGCTGCTCGTTTGCAGAACGCTCTTAACGGCGGCTTGTTTTTTTTCCTTTTGTATAAAGTTATCGGTACGTCTGCAACGTTCATCCTAGAAAAGAATATTTTTTTTTACTTGTAACTCGAACTTGTTGCCTTAATTGTTTTATATTTACCTCCTCCGATCCAATAAAGGGCGATGATGGTACTGAAGATAAATCGTCGTTTTCGGTTGGCAGATAAGACTCGAACGACATACTAGAATCGTATTCACCAGAAAAGGGTGGTGTAATCGGTGTTGTGACGCTCGATTCGGTTATATCCATGTCAATTTTATTTATTGTTTTCACTATCGGTCTTCGCAGTGTTATTTTCTACTAGTTGACATTGTACACGAATTTTAAAGTCATAATACAAGTTTGACGCGCTACGCGCAAAGCGTCACGGTTTCAATGCTACAAGGAGGGTGCAATCGTAATGCAATCAAACTTACATGCTCGGATGACTTCCTCAAGATATCGCTCACGATTCTCAACTTCTTTGGGTTTCTCATCGCTTCGCCTCTACTCTCCTCCGACAACGCTTTCTCTACTTTTTCATTATCCTATATGTATCGGTATGAAAATTTTTACTTCTCATAATAAAAATGAATCTATATTGTCTTTTAATTTCCCCATTCGTTAACAATCCACATATAATGTTCATTTTCCCTCGTTGCAGCACAGCGGCACAGCCAGGTCCCGCCGGTTCCCAAGGTTCGCCCAGTTCTATATACATTTCAATTTATAATTGAAATTTTGTATTTGATTGAATTTAAAATTATAAGGGAAATTTCAATTTATAATTGAAATGTATATCTCTGCAAGCTAGATTATTATTTTCTTGAAATATAGTAGGTAAAATTCGATCCTGGAATTATTTCACCTATTTTATATGCGCGGAACAGTTTTGGTTGTCCAAAAAGCGGTAGGGTTCGGGTCGTCAAAACTTTTCAGCGCACACAAAATATTAATGATAATTACCGGATTGTCTTTTATTATCTACGTGGCGGGAATAACAATTTCAGCTCACGCTGATTCTATACAGCGTCACAATTCTTTCGACGTTCCATGAGAAACGAAATTCCAGAATGTTTTGGTAATATTTCGTACGCTTACAGTTACGGCGCTGCTGCATGGCAATATTTCATCGGTGATTTCAGGTACAACGAGATCCTTGGTTATTTTTTCTGAATCAGTCTCCACGTGTACTTCTACACGGTTCTCAATCATTTTTTCATCGCTTATCGATACATTGGGCGAAATCTCACAGTCCGACGATTTCTGTATCGTTTTTTGCAAACAAAATATATATTTATTGTTGTGTTGTGTGATATTAATCTCGATTATTTTTATAATACATTACATTTTAAATTTCAACATAATGAATTCAGATGAATGGTTGAATGGTTCCACATAGATTCATGTCTCGTTCAAAACTCGCGCCATTTAACGTACCTCAAAGAATACAACGTTAACACGTCTTAAGAGGGAATGATACCTCATCGCGGTCGGTATGGTAGAACAATTATAGATTCCCAAAAATCTCGAAAACGGCTCTTCAGATCCCGTCGAAACTTTGCCAAACGACGTCAAATAGATAGACGAACAGCTGTCTTCCCCTAAAATTTTCTGAATTTGAGAAAAAAAATGTAGATTGGCTTATCATAAGCCAATCTAGTTCTTTTTTCTCAAATTCAGAAAATTTATCCTACAAATAAAATATACAGGGTGTCCCAGAAGTAACGTACGCTCTTCTAGCATGTGGTAGGAAAAAAATTCTCCTACAAATAAAATATACAGGGTGTCCCAGAAGTAACGTACGCTCTTCTAGCATGTGGTAGGAAAAAAATTCTGAGACGAAAAGTCCTCAGTCATTTTTTGATCAGACGCACAGATAATTAATTATAAATTAAAATAAATAGCTAATCAGGGGTCCGCTACAGCGGAATGGTAGCGTAGAGGGGAGGGATAGGGGAATGCGTTGTAATTGCGTGCGCCTGAAAATGTGTGCGGAAGGAAAATTCCGAAAGCGTGTGTGTGTGTGTGTGTAAGATTGTGTGTGTGTGTGTGATTAAGTGTTTGAGTGTGCATATGCAAGTGTAAGCGTGTGTGCATGCGCGCGCCTGTGTGTGTGTGCGAGCGTGCGTGTGTGTGTGTGCGCGCGCGCGCGCGCGTGTGTGTGTGCAAGTGTGTGCGTGTGTGTGTACTAGTGTGAGTGTTATCTATGCGTCTGATCAAAAAAAGACTGAGGACTTTTCGTCTCAGATTTTTTTCCTACCAGATGCTAGAAGCGCGTACGTTACTTCTGAGACACCCTGTATATTTTTTGTTGTGTTTGTTGTTTAATATGACAATTTAAGTCACAAACTCAGGCTCAGGCAATGTTATATTTGCAAGTTATGCAAAAACTCCTCACTATTCAATGACAGACTAATTATTGAGAGATTAATTGTGACAACTAATTATGACAGATAAATTTTTTCTAAATATGTACATGTGCATGGAAAAAAATGCTCATAGTTTAATCAATTATATTTTTTAATTAAAAATGTGAAATGTAATTTTGAAATTTAAAAAACTGCAATCTTTTTTTTCTACGATGCAATAGAATAAGATTCTACCATTATATTATTCATTTTGTACGCATGGACGTGCATGAGAAATGGAATTTCAATTTTTTTAGCAATATTCCGTTACACTTACCGTTATGGCGCTGCATGGTAATACGTCGACAGTGATTTTAGGAACGACAACGAGATCCTTGGTTGTTTTTTCCGAATGAGTTTCCAGGTGTTCTTCTACACGGTTCTCAATCATTTTTTCATCGCTTATCGATACATTGGACGAAATCTCACAGTGCGACGATTTCTGTACCGTTTTCTGCAAATAAAATATATATTTATTGTCGTGTTTGTTGTTTAATATAACAATTTAAGCCGCAAACTTAGGCTTCGATTATCATTCTCAGCTTACTTTGGAAATAGCAGCGTTGTCACTCGGTGCTGCATGTCCTGCAATATCCAGGTTTTCTTGTGCCGTCCGTATAAACTTTTTGAGGGCTTTCTCGTGTTTTTTCTACAACAACAGTTAGGCACCATTTAATAATTAGCGGCTTAATATTTATTTACCGATATTAGACATTTTCTCCACCGCAGCGCTCACTTCAAAGTGTAAGATTCTCTTCGCAGCTCTTACCTTGGCATCTGGGAATTTCTGCTTGCAATCGGACTGTATACTGGCAGCGGTACATCCAGTTGTCATTGTCTTGTTTTTCTTTTTTGGGCTGTATATTACGCTGGGACTATCTGGCAGCTTTGGCTTCTTGACACGACAGCCCCGCCCGCGAGGGCCCTCCGTTTCCTCTGCCCATGCATCATCGACCGTATCTTATCGTTGCATAATGGTAATATATTACTTTCAAAAGTTATATGAACTAGAATTACTCTATGCAGCGCATATATTTATTTCTCTCGTAGCACGATTTTGCTACGCAGGCGAACAATTTTTAAAGTTAAACAAAAATTCAACTTACCAGCAAATTTGAGAATGACAAGCGCCTCGTAGGTATTACGGACGATTTCATCAGTAGTAGTATGTTGTTCGCAAATTCTCAACGTTTTTTTAGAACCCAATCCAGCAGTATGAACTAAATAATCTTTGGTACAAGAAATGTCGAATTTACCATTTTTTTTGTTGTACCGTTTGATTTCACTAATGGGACAAACTCGTGGTTCATTCGATGAAGAGAGAGAAACGCGACAGTATTCCATTTTCACGCTGATACGTTTTCGATAAAATATTAGAAGTTACGGCGCGCAGGCGTCGGTTATCATTGTACCGGTAAACCGCAGCAAAACTCAGTATTTCTGTCATCTAAAACACTTCACTGTTACTTGAATTTATAATTAAGCGTTTTTTGTAAACTAATACGCAGCGAAAATAATGATCACAGAGCACTAATATTTGCTCGCGAAGCGCGCGGAGTGGTACGTACGAGACAAACGAGTGCGTACGAGACAAACGAGTGCGTACGAGACAAACGACGGCAACTTGTGGGCTCGATTCGTGCTCTCACTCTTTGTTTGGTCCATGGAGCCTAGATACCAGGAGGTTCAGCGAGGACTTTCAACTCGTCCCCAAAACGAGAACGAGAAATGATGGCGTGCAGTGCTCCGGCACCTATACGTATATAGATATACGCTTAACATGGGTGCGATCTAAGACAGATCACAGATAATGTACCGAACCCGCATTCGTGTTAAGGGATAACACCACTCCAGGATTTTGGAAAGACGTTTTCTTGCCTAAAAATACTTTGGTGTCATAAAAACAATATGCAATTGGTCCTGTAGCGATTTTTTAAATTTAAGTAACATCGAGCAATTACATCGAGCAATTACATCGAGCAATTACATCGAGCAATTACATCGAGCATCGAGACCGAATCGCTAATTCGGTCTCGTATCGATGCTTCGCACTGGGACGAAGAGTCGAAGCCAAACAGACGGCGATCGCGGAGCGCGCGCGTGTGTGTGTGTGTATGTTTGCTATGTCGACCGACCGCGTGTAGAAAGAACAAATGCATTCTCGCACGCCGTTCGGTCGTACGCAAGCACCTTACATCTATGTGTGTATTACACAATTCACACAACTATGCGTAGCGACCATGGTACGCTTGTATTGGCAGCATGCGCTCGCTCGGAGGCAAAGACTCAGGCATTTTCCCATGCTTTTTGAATTCATTTAAACAAATAAGCTACCACCGCCAACCACCAGTTGATTCTCGGTTGTGATACAGTGACCAGTGACCAGTTATTCATATTAGATATTGAGACGATACATCAGCAGATTCACATCACATTCATTTTGAGATAGACCAGAATATACACACTTTTATGAAAAATTACAACCCGCTTGCCGGTAAGTACTATTTAATATCTGTTTAATTGCTTTTTATGTCTCGCTAATGACAAATCGACCAAATCATATATATATATATACACACATTACACAGAGCTCGAAAAAAGTCGTGCGTACAATTTTTAATAATATCGTATCGTAAAACACTTTCAATGGGCAAATGCAAATTATTTTTATATACGCGTGTTACACATATTTCTTTTTCATCCTGTTTTTCAGTACTATTACTTATTGGTATATATTCATGCAGGACAAAATGTATTCTTAGAAATTTCATTTCAGTTAATTTATAATAAAGTTTTGATTCATTCTCCCTGAAACAAATTGTACATAAGTACTTCACATTTTTTATTTTATTACATTTTTTTCAATTCTGTGAGGTGTATGTGTGTGTATGTGTAGCACAGCTCGCTACGTATCCCAAGCGAGACATACTGTAAAGTCGTAACGGTCAACGAAAGACCGAACGTAAATATATATATAGAAAAATAAATGTCTTCAACGCGGCACAATAACTACAACAAATTCGAACAACTACAGGAAATTTGCAATTGAATGTTAAAAATTATAGAATTATTTAAAATTTATAATTTACTTCATAATTTCCCAAAAGGGAATTTATAAAAAATGGAAAATGTTACGTTTTGAACTATAATTATTGATTTTTATTCATTTTTTATTCATTTACAACGTTAACCTTGTAAATGAATAAAAAATGAATAAAAATAAAGAGTTATAGTTCTGAACATAAAATTACAATACAAGGTTTAAACCTTGTAAATGAATAAATACGCTGCAAATTGAAATTTGCAAATTGCTTACTCGAGATTGAGCATGATGCTCAAATCTTCTTCTATGAGGAAGATTATGTACGCCGTATGCTATTTATGCTCATTTATTATAAAACATGAACTTTAAATTGAATGTTAAACCTTAAATAAAAATACAATATTTCATTTCAATATAAACTAATAGTTTTTTATTTCATTTAGTCAAAAGCAAAAATGATGAATTAATTTGTCTAGACATAAAATTAATTCAAAATACACAGGAAAGGATCTAAAAACGTGGAATTAATTTTGTGTCTAGACATCATTTTAATTCATTTTTATTATGTTATAATAAAAACTTAATGCATTTTTATTCAGCTCTACAGTCATTTAAAAAATTGTAGGACAAAAATGTAATGAGCCACAAAATAATTCAATGAATTAACATTGGGGTCTAGCATCACACGAATTAGCGATTCAAACATTTTTTAGTTTTAAGGCTTTCACGGCTCTTTATGTAATGAGAAGAGTATGTGGCTTCCGGATAGAGGCCGTGTTGAGGATCAGCGTTGTGCCGACGTTTCGCAAACGTTACAGTCTGCATCATCAGGGCTGAGAGCTCCGATACTGAAGCTCTCGTGTCTCAGGTATTCCTTATATAGTTGCAGTCATCGTTTCGGATCGCTGCACCAGCCAATCAGATGTTTTAATTGATCAGCTCGTCAATTAAAAAACCGGGAGGACGGTGTGCCAAATAGGATTGACGTGATATCCTCCATCTCTGTTTAGATTGTCCGGATGTTTTCGGATTTCCAAGCCTTCTCGATGTTTCCTGGAAAAATAGCTGTTTGATGGGGCCAGACTTTGGGCTTTGTCAAACTCGATGGCATGACCAGTCTCCATCCAATGTTCGGCCAGCGCTGATTGTGTAATATGGCCATATTTGATACACCGTTGATGTTCTTTGATCCGTGTACTGATCTTCCTCCCGGTTTCTCCTATGTACACTTTACCGCATGAGCAGGGTATCTTGTATACTCCTGGTGCACTTAATGGTGGTCTTTGGTCTTTTGCACTCGGAATCACTTGTGCTAGTTTCTTCTGAGGTTTGAAGATGACTCGCACGTTATGTTTTCCAAGGACCCTCCCTATGCGATCGGTTATGCCCTGAAGGTATGGAAGGGAAGTTGTTGCGGTTATTTGTCCTTCATTCTCCCTATCAGGTGCTGTAACCGTTTTCGGATCAGCTATTTTTCTTTTTAGATTTTTGATCGTTCTTTCGATGTTGCCTGGCTTGTAGCCATTGTCTCCTAAAGCTTTTCGTAGGTGTTCTAGTTCAACCTCCAAGGAGTCTGGTTCGGAGATCGCTAGAGCTCTGTAGACCAGAGAGCTTATGACCGACTGTTTTTGGGAAGGGTGGTGATGGGACGTAGCATGGAGGTATCTATCCGTATGCGTTGGCTTCCGGTAAACTTTATGGCCCAAAGTGCCATCGCTTTTCCGTTGAACCAGTACATCCAGAAAAGGGATTTGATTTTCCTGTTCTATCTCCATGGTGAATTGAATATTGGGGTGCTGGGAGTTGAGAAAGGTTAAGAAATGATTGAGGTTTTCTTTGCCGTGACTCCAAATGACGAGCTGATTTTTAATTGACGAGCTGATCAATTAAAACATCTGATTGGCTGGTGCAGCGATCCGAAACGATGACTGCAACTATATAAGGAATACCTGAGACACGAGAGCTTCAGTATCGGAGCTCTCAGCCCTGATGATGCAGACTGTAACGTTTGCGAAACGTCGGCACAACGCTGATCCTCAACACGGCCTCTATCCGGAAGCCACATACTCTTCTCATTACATAAAGAGCCGTGAAAGCCTTAAAACTAAAATCAGACGCCTACACGGAGAGGCTATTTTGGGTTCTGTTAACACCTTTTCCAAACTCAGGAAAACTCTGCACATCCAACTGTGCTCGTTAACATTCCTAAAAAGGTGCCGCGACCATCAAGTGGTACCAAAATGTTTTCAATTGAAAAACCCCTTTCCATCAAAACAAGCCAAAACTATCCTCCACCAGGCCTCGCTGAGACTGGTGAAAGAGAGAATATCTGTCACCAAAAAGCTTTTGGACCAAAATTCCCAAAAACTCCTTAAACTTCACCTACGTCTATCTGACTCTTTGGAACCACAGCTGTGGGAAGATCTTGACCGTGTCACTCACGAACAAGCCCTCCACTGTGCAGACCTAAGATCAAAAATCAAATAGAAAAATTCAGGAAACTATGTCCGCAATCAAAGCAGCCCATCCTAACCCACACAGTTAAAAACCTAAGTAACCACACACTCTCCGCAGCTGAAACATCAGTCCTCGCAAAAGGGCACAATTTCGCCATTACACCGACAGAAATTCCAACCAGAGAAATCATCAGCCAGGTGGAAACGGCCATCTATCGTCTCCCACTGGATACTGGCAACGACATCAGGAAACGGATAAGCAATATTCTACACAAGGCAAAACCTCCGCAGCAGAATATCACGAAGGAAGAACACCTTGCTCTTCACAATTTGAAGAAAAACAAGGACATCTTAATACTACCAGCTGACAAAGGGAATGCAACTGTCATCATGGATAAAACGGACTACTGCAGTAAAATTTCGAACCTGCTCGAGGACACCAACACGTACAAGAAATTATCACGTGACCCCACATCGAGTGTAGAAAAGAAAACAACAACACTTCTAAAGAAGGCTGGTCTATCAGAAAACCTAACCAAAGCCCTAATACCCAAGGAATCCCTACCACCCAGGCTTTACGGTCTGCCAAAAATACACAAAAACAACATCCCACTAAGGCCCATTGTTAGCAACATAGGCAGTCCTACATATCATTTGGCACGTTTTCTCTGCAAACCTTTGCAGGAACTCGTAGGCCTCAACAACTCCCATATCCAAAACTCCCGGGATTTTGTGAACAAGATCCAGACTATCAAGGTACAACCAGAAGACATTTTAGTGAGTTTCGATGTTGTATCCCTGTTTACAAACGTCCCAACCAATGAAACCCTAAGCATAGTTAAAAATTCCAAAAAAGTTGCCCCTAACCTACTGCCCCTCATAGAACATTGCCTAAACTCTACATATTTCCAATATCAATCCCAGTTTTATGAACAAACTTCAGGCGCAGCCATGGGTTCCCCTATTTCTCCTATCATCGCCAACATCTTTATGGAGAACTTCGAGAACAGAATTCTGCAAGAAGCTTCCCTCAAACCCTCCACCTGGTTCCGATATGTCGATGACACCTTCGTCATTTGGAGTCACGGCAAAGAAAACCTCAATCATTTCTTAACCTTTCTCAACTCCCAGCACCCCAATATTCAATTCACCATGGAGATAGAACAGGAAAATCAAATCCCTTTTCTGGATGTACTGGTTCAACGGAAAAGCGATGGCACTTTGGGCCATAAAGTTTACCGGAAGCCAACGCATACGGATAGATACCTCCATGCTACGTCCCATCACCACCCTTCCCAAAAACAGTCGGTCATAAGCTCTCTGGTCTACAGAGCTCTAGCGATCTCCGAACCAGACTCCTTGGAGGTTGAACTAGAACACCTACGAAAAGCTTTAGGAGACAATGGCTACAAGCCAGGCAACATCGAAAGAACGATCAAAAATCTAAAAAGAAAAATAGCTGATCCGAAAACGGTTACAGCACCTGATAGGGAGAATGAAGGACAAATAACCGCAACAACTTCCCTTCCATACCTTCAGGGCATAACCGATCGCATAGGGAGGGTCCTTGGAAAACATAACGTGCGAGTCATCTTCAAACCTCAGAAGAAACTAGCACAAGTGATTCCGAGTGCAAAAGACCAAAGACCACCATTAAGTGCACCAGGAGTATACAAGATACCCTGCTCATGCGGTAAAGTGTACATAGGAGAAACCGGGAGGAAGATCAGTACACGGATCAAAGAACATCAACGGTGTATCAAATATGGCCATATTACACAATCAGCGCTGGCCGAACATTGGATGGAGACTGGTCATGCCATCGAGTTTGACAAAGCCCAAAGTCTGGCCCCATCAAACAGCTATTTTTTCAGGAAACATCGAGAAGGCTTGGAAATCCGAAAACATCCGGACAATCTAAACAGAGATGGAGGATATCACGTCAATCCTATTTGGCACACCGTCCTCCCGGTTTTTTAATTGACGAGCTGATTCAAACATTTATTCAGACCGAATATAAATTCGATAAATTAAAATTATACTATTCTTAATTTAATTAAATTATAATTAAATTAATTGAACTAAATTTGCAATGGACCAAAGACACGCTAAGAGGGGAGCCAGTGGTGGTGATCTGCGGATATCTGAGGACGTTCGCGAGGCTGAAAAGGGCCAGCACCGAGGGGGTCCGAGGAGAGGAGAAATAGAAAACAGAGGAAAAGAGAGGCGGGACTGATTGTTATGCGGCACTTGTTAAAAAAAATGGTTTAACGGTAAGGTGGAATGAAGGGGGGTTTTTGTAAAAAGCAAAAGCTGTACATATGGAATAAACGATACTACTACTATTTTTATGTCCAGACAAAATATTTATGGTCAATTTTCATTATTTACATACTTTAAATATTTAAGTTCAAATTAAGGACATAATTTTAATTCCGTGAAATTTTATTAAGAAATTAAAATTATGTACATAAATTTAATTCCCTCAAATTTGAATTCAAGAATTAAACTGATGTACATCATTTCAATGCCCTCAAATTTTAATTCAGGAATTAAAATTATGTACATAACTTTATTTACCCAAAATTTTAATTGAGGAATAAAAATTATGTACATAATTTTAATTCCTGAATTAAAATTTGAGGGCATTTAAATGATGTACATCAGTTTAATTCTTGAATTCAAATTTGAGGGAATTAAATTTATGTACATAATTTTAAAAATTATGTACATAACTTTATGTACCCCAACTTTTAATTCGGGAATAAAAATTATGTACATAATTTTAATTCCTCAATTAAAATTTGGGGTAAATAAAGTTATGTACATAATTTTAATTCTTGAATTGAAATTTGAGGGAAATAAAATTATGTACACAATTTTAAGGATGTATGCGGGAGACTTTTCGGATGAAAATGTTATTTGATCAGAATTATCGTAATTCGTGATTCAATAAAAATCTGAAAAAATTCAGCCACAATTAGCATGCTATGACCAACAATAATGAACATTAATATCACTCAAAAGTTATTAACAAATTGTGTAAACAATTAATTATTTAATAACATAACGGTGACCTCTTGTTTTTCTTATACGAATTAAATGTGTGAATTTTTCTGAATGCTTATGAATTTTTTCAAAATTTTCCTACGATTTTGAAATTCCCTTTTTCAAATTTTTAGAACGGCCGTATATATGCATTTTTCGACCTAGTGTCTTTAAAACTTTGCAAAACTAATGGTAAAGCTGTCCACAAAAACATATCCAAAACTTACATTTTTTAGTTTATATTTCATAATAATTTTTCAAAATATTTCAAAAACGTAGGAAAATTTGAGAAAATTATTATGAAATATAAACTAAAAAATGTAAATTTTGGATATGTTTGTGCAGACAGGTTTACCATTAGTTTTGCAAAGTTTCATAGACACTAGGCCGAAAACTGCATATATACGGCCATTCTAAAAATTTGATAAAGGGAATTTCGATATCGTAGGAAAATGTTAAAAAAATTCATGAGCGTTCAGAAAAATTCACACATTTAATTTAATAAAAACAAGGGGTCACCGTTATGTTATTAAATAATTAATTGTTTAAACAATTTGTTAATAACTTTTGAGTGATATTAATATTGATTATTATTGTTCATAGCATGCTAATTGTTGCTGAATTTTTTCAGATTTTTATTGAATCACGAAGTACAATAATTCTAATCAAATAAAATTTTCATCCGAAAAGTCTCCCGCATACATCCTTAAATCTCTGATGAATAATTCTCAAAATTTCACCAAAAAAAATCGTCCTTTGATCTTGAATATTTTTCCAAGGCGTACAGCCAAAAATAATCCTTATAACGGTAAAACTGCGAAATTGTAAGAAATAAACCGAAGTTGAACATGAAGGAGAGCAGAATAAAAAATAAAATAAGAAGAAACAAAAAAAACTGATAGAACGACGAGGTCAAAATTGTGTTGAAAAGTAAATGGAGACTGTTTCATGTACCCAGATCTGTAATGTCGAACGCTCAGGAGCCATCATGTTCGCGTAAAGCGCTCTGTCGCCGAACCATTATGCGAAGAAGGATGCAATTGTACCGGTTGCACAGGATGGCTCACCCATGGGACACAACTTGCAAACATTTACGGTTCACCGGCGAACTGGCATTTGTAAGTTTGAAATCATCATCAACATCCCAAAAATGTCTCATAATAAATATAACGAAAAGAAAAATGGATTGGAATTCATTTAAATGTTAAATGAAAAAAAAACCTTCATTGTTGATAATTTCAATAGTGTTACGAATGATTTCAAATGAATCGGCATTAAATTTTCAATATAAGTATACATAGCGGAAATATTGTTGACCATGAATTTCATAAGAACTGACAAAAAAAGTTGCGACTTTATTTTTTTTTATACAAATGTAGATAAACTCGAAATTCTGCACACTTAAAGACATCGGTCATCTGTAATATTGAATGAAATCAGCTGAGATACAATTTTCCAAGAAATACATACATAATATTCTTCGACCTGAATTGATAGTAATAGTGCTCTGTTTTTGCCCCAAGCCAAAACCAGATGATTCTGAATCAACGGACACAGAACTTGAGGAGCTATTGGACAGCGACGTATCAGTCGTGTCCCCGTTATTGCCGGGGTACAACGAAGGTAGCGAAATCCAGCAGTGTGATCAAAATAGGGTCGAAAGCAACTACAGCAGTACCGGTACAATGAGGACAGCGGATACAACCGTTACCGCCGAAAACGTCCCTGCGCTTGAGGTTAGCTACGATGAGGAATCCAACGTTGAAGATACCGACGTTGAATCAATGGAGCAACATGATTACAACGACAACGACATGGATAGTGACGGATGTAGCGAATATGACGAATCTGACGATAATTCGGAAATTGACGAACCTGAAAATAATGGAGACGCCCCCGGGGAAGTATTTGCGATACCAGGCATGCATGACTTTGTCCGGAGGGCAAGCATGAGAGACAATGTATCGGAAAGTGAAATAATAACGATGATTATTGCTATATCGGTACGGCACCGGTTGACGTACCAAACTACTCTAGCAATGTTGCAAATGATGAACGGTATCACGATATGTAGTGGCCTGCCTTCTGCATTGAATGGTTTATGGAAAACATTACTCAGAAACGATGACATCGCAATCGAGCGCCATTTGTACTGTCGCCTATGTAAAACCACTGTTGGAGAAGGAACAGAACCAGAACGAGATTGTTTGTGTGAAAGCACCGGCCCGAGAAAAGATAACCGATCGTTAACATATTTCATTAAAATGAAATTAGAACCTCAGCTCCGACAACTCTTCTCTGTACCGGAAATAGTGAATTCTTTACAGTACCGCCGTACGCGAGAAAAAAAGAATCCCGAAGGTATTGAGGATATATACGACGGCAAGGAATATTTGAGACACTGCGAGCCTGGTGGTTTTTTAAGCGAGGAATATAACTATTCTTTCACTATAAACACAGACGGCTGCAAAGTCTCAAATTCATCCAAAGCCAGCGCTTGGCCCATACTGCTATCCATCAACGAACTACCGCCTAATGCACGAAAACGACATATGTTGCTAGCCGGTATTTGGGTCGACGCCTCCCATCCTGTCCTAAACGCATTTACATTGCCAACCTTTCAGGAGTTGGTATTTTTGTACGAAACGGGTATGACTTGGAAGCCTGACGGTATTAACGTCGTTACGAGCAAATTCGTAACTTTAATTTGTACCATAGATTCCATAGCTAGACCTGCGCTTCTCAACATGACCCAGTTCAATGGAAAGTATGGATGCACGTTTTGTTATGCCGAAGGGAAAAGAATTAAGCAACTTGGTCGAGTGTATCCTATTACGGATAGTCATTCCCGCACGGATTCGGAAATAAGAGCGCATATGAACCAAGCGTACGAGCTAAAAAATAAAGTATTCGGCATAAAAGGACGTTCGACACTTGGGCTTCTGCGTGGGTTCAATTTGGCGCGGGGCGTTGTCGTTGAAAGTATGCATAATCTGTACTTGGGCGTAGCTAAGCAACATACCATGCTGTTGCTGGATGGAAAATCAAGTGATCCTTGGTACCAAGGAAACCCAAAATCGTTGAGGAAGATTAATTCGCGATTAAAAAAGATTCGACCGCCTAGCAGAATTTCAAGGACACCACGACTGGTGGAAACTATGAAACAGTGGAAGGCTTCTGAATGGCGAAACTGGCTCCTCTACTATTCTGTGCCGTGCTTGGAGGGGATAATTCGGGCGGAAGATCTTAAGCACGTTGCATTAATTTCTCACGCGGCGTATATATTGAACAAGGATACTATTTGCACTGAAGAGCTCGATGAAGCACGATCTTTGCTTACGGAGTATGCACAACGGTTTCAACAGACGTTCGGTGAAGAAAACATGACATTTAACGTTCATATCCTCATTCATTTGACGGACACAGTGGAAAATTGGGGACCAATCTGGGCCCACAGCGCGTTTCCGTTTGAATCGTTCAATAAAAAAATTATTGACTCCGTTACGGGTCCACAAGCACGGCCACTTCAAATTGCAACGAGATTTTTGCTCCATCGATTTATCGAAATGTTCGTGCACAATCCAACAATCGCTCTCGCAAGAAGAATGAGAATCCACACTATCTTGCAAGCTGAAAAAAAGAGACAAACCCCTCTCTTTGATGTACCACGATGCTATGCTGACGTGAGAGGACTTGGGAATTGTTACCGGAGTTTACCGTCTAATTGGCAATCCGAAATACTAGAAGCCGCAAATTATCGACCCGAAAACCTCACATTTTTCAAGCGAGCAATAATAAAGGGGATTGAATACAGATGCCGTGAAGAGAAGGAGGAAACGCTGTTCTGCAATAAATTTGTTTATATCGCGAACATTGGCTTTGTTGAAATTTTGAAAATATTTCACTTTTCTCACAACGGAGATGTTGTGTGGGGGCTCACTGAGGTCGAAAACTCTTTTGAAACTCGGCACATCATAAACGTCGCATCTACATCACACCGGTTATTCATAAAGATCGCCGAAATAGAAGCACCAGCTATAATAATGACTTTCCGACCGAACATTGGTCACGCTGTAAGAATGCCCAATATTTGGGAAGCAGATTAAATAGAACACGATATAATCGCATGCCTCCAATGGATAAGCGGTACAACGGGAAAAACTAAGCTCAGCACTTTACCGGTAAAATATAGAGGTACTAAAAACATATTTGCGAAAAAAACAGTTTCCTCCATAAATTGCACCGATCATCTAAAAAATGTCGATCTCCAAAAAAAATGTTCGTAATTGCATACCATGTATGAGGAAACCGGAAAAATATAGTGACGATACAATACGCAAATCAATGATAAAAAATATATTATCATAAGCATGATGTCCGTTACACTTTATCAAATATCATATTTTGTAAACAATTAAATTTAAAAAAATGTAAAGAAACAAAAAAAAAGTTATAACATTCGGTATTCGATATTGCGTGAGTTATGCTACGAAAAAAAGTCATAAATAAAACTACGATTTAGCGGTATGTACCGCCATCGATTCTTTAATATCCACATTAAAAACCCAATTACAGGTACACACATCATTAACTGTCGACCACTTTTGCAGTCACGTTAAATCGCGGCTGAGGTTGCATTTCGAATTTCCAACCATCTTCCTAACCACTTTTCCAACTCGTGGTAATCACGGATAGTGGTTAGAAATACGGTAAAAACTCTGTTACGAACGGTTACTTTTCGGCAGGGTTGTATTTCTAATTTCCAACCATCTTTCTAACTTAAGCGAATCACGAATAGTGGTTATAAATACGGTTATAATTTTGGTTACGAGTGGTTGCTTTTCGGCAGGGTTATATTTCAAATTTCCAACCATATTTCTAACCGTCTTTCTAACTTAAGCGAATCACGAATAGTGGTTATAAATACGGTTATAATTTTGGTTACGAGTGGTTGCTTTTCGGCAGAGTTATATTTCAAATTTCCAACCATATTTCTAACAATCTTTCTAACTTGAGCACATCACAGATAGTGGTTATAAATACGGTTCCAAATCCAGTTACAAGTGGTTGCTTTTCGGCGACGTTGTAATTCGAACTTCAAACCAATTTTCTAACCATCTTTCTAACTTGAGCAAATCACGGGTAGTAGTCAGAAACACGGTTAGAAAGTCGGTAGAATTTTGTCCAATTCCAACCATCCGAAAAATCTAACCGTTATCCAGTGGTTATGTAAACTGCCAGGGATCATCATTGACACGAACGCGCATAAAAAATATTACAAACCGGACGGAGCTGTGCGACGTGAAAACAGTCACAAATTCAAGATTTATATTTCGAAAATAATTCGAGCACGTACGGGTCGGGGGATGTATAAGAAGACCAGAAAAAATATGCAATTTGACTATGTTTACTGGGACAATCCGAATGAGCTTGTAGATCGTCTTCGATTACTCCACGCATCTCAAGCGGCAGGCAACTCATCGCATTCCAATGAGATCTTATCGATTATCGAAGAATTGCGCGAGGCTGGCATTATTTATTAAACGATCGTTTTTTTTCCATTCGCATGTTGAACGTTGATGTGTGTGGATCTCCGCGCGCGCGCCATGAATGATGACAAAAAACTGACTCTCGTGCGAGAGCTGCATAAGCCTGCACGAAGAAATTATACTCGTCGACACGTTGACATTCGAGGTCTGGATGAAACGTGGCAAGCCGATATCGTAGATATGTCATCGTACGCGAGGCAAAACTCGCAACATAAGTTCCTCCTGACCGTCATCGATATATTCTCCAAATTCGCCTGGGCCATACCGTTGAGAAGCAAGAGCGGTAGAGATACGACGATTGCCATGAAATCTATATTCAATCAGGGTCGCATACCCAAGAACTTGCACGTCCATCGGGGAAAAGAATTTTATAATTCACAATTTGAAGCTCTTATGCAAAGACACAATGTAAACAATGTAAACAAAGACACAATGTATTCAACGTATAGCAATTTGAAAGCATCAATCTGCGAGCGTTTCAATAGAACGTTGAAAAATAAAATGTGGATGCAATTCAGTCTTCGCGGAATGTACAAATGGATGGATATTCTGGATTCTCTCGTTACCGAATACAACAACACCGTGCATCGAACTATCCGGGAAAAACCGAAAAATATCAATCGCACAAATGAAAGAGAGATTCTCCAACGTCTTTTCCGCCAGCGTCGATTATCGGCAAAAAAATCACAAAAGTTCAAAATTGGCGATAATGTGCGAATTAGCAAATTTAATAATGTATTTGAGAAGGGTTATACGCCCAATTGGACAACGGAAATATTCACGATACGCAGAGTGAAAAGAACGAATCCAACGACGTACAATCTCAAGGACCATCGGAACGAAAACATCGCCGGCTGCTTCTACGAAGAGGAGCTCCAGAAAGTCAAGTATCCCGACATTTACCTCATTGAGAAGGTGGTGAGGAAGCGTGGAAATCGAATGCTCGTCAAGTGGCTCGGTTTCGACGACACGCACAACAGTTGGATCGACAAAGGAGATTTGTGAGAAAAAAAAACGTTTTAATAAAAAAAGTCGACTTCGAAAAAAATGCATTATCTCCCCTCCCTTCGAAGGAAAAATCCTCGCCTTGACCCGTTGCCCCTTTGTCTTATTCGATATGAAGAAACGTTTACGACCAACTCATACATCCCGACGCATGTATGCTCTCCGACGCCCGTCGATGCACCCCCCCCCCCTTGTCTTGATAGTCGCTGCGGTGGTTCTCCTGGCCCACAATTTCATTTCTCTCTCTCTCTCTCTCTCTCGCTCTCTCTCCAAAGTTTATAGCATTCGTGGTTTGTTTACATTCTCAGTGTACTCGAATATCGCATGGTTTTTTTTCGTCGATAGTTCCGATCAGGAGGGGGGGGGGAATAAATTTTCGTAAATGTTTTGGTTTAAGCGTGAATATATATTTTTTACCGTACCTCTCTCTCTCTCTCTCTCTCTCTCTCTCTCTCTCTCTCTTCACACACAATTATCGTCAACATTTTATTTTTTAATGTTCCATATGATCAGAAGCATAACCCCATGGAAGAGTGTCCGTGGAATCTGGGATTAGCACTCTTTTGTCATCTCTCCAGCTGAGAGCAATTTTCTGTTGCGTCGCCGTATGTACAATGTGTTTTTTACTCGTGATCAATTGTTGCGCCTTGACAAGATTTTCGTGCGCAAACAAGCAATTTTTAAAGTCGTCGAATGTGATGGATTTCAGGGTTGACCGCCGTACACCCTTAGCTCTCTTCTTCGCATCGTCACAGTCGAGAATTTTGAACGAGTACAATTTCGCTCTCAAACCTACAAACTCCGTCATAATGCGACCATTGTTCTCATCTTTCATGAGACCTAGTACTTTCTTATTGCGCAACGGCATATTGCACGGATTGTTGGGTGAATAATCAGACGTGTGAAATTTGTCAATATCGCGCTTCATCGTTTCATACATGTCGGGCACGCTGATGTGATAGATGAGAATATCAGTGTCTGTATAGAATAATTTTGCTCGATCGTCAAATCTTTCGCGCATGAAATTGTAATGAAAATTATAAATCCAGAGCTTGGAGATATCGAGTATGGAAAATCCGGTGTATATGGGCTTGTTGAATAGTACACATGCTTGATTGAGCTCGATTATAACGATGTCTGTTGAGCAATATATGAGAATCGTCCTGCGACCGCGTCAGCGCGCTTGGCAACAACTACGATTCGCTGGTCCGAGCGAGCTCGTGCGTTCTCGGGCGTCTCCGTCTTTTTCGTACGCTTCCATAACTCTCCTAGCTCGAGCGAGTCAGTCGACTACCAGCCGCCAGAGGGCTCACACCATTTTCACGTATGGAGACAGGCTCCACAGGAAAAGGATTAATAACACGAGTCACTACGTATGAAAATGATATTTAATGCCGATGGCTTAAGGGTACATCAAAAAGATTGAATCAAAAGGAGACGCGCGTACGTGCTACTCGAAGTGGCGCAAAAACGTGTTAGAAACTACAACGGAAAAAGAACTATATACATAGGAACTAGAGTCGGATCAGTACAATGCCCGAGGCTCGAGAGTTTGCTTTCTCGCCCGTCTGGGCGCTAGTGTCGCTTGGCCATCGCCTGTTTTACCGGCGGGTCTCGCAAGTGGCAGGTTGGACGCCACATCCACTCCCCCCTCAGTACCCTGACTAGGTAAGGAAGGGAACGACACTTGTTTGGTGGATCTAGCATAGGTTTTTAAGGGTCGATCCATGGTGGTCGACCACGGCTCCGAAGGTACTTTTTGGACTTCAGGCTGCGATGTGTTGAGCGATGATGTAGATTGCTGCGGTTCAGCTAGGTTGGGGTCATCATCGTCTCTTTTTGCGATGAATGCCGGTTTGAGACGATCCACGGAGATGGCCTTATCGACTCCATTGATCCGGATGACGAAGACACGGTCGTCCACTCGATTGATGACCTCGTGGGGACCGGTGTATGGAGGGTCTAACGGTCGTTTGACCGCGTCCACCCTGACGAAGACATGCGAGCAGCTGTACAAGTCCTTGAGAATGAAGCAGCGCGATTTGGTGTGGTGCGCCGTTGGCATTGGACGGACCTGGCGGATGTGTTCCCGAAACTTCTCAAGAAAGAAACTCGGGTTAGCAGGGAGATCTTCGGTGATAAAAAATTCACCAGGAATCCTCAGCTCCGTGCCGTACAAGAGTTGTGCTGGTGAAGCGTTGAGATCCTCTTTGATGCACGTGCGCAGTCCCAGTAGAACGGAAGGCAGTAGTTCTGGCCACGGAGTCGCAGCGTTGCACATAAGTGCAGCCTTCACAGTTCGATGCCATCTTTCGATTAGGCCGTTGGACTGGGGATGATATGGCGTCGTGTGTATCTTATTGGCGCCTACCATTCGCGCGAGAGCCGTGAACAGACGGGATTCAAACTGGCTTCCCTGATCTGTCGTGATGGTCAGGGGCGTGCCAAATTGCGCGATCCAATGGGTGTAGAAAGCGGTTGCACATGTGTCAGCCTCCATGTCAGCCAGCGGTACAGCGACTGGCCATCGAGAGAACCTGTCAATCATCGTAAGACAGTAACGAAGGTTCTTTACCCGTGGTAATTCGATGAGGTCCAGGTGAACATGATCAAATCGGTTGTCTGGTACGTCGATGTGCCTAGGCTCGACACGGTTGTGACGAGAGACCTTCGATCGCTGACAGGGAATACATTCCCGCGACCAGCGAATAGCGTCCTTTTGGATACCGGGCCAGACGAACTTGTCTCGGAGGTGACGTGCAGTCACTCGACCACTCGGATGGGCTAGGCCGTGGACAACGTCGAAGGCGCGTTGACGGAGACTGGCAGGTAAATATGGCCGCAGCCAGCCCGTTGAGACGTCGCAGTAGACGTCGTGTCCCTCAACGTTGATCTCCTGAAGATCGAGAGACGAGTGTCGAAGCAGCGACTCTAGCTCGGCATCGGTTGATTGAGCTTGCCGTATGGTTTCGGAGTCCAGGATACTTGGCATGTTCACTGCGTTTACCCGAGAGAGAGCATCTGCCACTACATTGTCCTCGCCTCTGATATGGACAATGGTGGTGTTGAACTGGGATATAAAATCAAGCTGCCGTAGTTGGCGTGGCGAAGCTTTGTCCATTCTTTGAGCGAAGGCGGTGATTAGCGGGCGATGGTCAGTCTTGGTCGTGAACTCACGTCCCTCGAGGATGTGTCGGAAAAATTTCATACTCGCGAAGATTGCGAGAAGCTCCCTGTCGTAGGCGCTATATTTGGTTTCGGCTGGAGAGAGTTTCCGTGAGAAGAACCCGAGTGGCTTCCAGGAACCATCCTCGAACTGTTCCAACGAAGCACCGATAGCGGAATCAGAGGCATCCGTCGAGAGTGCGAGTGGTGCCGACGGTGAGAGAAAAACTGTCCGAATAGCAGAGGCTATGCTGTGCTTGCACTGGTCGAATGCGCGTTCGGCCTCTGGTGTCCACGGAACCTTGCGCTTGTCTCGTTTCTTAGCGTCCTTTAAGAACTCATTGAGAGGAGCTTGGAGATCCGCCGCATGAGGTACGCAGCGCCGGTAGTAGTTGATAATCCCCAGGAACCTCCGCAAGTCCGATATCGTTTCCGGTTTCGGAAACGATTGGATTGCCTGGATTCTCGTTGCCGGTGGCGTGAATCCGTTGGCATCGAGTGAGTAGCCGAGATAGGTTACCTCACTCTTGCCAAATTGGCATTTGCTCGGATTAATAGTGAGGCTGTTGTCATGAAGGATCTTGAAGATCTGTTCCAGATGCTGCTGATGATCGGTCTCATTTTTCGAGAAAACGATGAGATCATCGATGAAGCAGGCGACACCGTTGACGTTACGCAGTAGGTTATCCATGTGGCGTTGGAAGGTTTGGGTTGCGTTCCGGAGACCGGGTGGCATTCCGCAGAACTCGAAGAGACCGAACGGCGTCGTAACAGCGGTCTTCGGAATGTCCTCGACAGCGACAGGTATTTGGTGATATGCTCGCGCTAAATCTATTGTGGAGAAGATGCTACTCCCATGACAGCGTTGGAGGATGTCCTCAATGTGTGGGACTGGGTAGCGATCCGGCACCGTTTGCTGATTAAGCTTGCGATAGTCGCCAGTTGAACGCCAGCCACCCAGCTTCTTCGGCACCATGTGGATAGGACTGGCCCATTGGCTGGCTGAAGGTCGAATGACACCGTAGTGCAGCAGTGTCTCGAAGTCAGCCTTCGCGGCCTCGAGTTTGTCGCCAGAGAGGCGGCGTGTGCGCTCTGCGACTGGTGGACCTGTTGTAACAATGTGGTGTGCGACTGGATTTTCTGTTCGAGTAGAGATTGGCGCTGGCTTGGTAATACCAATATACTTACAGAGCAGTTGCCTATAAGCAGGCTGCAGCGCCGAAGAAGTCTCGTCGATCGAGCTGATCGTGGAGATGGTGTGGACAGCCGCTCGAGCAAGCTTACAGCTAGCGGTAAGCAGCGTCTCGCGATCTATGAGACGACGTCCCTTGAGGTCAATGAGGAGACCGTGGTGATGGAGAAGATCAGCTCCGATGATCGCTGTCGTGACATTGGCGACGATAAAAGTCCAACGGATGTCACGTCGTATGCCAATGTTCAGCCTGAAGGTGTGTTGTCCATAGGTACTGATGACCGTGTTGTTGGCTGCATACAACTTGTAGTCCGTAGGCTCCGCATGGCGAAACGAACCAAGTCTGGGAATGATCGAGATGATGGAACCTGAGTCAATCAGGAACTCGAGGTTTAAGTTTCGATCGTGAATGAGCAGGCGGCACTCAGTAGGAACAGCGTTATTGTTGCCATCCTCTACCGCCTGGATAGAAGATAGCACGCTTAGTTTCCCGAGTGGCTAGCCGGGCTACTCATGTAAGAGCATGGCGCCTGGCAATGGCGCGCGTTGGCCCCGTGCTTCCTATGGTAAAAACACACGCTAGAGGATGAGCTTGCAGCGGCAGGCGTCAGTGATCGAGGTCTGGAACGTCCTCGGCTCCTGTGGCTGTTCTTGTTGACTGCGGTAAGGACACTCTTGTTGAGCGCGATAAGCTGCGAGAGCTGCTCTCGAATCTCTCTCAGCTCGAAGGTGACAGCGTCAGGGTGTGAGGAAAGAGCTCGAACCGGTGAATGATTCGGTCGAGAGTTCGGTGCTACGGCCATCACCGAGTGGCCAAGTCCATTTTCCAAGAAGGTGTCAGCACCCTTGGCGAGGTCGTCCAATGATGATGAGGCCTGGAATACTCTCAGGAGACTCTGTAGCGTTGGTGGGAGAAGCGCAAGCCATCGCACACGTAGCACGTCCTCCGAGGCCTTGTCGCCAGCCAGAGATCGCATCGTTCGGAGGAGCTCGGTAGGCCTTTTAGAGCCAAGCTCGAGCTCGGCGAGGCATTTGTGAAGCTGCCTGTCAGCCGACTCAGAGAGTCTGTTTATCAAATGAGTCTTGAGGTTCTCATACCTGTGCGTCAGAGGTGGTGACTTGATGATGTCCTCGACTGCAAGGAGGGCCTCTGGCGTTAGTGCGCTGACGGCGAGGTGGTACTTGTTGGCATCTGATCGCACACTGTGAGACTGGAAGACAGACTCAGCTTGCAGGAACCACATGGCCGGGTTCGTTTTCCAGAAGGGTGGCAGCTTGCAGTTCTGGATCGCCTCGACGGTCGGGACACGAGGAACAAAGGGCTGCGTTGCCGCGCTTGCGTTCGTGTCGGCGTTAACCGCCAGTGGCGGAAAATTATAGTCCAGCACGTTAGGGTTTTGACGGTCACTGTCACGGCTGAGGTCTAAAGTTTTATTTGGCATTGGGGAATGCTGGGTGGCCATGGTGTAAGGTTGCCTCGTAAACAAAGGATTGATGCACCGATGATTTTAGCGTCGCAGCGCGACACGTGATCCCCGCGGATATATGATCCCCGGAGATCACGTCGGGGTCACCAATTATGGAGACAGGCTCCACAGGAAAAGGATTAATAACACGAGTCACTACGTATGAAAAGATATTTAATGCCGATGGCTTAAGGGTACTTCAAAAAGATTGAATCAAAAGGAGACGCGCGTACGTGCTACTCGAAGTGGCGCAAAAACGTGTTAGAAACTACAACGGAAAAAGAACTATATACATAGGAACTAGAGTCGGATCAGTACAATGCCCGAGGCTCGAGAGTTTGCTTTCTCGCCCGTCTGGGCGCTAGTGTCGCTTGGCCATCGCCTGTTTTACCGGCGGGTCTCGCAAGTGGCAGGTTGGACGCCACACACGATATTTTTTATTCCCGTTTTCCCTTTCTTCCTTTGTACTCTCTTTCGAAACTTGTAATTAAAAAAATAAACAATAAAGATCCAGCGACCATTTTTAACGCAAAACATTGGTCCTATAGAGCCGGATTGAAAATCTATTCGTAAAAATACAGTCCACGAAACAGTGTTCAACGAGACATTCCAGCAAGATGGAGATCGAGGGTCTTCGAATGTTACGCGGTACTACAAAAGCAAAATTAACAAAGTTCATCAAGAAGATCGACAACAAAAGGAACGCGGAACAATCGATTTCGAAACAACGAATCGAAGTGTATATCGCGAGATTGGACGAGATTCACGCGGAGTTCGTCGACGTGCAGCGGAATATCACTACGTCACAGAGTGGTGAGCCGACAGTCGCCGAAGCTACCGACGAAGAGGATTTCGAGGAAAAATACATCGGATTGAAGGTTTTGCTGAAAGAAATGTTGGCGAACGTGGTTGCGCATGAGCAGGACGAGCATCAAGAGCTCAAAGGCACAGCACTCACACGAATATTACAGCAACAATCGGAAATCATGCAACAATTTTCGAGTCTCAAAGGCGTAAGTAACAGCAACGCTTCGCAAGCCTCTACGTCAAGCAACGAGGCGATAACGGAGCTCGTCGTGCAACAAACCGAGCTGCTACGACGCATCACGGACAACGGCGGTATCGTACGCAGAGAGTCGAACGTAAAGTTGCCGGACGTGGTACTTCCGACCTTCGACGGCCGCATCGAAGAGTGGAAGCGATTCGCGGAAACGTTTCAATCGCTCATCCACAGCAACAACGACATCCCTGCGATACAAAAGTTCCAGTACCTGGCCACATCTTTCTCTGATTCCGCTGCAAAAATCATCGAATCTATCGAGTTGACCCGAGAAAACTACGAAATCGCTTGGAATCTGTTAAAAAAGCGTTACGACGATCCACGAGCGATAAAAAAGAAACACATCCAGTGTTTATTTGACATGTCGAGAGTGGGGATAGAGTCTTCGAGCGCCATCCGAAAATTGGTCGACAGCACGGCCAAACATCTAAGAATTCTCAAATCCATGGAATTGCCGACGGATTCCTGGGACGAGCTAATTATCCACTTGATCGAGGCAAAGCTCGACGTAAAAACGCTTCGCGCGTGGGAGCAGAGTGGAGAGTCAACCGATGGAAATCTCGACACTCTAACCACATTTCTGGCGAAGCGCTGCCGAACGCTCGAGCGTATCGAGGCACGAGCCAAACAAAGGGACGTCTCGAGCAAGAGCGAGACGGAAAAACAACAAGCCAAGGTTCGCAGTAAGGCGAAAACAGGACAAGGCGAGAAATCGTCGAGTCTCGCAACCACAACAAGCCGCGTCAAATGCTATTTATGCGATGGAGAGCATCTGATGTATCAATGTGAGAAATTTCTCGGGATGCCCATCGACGCGAGAGTTAAAGAAGTTCAACGATTGAAACTTTGCCACAACTGTTTACGGAACGATCATTCTGTCAAGGCATGCAAAATGGGATCGTGCAAAACATGCTCGGAGCGGCACAACACACTGCTTCATGGCAACCGGGCAGAGACAATCACCAGCAAGGCACCGGACACGAGTTCGAGTAGCAAGACGAGTACCAACGTCTCCGTTCATCATGCGGCGAGCTGCGCCAAGAAGCAGTACGTTATTATGACGACGGCGGTGGTCAACGCAGCGCGAGCCAACGGATCGAACATCGCAATCCGTATCCTTTTAGACAGCGCAAGCGAAGCCAACTTTATCACGCAAGCGGCGTGTAACAAGTTGGGCGTTAAAAGGAATAGGGCTTCAGAAACCGTCACAGGTTTAAACGAGATGGAGAGTCAAATCTCTCAAAGTCGCGAGGTCGTTATTCAGTCGAGATACTCGAATTACAAAGTAAACATACATTGTTTCGTCGTTCCGACAATAACGAAAAAATTGCCATCGGTACAGATCGAGAAAAACGCGATTCACGTTCCGTCAAATGTCAAGCTCGCAGATATCGATTTTCACAAGCCAGACGCGATCGATATGCTTGTAGGCGCGAAGTTTTTCTTCGATTTATTAGAGTCAGAAAAAATAGAGCTCGGGGAAAATCTTCCGGTCTTAAAAAACACAAAATTGAGATGGATTATCGCGGGATCTATAGCGGTGAATCACACGACGAGTCTGTCATGCGTACGAAGCACTCTCGCTACACTTCACTGTTCGGCAGAAGCCAATGAAACATTGAACAAAAATCTCGAAAGATTTTGGGATATCGAAACCGTGCACTCTGAGACAGAGCGCGAGTTATCAGCGGAAGAGAAACAATGCGAAAAGTTCTTTGATCGAACCACGCAACGAGACAGCAGAGGTCGCTTTGTCGTGCGACTACCGTTTCGCAAGAATTCGAGTCTCCTAGGCAAATCGAGAGAAATCGCGATGCGACGATTGGCTCAGCTTGAGCGCCGCATCGAGAAAAACGCGATTCTAAAAGAGCGGTACACGAATTTCATGCGCGAGTATCAAGAGCTTGGTCATATGCCGCCAGTAAATTCAGTCGATCGGGAGAACGAAAAAACTATCGTTTACCTGCCACATCACGGCGTTATCAAAGAGGCGAGTTCGAGCACGAAATTGCGAACAGTTTTTGACGCGTCTAGCAAGACCGATTCCGGGGTAGCTTTGAACGACATCCTTCACGTAGGACCGACTTTGCAAAGCAACTTGATCGATATCGTTATTCGTTTTCGATTCCACAACATCGCGCTGACGGGAGATTTGCGCAAAATGTACCGTCAAATAATCGTTCACAACGACGATCGCGACTACCAACGTATTTTGTGGCGAGAAACTCCGTACGAGCACGTAAAAGAGTTTCAACTAAACACGGTTACCTACGGGGAAACAAGCTCAGCGTATTTAGCGATAAGATGCGTGCGCCGCCTCGCGGAATTGACACAAAATGACTATCCGATTGCCGCACGAGTAGTTCTCGATGCAATGTACGTAGACGATATTATGACTGGAGGCGACGACGTCCAGGGAATCATCGAGGCGCAACAGCAATTGACGGCGTTACTACAAACCGGCGGATTTGAGATTCACAAGTGGTGCTCAAATCGCTCTGAAGGTCTTTCGCACGTACCGGAGGAGCTGAGAAAAGACGTTTTCACACGCATCATCAATTCAACGGAGACCATCAAGACTCTCGGACTCGAATGGTGCCCACGCGACGATAATTTTCGTGTCGCGGTGGAGCAAGTCGAGGCAGCAACGACAAAGCGTCAAGTATTGTCAGCGATAAGCAAATTCTTCGATCCCCTCGGTCTGGTCGGGCCGATCTTGACGTCAGCCAAGTTGTTGATGCAAGAAACCTGGAGAAGCAATTGCAACTGGGACGATCCGCTTCCGACTACGTTGGTCGAGAAGTGGAAAACATTTCGAGAGCAGTTGAAAGCCGTGCAAACATTGCTCATACCATGACGAGTCGTTTCATGCGACCAACCAGCCAGCTTATTTCTGCAAGGATTTTGCGACGCTTCAGAAAAGGCGTACGGCGCCTGCGTCTACATCCAAGCAAAAGACAACAACGGAAATTTTACGTCAAGGCTTCTGTGTTCCAAGGCACGCGTGGCACCGATTAAATCGACTTCAATACCAAGGTTGGAGCTGTGCAGTGCCGTTTTGCTCTCGCGACTGATCGCAAACGTTCGTAGAAGCCTGCGAGTCCACGTCCGAGTTGGATCCGCGGAGATATCGCTCGTTGGAAGACGTTCGTCGCCAATCAAGTGTCGGAAATCGTTCAAGTTATATCGACGGAACATTGGGGCCATGTCAGAGGCGCAGAAAACCCGGCGGATTTTATTTCGGGCGGGACAAATCCTCGCAGCCTTCAGGACTCCGATCTATGGTGGTTCGGGCCCGTTTGGCGCAAGGAAAAATGTCCGACACAACACGAGGACGCAAGGTATGAGCCGACAAGCGAGGACATCGAAATAATTGCGTCTGAAGAGCAAAAAATTACTCCAAAATGCAACGTCGTCAGAGAAGAAACTTCAACGCTTCAGGGAATCATCGACAAGTTTTCCTCGCTCACAAAAATCGAGCGTGTATTGGCCATTTGTTTGAGATACATCGCAAACCTGAAGAGAAAGCCTCAAGAACGAGCGTTTGGTCGTTTGTCGGTGACAGAACTGAGAGATTCTCATCGAGCGATTGTCAGGCACGCTCAGAACACGCAGTTCGCCGAAGAAATTTCGGCCTTGGAAAATCATCGCGATTTGAGGGCATCTAGCAAATTGATTCGACTTCATCCGTTTCTAGACGATACCGGAGTGCTCAGGGTGGGCGGACGCTTACAAAACGCGTCACTTCCGTTCGAGCACAGACATCCCGTCATATTGTCAGCCGGAAATCGATTCACGAGACTGTTATTCGAACGCGAGCATCGACGGCTATTACACGCGAGTCAGCTGTTACTTTTATCATCGATCAGAGGAAAATACTGGCCGCTTAAGGGCAGAGATCTCGCACGACAAGTTTGTCATGCCTGCGTGTGGTGCGCAAGAAACAAACCGCAAGCTTCGTCGCAAATCATGGGTTCGTTACCGAGCGACCGAGTCCAACCGAGCCGAGCTTTCACCGTCACCGGCGTCGACTTCGCGGGTCCACTCACTACGCTAGTAAACAAGGGCCGCGGACGGAAAACCTGCAAGTCATACATCGCGCTTTTCGTTTGCTATGCAACGAAGGCGATTCATTTGGAGGCGACGACCGAACTGACGACGGCTGCTTTCCTCGCGTCTCTGCGCCGATCCATCGGTCGGCGAGGGAGGCCACGCGCGATATGCAGCGACAACGGCACAAACTTTGTTGGTGCGAATCGAGAATTAAAGGAAATCTACGAGTTCGTCCGAGCACAGGTTCGAAACACAATCGGAGATTTACTCGCGAATGAAAACATCGAATGGAGATTCATCCCTCCCGGCTCTCCTCACATGGGCGGATTATGAGAGGCCGGCGTGAAATCGTGCAAATTTCACCTTAAACGCATCATGGGAAACACGCTGTTTACATTCGAGGAGCTCTCGACTGCTCTATGCCAAATAGAAGCGTGTCTGAATTCGAGGCCGCTTTCAGCGATGTCGTCAGATCCCCATGACCTACAGCCGTTAACGCCAGCGCATTTTTTGGTCGGCGAAGCTTTGACGAGCATCCCGGACGCCGACGTTTCCGAGATCCCGACAAACCGACTGGACCGTTGGCAACTTATTCAACGTACGCAACAAGATTTTTGGAAGAGATGGACGTCAGAATATCTCCATACGCTTCAAAGCCGATCGAAATGGGTAACCGAGCAAGAAAGCTTAAAGGTCAACGACTTCGTGATTTTAAAAGACGAGAATCTTCCTCCCCTCAACTGGAAGCTCGGTCGAGTCGTGCAGCTACACCCCGGCCAAGATAACATGGTTCGAGTTGCTACTGTCCGCATCGCATCCGGAAATGTCAAACGAGCCATTGTCAAGCTTTGCAAACTGCCAATAACTCCAGAAAATTAGTTGCACTAATTTGGTGGGCGGAATGTTGAGCAATATATGAGAATCGTCCTGCGACCGCGTCAGCGCGCTTGGCAACAACTACGATTCGCTGGTCCGAGCGAGCTCGTGCGTTCTCGGGCGTCTCCGTCTTTTTCGTACGCTTCCATAACTCTCCTAGCTGGAGCAAGTCAGTCGACTACCAGCCGCCAGAGGGCTCACACCATTTTCACGATATTTTTTATTCCCGTTTTCCCTTTCTTCCTTTGTACTCTCTTTCGAAACTTGTAATTAAAAAAATAAACAATAAAGATCCAGCGACCATTTTATAACGCAAAACAATGTCATTGTCAAATATGGTGCAGCTATGGAACGTTGGCTTGGCAATCTGCGCTTCGGCCCCCCACCGCCCCTTCCACTTTGTCACGAGTCGCACTTCCCGATGTTTCCTGACATTCTCCATTGTTTTGCCAAAGACTGCATTGTTCATGAGTTTGTAAAAATTTTTCTCAAAGTCATTGTTAGATTGCTTTCGCAATTCCGTATTTACATCGATGTATTTTTTCAGCCATGCGCGCGGTTTGAATTTGAGGACTCGGTGAATTTTTAGGAGGCGCAATCCCAATTTCAAGCATTGCTTCAAATTTCTATAATGAATGACGTATTTTTCTTTTCGAAGCAGTGTGGTCGTTAGTTTTCGTTGAGTGCTGGCAGAGGGACGTAGTGTTCGGGGCACAAAGGCAGATCTTTGTGCGTGTCGTGTAACTCTCGAGGATACTCCAAATCGACTTCGAAAATGTAGCCCGTTTCGGCGTCGTCGGGAATACTCTCGATACGTTCCCCGAAATTTTCCACCCAAGCGAACGAGCCGAATGGTAATAACTCACACATAGCTGCACCATACAGGTTATTGACATCGTAATACATCAAGTATGACTCGGGCTCGTTTGGATTGAAGTTATCACGCATGTAGCGATTATTCGCTTTCCCATACCTATTGCAGCACTGCGCTACACCACCGCGAATACCTTTCTCGATGAACATTAACATGTCAACGTCGAGCAAGAGTTCGAGTTCTACGCCGGTACATTTTAACATCGCATCAAACGATAGACCCGGTGCGGTAAAATAGTGCAATGGATCAAGGCCGTATGTGTTAATGCAATTTCGTCGAAAATTCTCAAAAATGTCTGTCAGTAGGAGTACGTCGGTTTTCAAATACAAGTCGGAATATTCACCCAACGTTTTGAGATTAAAGACAGTCCAAACTTTGCACGCGTGCGCGTAATCGTCCGCTGAAATATCTTCACTACTCAATCGGAAGAAAAATGTATCTTTCGCCGGCAATTGCGTCTCATCGAGTCGCATCCAAGAGTCCACATAGTCATAGGGAAATACGCCTTTTCGCGTCAACAATTCAAATTGCGTGGCCTCAGCGCAATGCTTGCGTGTTACTATTTTTTTATCATTTTTCAGGTAAGACGCTAATTTTTCGATGCTACTCGGCATGAACCTCAAAGAGTCGATGAATCTATACTACACGCGTGTACCTTTGACGCGCTTCGAAAAAGAAATATATTTCTCCTTGTTAATCGGCAAAAGACTCATGGATCCTTCGAAGGTTCGAGCCAATGCTACTATCAGCACTACGTCAAGTACACAACGGACAAGTTGTGAAAAACTATCGGCACTACGTGGGCAATTTTGTAATTCAAATTACAGTCTTGATGAGCGGCGCCGCGGAATTTTCCCGTAAAGTGACAATGATCTCGGACTCTTACGTTTGTCACCGCAAATGGTTTTTCACAAATGTGACAATTTTTAGCCAACTTGAAACTTCGACTTTCGTCGCTACTCAGAGGTTTCATTGGTACTATGGTCTGGAAAATGTCGTGCAATGAGCCGGCCAGTCCTTCTAATTCACGCATGAACCACTCGATACAGTTCTTTCCACGAAACGCCTTGTACTCCGAGAGAGCGTCATTGAAACTGCAATGCTTATAGTAGGCAATGCTATGAGGGGTATGCGTCTGATAATTTACAGTGTTAGCGTGCTGTGCTGTGACCGGCTCGAGCAAACATTCCAAATCCGCGTAAATTACAAATGGAACTATCTCCTTGTGCTGGTAATTTTTGAATTTCAATTTTGTATTTGTACCTTCGGGAAAAGTAACACGACAATAATTACGGCAGTCCTCTTTATGTCGTTGCAATATTTCTTCTCTGCTGAAGTAACACAAACACCGGTCGCAAATCCACATGTGATGTCCTTTCCTCGACACCTGCGCACTCAAGAGTCGCGACATGTTCTTAATCCACGCGTAATGATGATACACCTTAGGAACGGCATCCTCCTCCTCCTCGTCCTCATCATCCTCCTCTTCCTCATCGATGTCCGCTTTGATAATGAGTGGATGGATGGTTGGTTTATCCGACATTTGTTTACTCAGATATATCGGCACAATTTTACTAGTGCCGTCTTTTGTCGTACCATCAATCCCATACACATGGATCGATAAGCCATTCGATTGCTCAAATTTTGCAATCTTTGACAAACTCATCGGGAAATCCAGGCCTTCGTAGTTGAGCGTCTCACTATAATGAGGATAAGAATTCATACGTTCGGAATTCATCCTCGGTGGTGGAGAGAGTGCTGCTGTGATGGACCAGAGAAAACAATAGGGGTCATTGTTTTGAATATTGACGAAGGCCCGTTTCATCTGTATGTCCCTCGGGAGACGCGTGTAGGTGGATAAGCTCCCTCGCAGCGGTTCGTACTTGTTAATGTTTACAAGTAGATGGGAGATCTCGCATAACGTCCAACCCGACTCTTTTTCCTGAAAGTCCTCGATTTTGGCGGAGAGTTTTGCTTGGATGCACTCGATGAACCACTCGGCAATATCGCTCGATGGTAGAATGACCGCGTTTGTCGTTTGAAATGTCTTTTCCTCCTCAATGATTTCGTTCACCTTCATGAAGTGAAATTTGCACGCCAAGGTCACATTCACCTTCACGTTACCCTCCTCACGCACGATTTCGTCCAATTTTGAAACCACCACGCGCATCGCATCTTCGAGGAAACTTTGCACATCTTTGTGCTCGAAATTCACAATCGAGCCCGTCTTTATTCGACTTTTGAATGCCGACTCGAGATCGATCCACTTTAGTTTTTCGCGAGCATCACTCACACCAGCACCGCTTACACCTGCGCTGCTTACACTTGCTCCACGCACGATTTTTTCCCTCAACGACAACAATTTTGCAATTGTCGATTGTATTTTCAGTTTTTGACCGACGTTGAGCCCCGGTTTTTTCAACGTTTGCCCCAAAAGTTTGACGTGCACCTCACAGAACTTTTGCCACTTATCCACGTGAGAGAAATTGTTCCTCGCACCGCGCAACTTATCGATAATTTTATCGCAATCGTCCATGGTCCAGACTGTCCAATGCATCGAAATGAAATACCTATGCAGAAGGGCTCACAAATGTATTTAAGAAGGAAATCTCTATACAACCTCGTATGTGTTGTATAGAGATTTACAATCTCGCACATACAACGCGCGTATGTGCGAGTGTGTGTGTGTGTGTGTGTGTGTGTGTGTGTGTGTGTGTGTGTGTGTGTGTGTGTGTGTGTGTGTGTGTGTGTGTGTGTGTGTGTGTGTGTGTGTGTGTGTGTGTGTGTGTGTGTGTGTGTGTGTGTGTGTGTGTGTGTGTGTGTGTGTGTGTGTGTGTGTGTGTGTGTGTGTGTGTGTGTGTGTGTGTGTGTGTGTGTGTGTGTGTGTGTGTGTGTGTGTGTGTGTGTGTGTGTGTGTGTGTGTGTGTGTGTGTGTGTGTGTGTGTGTGTGTGTGTGTGTGTGTGTGTGTGTGTGTGTGTGTGTGTGTGTGTGTGTGTGTGTGTGTGTGTGTGTGTGTGTGTGTGTGTGTGTGTGTGTGTGTGTGTGTGTGTGTGTGTGTGTGTGTGTGTGTGTGTGTGTGTGTGTGTGTGTGTGTGTGTGTGTGTGTGTGTGTGTGTGTGTGTGTGTGTGTGTGTGTGTGTGTGTGTGTGTGTGTGTGTGTGTGTGTGTGTGTGTGTGTGTGTGTGTGTGTGTGTGTGTGTGTGTGTGTGTGTGTGTGTGTGTGTGTGTGTGTGTGTGTGTGTGTGTGTGTGTGTGTGTGTGTGTGTGTGTGTGTGTGTGTGTGTGTGTGTGTGTGTGTGTGTGTGTGTGTGTGTGTGTGTGTGTGTGTGTGTGTGTGTGTGTGTGTGTGTGTGTGTGTGTGTGTGTGTGTGTGTGTGTGTGTGTGTGTGTGTGTGTGTGTGTGTGTGTGTGTGTGTGTGTGTGTGTGTGTGTGTGTGTGTGTGTGTGTGTGTGTGTGTGTGTGTGTGTGTGTGTGTGTGTGTGTGTGTGTGTGTGTGTGTGTGTGTGTGTGTGTGTGTGTGTGTGTGTGTGTGTGTGTGTGTGTGTGTGTGTGTGTGTGTGTGTGTGTGTGTGTGTGTGTGTGTGTGTGTGTGTGTGTGTGTGTGTGTGTGTGTGTGTGTGTGTGTGTGTGTGTGTGTGTGTGTGTGTGTGTGTGTGTGTGTGTGTGTGTGTGTGTGTGTGTGTGTGTGTGTGTGTGTGTGTGTGTGTGTGTGTGTGTGTGTGTGTGTGTGTGTGTGTGTGTGTGTGTGTGTGTGTGTGTGTGTGTGTGTGTGTGTGTGTGTGTGTGTGTGTGTGTGTGTGTGTGTGTGTGTGTGTGTGTGTGTGTGTGTGTGTGTGTGTGTGTGTGTGTGTGTGTGTGTGTGTGTGTGTGTGTGTGTGTGTGTGTGTGTGTGTGTGTGTGTGTGTGTGTGTGTGTGTGTGTGTGTGTGTGTGTGTGTGTGTGTGTGTGTGTGTGTGTGTGCCGGCACGCGCTCGAACGTCGAGTTTGTATACACAGGATCGAGTTCCAAACAGCGAGACGTTGGGCACTCTTACTCATGCTTTCCAATCTTGAACACGAGATGATTTGTTCTTGAAATACTTTACCGGTAGCCTTCGTTATGCATTATGCATCCATATCCTCAGAGTCCGCGTCCAACGTTTCAATAACTAGATAATTCTTCATATTCAGTATATGAGCCAGCTGTTCTCGATTTTCGTGACCCTTAACGTATGCGATAAACTTTCCACCGATGTAGGCTATGCAGACATTTCTTTTGTACGCTGCTGCCAACATCAGCTGGAAAGTTGCAGAATTCGCGAATTTCATGCTGACATTTTCCGCCGCGATAGACCATGCATAGATCTCCTCTATGGGCTGCTGCCAACATGCTCTCGGATGTTGTCAAATCAGCCTTAAGCACCTTGATGATCGTTGCAGGTAGAAGCACGCTGAATTCGTTGCGAATGTCGACGACGTGCTTTTTGCCAAGTTTAGTGTTGACCGCCCGTATGACCGCCCGTATGACCGACCCATTACACTACTGACCACACTTGTGATCGGTAGGTGCGAAGAGCTTCGCACCGCTCAGCAATTCTTTGCTGGTGACCCGCTGTGAACGACAGCGCTGATATGAAGATATTAGCGCTTTGGTTCTATTTAGTTTTACAGTACACATTCACTTATCTAAATGATCGATTGCATTTTCTTCTCGAGTATAGCGCGTCGCCAAATATTGACGTAAATAATGACACACCGTGAATGTTCGCCGGCGTCTGATAGAAAAATGCAGTGACGAAATTTGCAATCAATCAATTAAACAATGGACTCTTTTCTCGACTACGCTTGTGATCGGTAGGTGCTAAGAGCTTCGCACCGCTCAGCAAGTCTTTGCTGGTAACCCGCTACAAACGACAGCGCTCATATGAAGATATTAGCGCTTTCGTTCGATTTAGTTCCACATTACACATTCACTTATGTAGATGATTAATTGCATTTTCTTCTCGAGTATAACCCGTCGCCAAATATTGACGTAAATTTTGACACACCGTGATTGTTCGCCGGCGGCTGGCAGAAAAATGCAGTGACGAAATTTGCAATCAATCATTTAAACAACGGACTCTTTTCTCGACCACGCTTGTGATCGGTAGGTGGGAAAAGCTTCGCACCGCTCAGCAAGTCTTTCCTGGTGAAGCGCTGCGAACGACAGCGCTCATATGAAGATATTAGCGATATTAGCTAGACATTAGCGATGATAATGACCAAACTTCGAAATCGGAAATCGCGCCCTACACCTTTGGTCATTACACTTTTTTCACTACCATCGATATTTTTCAAATTAAACCTGAAAAAGCGGCCGTTGCATTATCTTGTTGATTTTTTACTTTAGGGCATAAACGAACATGAACAAACTTTTAGAAAATGAAATTTGGAACAATTTTTGTTCCTAAATTTTTTTTCCTGGAATCAATATTTAGGGTCGTACGCCAACGGTAAAAGAAAAGAGCGAATGGTTCGCGAAATAATATTTTCACGCTTCTCGTTTTTTTTTACCGTTCGCATACGCCGTTACATATTGACTCTAGGAAAAAAAGGTAGAAACCAAAATTGTCGAGAATGTTATTCTCCACAAGTTTGTTTCTGTTCGTTTATGACCTAAAGTTCAAAATGAACGAGATAATGCAATAGCCGCTTTTTCACGTTTAATTCAAAAAATATCGATGATAGAGAAAAAACTGCAATGACCAAAGTTTTAAAGCAGTCGATTTCCTACAAGTTTAGTCATTACCTTTTCTACTTAAAAATTGTAAATCCCCGAGTTATTCAACACAAACAGTATCCCCTTAAATTTAAGACGACGATATTAACTGAACGCAAGCTCAGCCAAGAATGAAACGTACAAATGTTCTTTTACACTAATAAAAGAAAATTCAGTGTAAATTTCAGCAGGATCAACCTAGTGATTGGGGTTAAAAAATTGAAGAGGAAAGGTTGTTTTTTAGTTTTGTAGTACTTGGAAAATTGTGAATTTTTTTTTCAAAATTGTTCATAGAAGAACGCATCTTTTTTGTAAAGGATATTTTTTCGTACGATGAGAAGATCACTACGATACGATCATTTGAAATTGTATCACGTGTAAAATCTTATCTCCGAGTTAGCCGATTTAGCGAGCCGATAAAAATCTGAAAAAAATGCAACGTACTCAAAATATATGATACAAAAACATGACCAATTTTTAAAAATATTGAAGAAAGTCAGGCATTTAGGCCGTTCGTAAATCTTTGGAATACCTCATATATAAATAACATAATCATTGTTATTTAATCTCAAGGCTGTAGCGTCCGCACTGCTCGGTCGAGTACATGATTCCGATAAGTGGATTCATCTAAAGTCAAAAATGGAAGAATATATTTTTAGTACAATGGTAAAGGTACAAACCCACCGGATACATTTTCGAAATTTCAAAAATTGCATAAATACCACTGTTTTTACAGAAAAGGTCGATTTTCTACCAAAAATAACGACATTAAACGTTTATCCAGTCAGTCAATTGAATATGTAATAAAATATATCTAATCCAAATTTAAAGTAATTCGAAAGATTAGATTCTGAGATATGACGTGCGCTATATTGCAAAGTATACTTTCGAAATAAACGCAAGCGAAGAAAACGTCCTAAATCCACTTTTTCCGTATACCATTCGCGAATAAATGTTTAGGACTGCTTAATATCTTCGGCGGTCCTTTCTGGTTTCGGGTACGGGGAATACGAATAGGACATTTATTTTGTTCTACAATCGTTTTTTTTCCCGTTATAAACATTTAATCGTTATAATGACGATTGTGACGAAAAGTACATTTTGTAGAAAAAAGTGTGAAATTAAAGATGTTTCTTTTTGGATTGACAATAAAAAATGACTCTCATTTTTTTTCGCTACCTCCATTGGTAATGGAGATATGAGCAAGGAACGTTTTTATGGAAAAGACGGAACGACGAGTGAACGGGACGAAACGTTGAGTGAGAGGTAATGTGATTAATTTTCGTCGCTTATATCCCCTTTACTAATAGAGCTAGTAACAAAATTGAACACCTTTTATTTAAAATGTCTACCTATGAAATGCACTCTTTCGTCCCAACCGTTATTTAAAAAATTGAATCGTAAGAAAATGCCTTGGTGTATGGACTACTTGCGTGCCATAAAATCATAATGATTCTTCGTACCTTCAATCTGCAATTCCGGCACCGTACAACAATCAAACAGCCGGATTGGACAAATTCATATCAATGCCCTTAGAAACCATACAATGCACCGCGCACCGCTAGAGCCGTAACGCAACGGGACGTTCTGACCTGCTTCACTAAAATCGTCGAAACTCGGGCAATTTTTGGAATTTTTGAAAAATCTTTGAACCAAATCAAAGTCAAGACTCTACCTGATAAGAAAATAAAATAAACCAAAAATAGATTTTTTGAAATTCCAAGGTTATGCATATCCATTAAAGACATAAAGAAAGAAGTGGGGATGGAGGAATACTATGCAAACAGAAAGATGAGGGGAAAAATTAACGAAAGCTGGGTATAGATTAAATTCTTGAGTGTGGAGAGGGAAGCGTGCGAGGAATTCAGAAACACATGATGTGCAGTGTGCACCAGAGGAAAGGACAGCCTGGCACATATAGGGGGTGCGACAAGTTGAAAGCACAAATGGAAGAGGATATATGTGTGAAAATAAAATAATGTTCTGTTACATTGTGCTGTGAGAAAAATCATTTTCCTACAGGGGAGGTTAATGTTTAGAAATCCGATAGATAATATCTCATCATAAATCGCTGCTACTACATTTTAAAAGCAAATTAATAGAAAATACCGCCAATAATAATAACAATAAAAATAACAAATATAACAGGGGGTGTCGGGCAATGGCAAAAAAGTATCGATATAAAGGTAAAATATGCGAGCAAAAAAATGGGCAACAAGTAGAAAGCTAATAAACCCCGAAAAGCAAATAACAAGAAACAATAAACACAGCAAAAAATAAAAGAATATGGGATAGAATGGATTAATGACAGAAAGTACGAAGTATGAACGGAATGAAAGAGCAAGCATGCATGAGGGAAGAAAAAGCAAGCGCGCATGAAGAAAAATGAAAAACTATTGCAGAAAATGAAAGAAAGATAACAATCTCGGAATTTTGACGGCTGGAATTGCTTTCATTTTTTACGTTTTTTTTCTTTCGAAATATTTGTGTGAACATTTCAAAATGAATATTTTAGAATATTTCATACAAACATTCTGCCAATACAACATGTAATCAATAGAAGAATGCACCAAAAATAATAATATAAAAATAACATTATAACAGAGTGGGCGAAAGTGTCAGACAATGGGAAAAAGAGTTTCGATATAAAGGAAAAATATTCGAGCACGAAAAAGTGGAATCCAAGTAAAATTATAATAAAGCCCAAAAGCTAATACAAGGAAACAATAAACATAGCAGAAAATAAAACAATGTGCCATGAAATGGATGAACGACAGAGAATACAGAGTATGAAAGAAATGAAAGAAAAAAGGAGAAAAATGCGTAAAAAGTCGAAAGCAAGCTTTTTTTTGCAAGCAGAAAAACTGTTGCAGAATATGAAGAAAGGATAACAAGTCTACAAGAGAAAAAAAGTGGGACTCAATAAAAATAAGTGGGGGGGGGGGGGGGGGCGCAAATGAGTCGAAAACAAGAATGTTAAGTGAAAATTACAAACTATTGTAAAAAGGAGAAAATATGAAAAATGTGCAAAAAAGGCCAGTTGCATAAATTCTTTGAAAACTTTAGATTTTAGGGCTGGAATTGCTTCATTTGCTTAAGCTTATTTCGAAACATGGCCCAAATTAAATATTTCATGGGCAGGATATATTATTGTATCGGGCCAAATGAAATATTTTATCGGCGGAATATCTGTATGAACATTTTAGAATATTTGTGTGGATATTGCACACATTCTGCCGATAAAATATTTTATTTGCGTCATGTTTCAAAATAAACTCAAAAAATCGAAGCATTTGCAGCAAAATGGTCGTCTTCCTTTTGTAGATTTTTCATGTTTTTCCTATTTTAGCAACACATTGTAATTTTCATTTGCCCGTTCTTGCTTTTGACTTTTTGCACCCCTTGCCGCCCCCTAGCCCTATTCAGTCTGCACAAGTTTTTCTTTTTTATTTACGCGCGCTTGCTTTTGACCTTTTACGCACTTCTATCTTCTTTTGCCTTTCATTTCTTTAATACTTTGTATTCTCTGTTGTTTATCGAATCCATTGTACATTCTTTTATTTCCCGCCAGGTGTTTTGTTTTCTCTTATTTACTTTTTGAGTTTCATTCGCGTTCTACATGTTTCCAACTTTTTCTTGTTCGCATATTTTCCCTTTATATTGATACTTTTCTTCTCATTTTATGACCCTTCCGCCCGCTTGATTATATTTCTTATATTTATATTATTATTTTTCACGCGAAAAGTACAGAAAAGATTGATCCGAAAAGAATATTTTGAAATAGTAAACTAAGTGATGGATATAAAAATAATAAAAATACGTACTTTAAACGGAAGGCATATTTGTGCGACAACCGAGCGGTCATAGATGCATCTTCGCAAGCACTATAGACAGAAAACTGTGGTTCGCAAAGAGCCATTGATGCAATATCATTTGAAGTTTATTTCTATCCCTTCGTGCCTGCGAAGATTTTCTTGTCGGTGCAATATGCCTGCGACAATCGAGCACAAAGATGCCTGCAAAGGTCTTGTGTCTCTTTGCGAACTCTGCGGTATGCCTGTGAAAATCTTACTGCGAAGCACAAGTACAATACATAGCGCATGAATACAAGTCACATTTTCATGCGTTACGCCATGTACATGGGCTTTGCAGCAAGATCTTCCGGAGCATCTTCGTCGAAGATCTTCGCAAGCATATTGGATAGAAAACTGTGGTCTGCAAAGAGCAACCGAGACAATATCATTGCAAGCTTATTTGCAGCCCTTCGTGCCTGCGAAGATTTTCTTTTCGATGCAATATGCCTGCAACAATCCAGCACAAAGATGCTTGTGGAGATCTTGTGTCTCATTGCAAACCGTAGCGTTCTCTGCGTTGTGCCTGTAACAACCTTGCTGCGAAGCACAACTACATTGCATAGCACATGAGTGCAACACATTTTCATGCGTTATACCATGCGCATGGGCTTTGCAGCAAGATCTTCCCGAGCATCTTCGTGGAAGATCTTCGCAAGCATATTGGACAGGAAACTGTGGTCCGCAAAGAATAACGGAGACAATATCATTGCAAGCTCACTTGCAGCCCTTCGTGCCTGCGAAGATTTTCTTTTCGATGCAATGTGTCTGCGATAATCCAGCACAAACATGCTTGCGGAGACGTTGTGTCTCTTTGCGAACCGTAGCGTTCTCTGCGCTATTCCTGTAAATATCTTGCTGCGAAGCACAAGTACATTGCATAGCGCACGAATACACGTAACAGTTTCATGCCTTGTGCTATTTACTTGGGCTTTACAATAAGATTTTCGCACGTACATCTTTGTGAAAGACCACAGCAGGCATACTGCATCGGAAGGAAAATCTTCGCAAGACAAAGCGATATAAATGCCGCTGCGATGATATTGCCTCCATTGGTTTGTACAAACCAAACCTTATGCAATGGGCCTGTGAGGATTTTGCTGCGAAGCACAAGTAGATTGTATTGTGCATGATACTGTGCTTCACAGAGAGCACGCATAGTCTCTAGCAGCAAATTTTACTTTGCTGCAAGAGCTATGCTTATGTGCATATGCACAGGGCCATTGCAGGCTTTTTTTGTACTAGAGCACGTTTTCACTTACCTTGAATTACTGCAACATTCTTCACCTCATGAGATGTGTTGCCCTGAGCTTCGACGTCGCTCCAAATGACAGCGTCGGTGGTTCTTTCAAGTACCTCCACAGTCCTTCGCCAATGGAATGCACTTCTTTTCCTGTCCATCATCATCATTGGATTCGATGGCATGAACACATATCACATACAGAATCTGAAATAAGTTATAGTTTATTGCTCAAAGCTTTCTCTCTCGCAGTACTCTGGAGAAAGTACTACTGTGTCCAAAAAATAAGGTGACATTGTATTTATTTCGAAAATTCTTTATTTATTTTTCCAAATCAATTTCATCCCCTTCAAAGTAATCCCCTCCCGATGCAATGCACTTATGCCAACGGATTTTCCAATCTTCGAAACACTGATTGTAGTCACTTTCCGGGATGGCCTTCAGTTCCGTCTTCGAAAAGCAACAATTAGATTTTAGTTTTAAGGCTTTCACGGCTCTTTATGTAATGAGAAGAGTATGTGGCTTCCGGATGGAGGCCGTGTTGAGGATCAGCGTTGTGCCGACGTTTCGCAAACGTTACAGTCTGCATCATCAGGGCTGAGAGCTCCGATACTGAAGCTCTCGTGTCTCAGGTATTCCTTATATAGTTGCAGTCATCGTTCCGGATAGCTGCACGAGCCAATCAGATGTTTTAATTGATCAGCTGGTCAATTAAAAAACCGGGAGGACGGTGTGCCAAATAGGATTGACGTGATATCCTCCATCTCTGTTTAGATTGTTCGGATGTTTTCGGATTTCCAAGCCTTCTCGGTGTTTCCTGGAAAAATAGCTGTTTGATGGGGCCAGACTTTGGGCTTTGTCGAACTGGATGGCATGACCAGTCTCCGTCCAATGTTCGGCCAGCGCTGATTGTGTAATATGGCCATATTTGATACACCGTTGGTGTTCTTTGATCCGTGTACTGATCTTCCTCCCGGTTTCTCCTATGTACACTTTACCGCATGAGCAGGGTATCTTGTATACTCCTGGTGCACTTAATGGTGGTCTTTACAATTAGATTTTTGAGCGAGTTTGCAGATCGCCATATTTGAACTGTCAAATTCTCGATGCACGCCATTCGGCCATTCCTGTCTAATATGCTTGCGAAGATCTTCCACGAAGATGCTCCGGCAGATCTTGCTGCAAAGCCCATGTACATGGCGTAACGCATGAAAATGTGACTTGTATTCATGCGCTATGTATTGTACTTGTGCTTCGCAGTAAGATTTTCACAGGCATACCACAGAGTTCGCAAAGAGACACAAGACCTTCGCAGGCATCTTTGTGCTCGATTGTCGCAGGCATATTGCACTGACAAGAAAATCTTCGCAGGCACGAAGGTATAGAAATAAGCTTCAAATGATATTGCATCAGTGGCTCTTTGCGAACCACAGTTTGCTGTCTATAGTGCTTGCGAAGATGCATCTATGACCGCTCGGTTGTCGCACAAATATGCCTTCCGTTTAAAGTACGTATTTTTAGTATTTTTATATCCATCACTTAGTTTACTATTTCAAAATATTCTTTCCGGATCAATCTTTTGTGTACTTTTCGCGTGAAAAATAATAATATAAATATAAGAAATATAATCAAGCGGGCGGAACGGTCATAAAATGAGAAGAAAAGTATCAATATAAAGGCAAAATATGCGAACAAGAAAAAGGTGGAAACATGTAGAACGCGAATGACAGTCAAAAAGCAAATAAGAGAAAACAAAACACCTGGCGGGAAATAAAAGAATGTACAATGGATTCGATAAACAACAGAGAATACAAAGTATTAAAGAAATGAAAGGCAAAAGAAGATAGACGTGCGTAAAAGGTCAAAAGCAAGAACGGGCAAATGAAAATTACAAAGTATTGCTAAAATAGGAAAAACATGAAAAATCTACAAAAGGAAGACGACCATTTTGCTGAAAATGCTTCGATTTTTTGAGTTTATTTCGAAACATGACCCAAATAAAATATTTTATCGGCAGAATGTGTGCAATATCCACACAAATATTCTAAAATGTTCATACAGATATTCCGCCGATAAAATATTTCATTTGGCCCGATACAATAATATATCCTGCCCATGAAATATTTAATTTGGGCCATGTTTCGAAATAAGCTTAAGCAAATGAAGCAATTCCAGCCCTAAAATCTAAAGTTTTCAAAGAATTTATGCAACTGGCCTTTTTTGCACATTTTTCATATTTTCTCCTTTTTACAATAGTTTGTAATTTTCACTTAACATTCTTGTTTTCGACTCATTTGCGCCCCCCCCCCCCCCCACTTATTTTTATTGAGTCCCACTCTTTTTCTCTTGTAGACTTGTTATCCTTTCTTCATATTCTGCAACAGTTTTTCTGCTTGCAAAAAAAAGCTTGCTTTCGACTTTTTACGCATTTTTCTCCTTTTTTCTTTCATTTCTTTCATACTCTGTATTCTCTGTCGTTCATCCATTTCATGGCACATTGTTTTATTTTCTGCTATGTTTATTGTTTCCTTGTATTAGCTTTTGGGCTTTATTATAATTTTACTTGGATTCCACTTTTTCGTGCTCGAATATTTTTCCTTTATATCGAAACTCTTTTTCCCATTGTCTGACACTTTCGCCCACTCTGTTATAATGTTATTTTTATATTATTATTTTTGGTGCATTCTTCTATTGATTACATGTTGTATTGGCAGAATGTTTGTATGAAATATTCTAAAATATTCATTTTGAAATGTTCACACAAATATTTCGAAAAAAAAAAACGTAAAAAATGAAAGCAATTCCAGCCGTCAAAATTCCGAGATTGTTATCTTTCTTTCATTTTCTGCAATAGTTTTTCATTTTTCTTCATGCGCGCTTGCTTTTTCTTCCCTCATGCATGCTTGCTCTTTCATTCCGTTCATACTTCGTACTTTCTGTCATTAATCCATTCTATCCCATATTCTTTTATTTTTTGCTGTGTTTATTGTTTCTTGTTATTTGCTTTTCGGGGTTTATTAGCTTTCTACTTGTTGCCCATTTTTTTGCTCGCATATTTTACCTTTATATCGATACTTTTTTGCCATTGCCCGACACCCCCTGTTATATTTGTTATTTTTATTGTTATTATTATTGGCGGTATTTTCTATTAATTTGCTTTTAAAATGTAGTAGCAGCGATTTATGATGAGATATTATCTATCGGATTTCTAAACATTAACCTCCCCTGTAGGAAAATGATTTTTCTCACAGCACAATGTAACAGAACATTATTTTATTTTCACACATATATCCTCTTCCATTTGTGCTTTCAACTTGTCGCACCCCCTATATGTGCCAGGCTGTCCTTTCCTCTGGTGCACACTGCACATCATGTGTTTCTGAATTCCTCGCACGCTTCCCTCTCCACACTCAAGAATTTAATCTATACCCAGCTTTCGTTAATTTTTCCCCTCATCTTTCTGTTTGCATAGTATTCCTCCATCCCCACTTCTTTCTTTATGTCTTTAAGGGATATGCATATCCTTGGAATTTCAAAAAATCTATTTTTGGTTTATTTTATTTTCTTATTAGGTAGAGTCTTGACTTTGATTTGGTTCAAAGATTTTTCAAAAATTCCAAAAATTGCCCGAGTTTCGACGATTTTAGTGAAGCAGGTCAGAACGTCCCGTTGCGTTACGGCTCTAGCGGTGCGCGGTGCATTGTATGGTTTCTAAGGGCATTGATATGAATTTGTCCAATCCGGCTGTTTGATTGTTGTACGGTGCCGGAATTGCAAATTGAAGGTACGAAGAATCATTATGATTTTATGGCACGCAAGTAGTCCATACACCAAGGCATTTTCTTACGATTCAATTTTTTAAATAACGGTTGGGACGAAAGAGTGCATTTCATAGGTAGACATTTTAAATAAAAGGTGTTCAATTTTGTTACTAGCTCTATTAGTAAAGGGGATATAAGCGACGAAAATTAATCACATTACCTCTCACTCAACGTTTCGTCCCGTTCACTCGTCGTTCCGTCTTTTCCATAAAAACGTTCCTTGCTCATATCTCCATTACCAATGGAGGTAGCGAAAAAAAATGAGAGTCATTTTTTATTGTCAATCCAAAAAGAAACATCTTTAATTTCACACTTTTTTCTACAAAATGTACTTTTCGTCACAATCGTCATTATAACAATTAAATTGTTTATAACGGGAAAAAAACGATTGTAGAACAAAATAAATGTCCTATTCGTATTCCCCGTACCCGAAACCAGAAAGGACCGCCGAAGATATTAAGCAGTCCTAAACATTTATTCGCGAATGGTATACGGAAAAAGTGGATTTAGGACGTTTTCTTCGCTTGCGTTTATTTCGAAAGTATACTTTGCAATATAGCGCACGTCATATCTCAGAATCTAATCTTTCGAATTACTTTAAATTTGGATTAGATATATTTTATTACATATTCAATTGACTGACCGGATAAACGTTTAATGTCGTTATTTTTGGTAGAAAATCGACCTTTTCTGTAAAAACAGTGGTATTTATGCAATTTTTGAAATTTCGAAAATGTCTCCGGTGGGTTTGTACCTTTACCATTGTACTAAAAATATATTCTTCCATTTTTGACTTTAGATGAATCCACTTATCGGAATCATGTACTCGACCGAGCAGTGCGGACGCTACAGCCTTGAGATTAAATAACAATGATTATGTTATTTATATATGAGGTATTCCAAAGATTTACGAACGGCCTAAATGCCTGACTTTCTTCAATATTTTTAAAAATTGGTGATGTTTTTGTATCATATATTTTGAGTACGTTGCATTTTTTTCAGATTTTTATCGGCTCGCTAAATCGGCTAACTCGGAGATAAGATTGTACACGTGATACAATTTCAAATGATCGTATCGTAGTGATCTTCTCGTCGTACGAAAAAATATCCTTTACAAAAAAGATGCGTTCTTCTATGAACAATTTTGAAAAAAAAATTCACAATTTTCCAAGTACTACAAAACTAAAAAACAACCTTTCCTCTTCAATTTTTTAACCCCAATCACTAGGTTGATCCTGCTGAAATTTACACTGAATTTTCTTTTATTAGTGTAAAAGAACATTTGTACGTTTCATTCTTGGCTGAGCTTGCGTTCAGTTAATATCGTCGTCTTAAATTTAAGGGGATACTGTTTGTGTTGAATAACTCGGGGATTTACAATTTTTAAGTAGAAAAGGTAATGACTAAACTTGTAGGAAATCGACTGCTTTAAAACTTTGGTCATTGCAGTGTTTTCTCTATCATCGATATTTTTTGAATTAAACGTGAAAAAGCGGCTATTGCATTATCTCGTTCATTTTGAGCTTTAGGTCATAAACGAACAGAAACAAACTTGTGGAGAATAACATTCTCGACAATTTTGGTTTCTACCTTTTTTTCCTAGAGTCAATATGTAACGGCGTATGCGAACGGTAAAAAAAAACGAGAAGCGTGAAAATATTATTTCGCGAACCATTCGCTCTTTTCTTTTACCGTTGGCGTACGACCCTAAATATTGATTCCAGGAAAAAAATTTAGGAACAAAAATTGTTCCAAATTTCATTTTCTAAAAGTTTGTTCATGTTCGTTTATGCCCTAAAGTAAAAAATCAACGAGATAATGCAACAGCCGCTTTTTCAGGTTTAATTTGAAAAATATCGATGGTAGTGAAAAAAGTGTAATGACCAAAGGTGTAGGGCGCGATTTCCGATTTCGAAGTTTGGTCATTATCATCGCTAATGTCTAGCTAATATCGCTAATATCTTCATATGAGCGCTGTCGTTCGCAGCGTTTCACCAGGAAAGACTTGCTGAGCGGTGCGAAGCTTTTCCCACCTACCGATCACAAGCGTGGTCGAGAAAAGAGTCCGTTGTTTAAATGATTGATTGCAAATTTCGTCACTGCATTTTTCTGCCAGCCGCCGGCGAACAATCACGGTGTGTCAAAATTTACGTCAATATTTGGCGACGGGTTGTACTCGAGAAGAAAATGCAATTAATTATCTACATAAGTGAATGTGTAATGTGGAACTAAATCGAACGAAAGCGCTAATATCTTCATATGAGCGCTGTCGTTTGCAGCGGGTTACCAGCAAAGACTTGCTGAGCGGTGCGAAGCTCTTAGCACCTACCGATCACAAGCGTAGTCGAGAAAAGAGTCCATTGTTTAATTGATTGATTGCAAATTTCGTCACTGCATTTTTCTATCAGACGCCGGCGAACACTCAGGGTGTGTCATTATTTACGTCAATATTTGGCGACGTGCTATACTCGAGAAGAAAATGCAATCAATTATTTAGATAAGTGAATGTGTACGGTAAAACTAAATCGAACGAAAGCGCTAATATCTTCATATGAGCGCTGTCGTTCGCAGCGGGTCACCAGCAAAGAATTGCTGAGCGGTGCGAAGCTCTTCGCACCTACCGATCACAAGCGTGGTCGAGAAAAGAGTTTATTTTTTAAATGATTGATTGCAAATTTCGTCACTGCATTTTTCTGCCAGCCGCCGGCGAACACTCACTTTGTGTCATGATTTACGTCAATATTTGGCGACGCGCTATACTCGGGAAGAAAATGCAATTAATTATTTAGATAATTGAATGTGTAATGTAAAACTAGATCGAACGGAAGCGCTGCTATCTTCATATGAGTGCTATCGTTCGCAGCGCGTCACCAGCAAAGACTTGCTGATCGGTGCGAAGATCTTCGCACCTACCCAACACAAGCGTGGTCGAGATAAAAGTCCATTGTTTAAATGATTGATTGCAAATTTCGTCACTGCATTTTTTTGTGAGCCGCCGGCGAACATTCACGGTGTGTAATTATTTACGTCAATATTTGGCGACGGGCTCCGTTCGAGAAGAGAATGCCACCAATTATTTAGATGATTGAATCTGTAGTATAAAACTAGATGGAACGAGAGCGCTAATTTCTTCATATGAGCGCTGTTGTTCGCAGTGCGTCACCAGCAAAGACTTGCTGAACGGTGCGAAGCTCTTCGCACCTACCGATCACAAGCGTGGTCGAGAACAACTGCAAAAACAATTGTTTAAATAATTATTTTTTCGATATTTTTACTACACCATTGTGTTTTGTAGCTCGTAAGTAGCAATCTTTATTTACTGAGAGGTACAGAATGTACCGTATCTACCAATCATACCCGTGATCGAGAATAAAGGCAAAAATATTGTTTTTAATAATTATTTTTGCGTCATTTTTACCGTTGTTTTTTGCAGCGTGTAAGCAGCAATCTATATTTGCTGAGGGGTACAGAAAGTACCGTATCTACCGATCATACCCATGATCCAGAATAAATGCAAAAATAATTGTTTAAATGATTATTTTTGCGAAGTGTTTACATCGTTGTTTTTTGCAGCGCGTAAGCAGCAATCGATCTTTGCTGAGAGGTACAGATAGTACCGTCTCTACCGGCCATATCTGTGATCGAGAATAAACGCAAAAATAATTATTCAAATAATTAGTTTTGCGTAATTTTTACACCTTTGTTTTTCGCAGCGCGTAAGCAGCAATCATATTTGCCGATAGGTTAAGAAAGTACCGTATCCACCGATCATACCCGTGATCGCGAGTAAATACTAAAATCATTGTTTAAGTAATTATTTTTCCGCATCTTTTGCACCTTTGTTTTCGCAGCGCGTAAGCCGCAATCTATATTTGCTGAGAGGTACAGAAAGTACCGTATCTACCGATTGTACCCATGATCGAGAATAAATGCAATAATAATTGTTTAAATGATTATTTATGCGAAATTTTTACCCCGTTGTTTTTTGCAGCGCGTACGCAGCAATCTATATTTGCTGAGAGGTACAGAACGTACCGTATCCACCGATCATACCCGAGATCGAGAATAAATGCAAAAATATTTTTTTTAACAATTATTTTTGGGTAATTTTTACCGATTTTTTTTTGCAGCGCGTAAGTAGCAATCATATTTGCTGAGAGGTATAGAAAGTGCCGTATCTACTGATCATACCTGTGATCGAGAATAAATGCAAAAATAATTGTTTAAATGATTATTTTTGCAAAATGTTTACACCGTTGTTTTTTGCAGCGCGTAAGCAGCAATCTATATTTGCTGAGAGGTACGGAAAGTACTGTATTTACCGATCATACCCGAGATCGAGAATAAATGCTAACATATTTTTTTTAACAATTATTTTTGCGTAATTTTTACCGTTGTTTTTTGCAGCGCATAAGCAGTAATCATATTTGCTGAGAGGTATAGAAAGTACCGTATCTACCGATCATAGCCGTTATCAAGAATAAATGCAAAAAGAATTATTTAAATAATTATTTTTGCGCTTTTTTTACACCGTTGTTTTTCGCAGCGCGTAAGCAGTAATGTATATTTGCTGAGAGCTACAGAAAGAGAGGTACAAAAATAATGGTTTAAACAATTATTTGTTGTTTTTGCAGCGTTGTTTTTGCAGCGCGTAAGCAGCAATCATATCTGCTGAGAGGTACAGAAAGGACCGCACATTTGTTAATGTGTCAATTGTTAAAAATAATAAATTGTTAATGATTATCTCGCTGCAGAACAGCGCGAGCCGCCAGCAAGAACTCTTGCTGCGAAATTGAGATTCTCGATTATCTCGAATTTCGTGCGTAGTCGATGTTGACGGAGAAAGCAAAATTCTTTGTCCACACCGACCGTGGGTCAGCGTGTGGGTATATACGTGTATATACGCACACGAAGTGTGTACTCGCTGCGAAGGGACAGCATGCGGGAAGAAAACAAGCAAGGAGACTAGAGAGAAGGAGTCGACACTCCCGCCTCAAACAGTTCTTTCAATCGGTCGCAGAGGTGTAATGCTCAGTTCCGCCACAGGCGTCGCTAGTGTTCCCCAGAGCCCATAATATATAGTAATACAAAACTGCATAAGGTGAAACTGACCGTGTTACGGCGGAAAAATTGTTTGCGCCTGTCAAACACAAATATATCTGTCGTGTACAGCAGCACAGCAGCTATCAAACTATGTGTATAATAATGGAGATGACTCCTCGCGAGTCAATGAGATAAAGGGAAACAGTAAACACTCTAGGTAGGAATTATAAAACAAATTTCAACTATTGATGGCAGTAATACTAAAAAATATATTCTTCCATGTTATTTTTGTTCGAGTTCTTTTGGGATTGGACGAATTCTTTGATTGGTTAAAACTGCTTCAAATCGCTCGTACAACCAGATACCTGTACGAATGGAAAAGAAAAAAATTAAAACTACCGAGGCTCGAACTCAGGAGCTTCAATACAGTAATCTAGCGTTCTACCAACTTCGCCACACAATCATCTGCCAATAAATATAATCCTCTCATATGTAAGTGATTGCCACGCTTGGGGTTCAATTAGGCTTGACGGCTTGTTCGGTTGGTTCATCGTTTACTTTAATTCATATTTAGCTTCATTTTTAACCGTAACTAGCAAATAACGAGTTTTCATGGGTATACATATAATAAGCACGTGTTGAAAAGACAACCCCAGCATGTAGAGCCAAAGTCCCCGCATTCGCCCGGTTTCTTGCATGTACATGTTATTATTATTATTGATCATTATTATTATTGTACAGGAAAACAGAGTAACGCACATCCGAATAATAAATACATTACTAAATACATTACGGTTGGTTTATCGCTTTATTCGCGGTTCATTATAATTAGCTATATTTTTAAACATAACAGGCAAATCATAAGTTTCCATAATAAAATAACTCATGTTGTACTTATTATATAATAAGCCCATGTGAATAAAACAACACAAGTTGTTTCATTAATATTATTTATATTTTATTTATTATATGTATGTACACAATATTATTATATATTATAATAAAAGGAATCCCTACTTGGGTGTATTATCGTTCGGGTGTGCGAGAGAGAACGCACCATGACTGTTCCAGGTGAGTACGGGAAAGAAATACGATCACCCCAGTTTTATGATTAGTCGTTGAGGAGGAGCTCGGACCTTATGCAGTTTTGTATTACTATATATTATGGGCTCTGGGGAACACTAGCGACGCCTGCGGCTGAACTGAGCACTACATCTCTGCGACCGATTGAAAGAACTTCGTACATACAGGCCAGGATAGGGAGTTTGGACTCCTTTACTCTAGTCTCCTTGAAAACAAGCGTGTGCCCGACGTAACGAACGCACACAGGCACACACGTTGCGTCGAAGCATACATTGTTATGCCTCGACCACGGTCTTACATACAGGTCTTGCAACGAAGCTAAATTTTCGTGGTGGGGGTAGGCACTCTTATATGTTTTAATTTTCGATTCACTAGGCGCCGCTACGCGTCGCTACTAGCAAGGTGAAGTAGTTTCTCCCTTACCTCTTACCGGCGAATGGACCAACGGTGTTTACGTCACGCAGCCAACGGCGCATGCGTTGCGGTCAGGAGGGAAAAGGACACAAGAGCTATTTCTCTCTTCGTCGCACCACTACTTCCCCTTGCCGTCACGCACCAAGCGGCAGAAATCGGAATGAAAAGCAAAACATCTAAAGGTGCCTACCCCCACTACCGCCGTTGTCAGACCTGTATGTAAGACCGTGGCCTCGACGCAAGGAGGCCCGCGGCCGCGTCGCAGCGTGCGTTCGGAACGAACACGCGTTCGAGATGAACTCGCGCTGTGACATCTAGCGGCAGGGAGCAGTAGCTCGTGCCAGCGCTGTCCTACCGACTCGAGCCGGGGCTGCGTCGAACGTTTGCTTGGGTATCATTCCCTCTTAACGCCCGTAACGCCTACGACCGCGACCACAAGGTTTTCCGTCCACTAATTGGCAAACGCACACGGGCGCCACGGGCAAAAATACAAGTAGACCGCATTTTGGGCGATGCGGGCGACTGGAGCGGAAGTGGTCATACGTGACAGTTGCAACATGGCTGCTGAACCATTATAGACATGGTGGCTAGAGTGGGAGGAGGCCGATCTGTGCATTTCAAAGTGGCTACCAAAATGTGGTCAAACAGGGATGGCGCCACTATCTCTAAGACCTCGAGAAGTAAGCTGAGTATCGATGTCGTGTAAGAGGGATGGAAGAGGATCGAATACGCATCCCAGAAAGCAGTGCAGCGAGATTGCGCGCACAAGTTACCCCCTCTCTAGTCTCCAACGCGCCCATCACACAATCATAGTAGCGCGTGTCCGTGAGCGAGCGACGCTCAGACATCTTCGGGAAAAGCCGAGCGCGCCTTCGGCAGCTACACCAATACACGGACGCCGAGCTCGTTCATGTGCGGCCAAGCCGAAACGAAGGCTTCGAGGGAAAAAGCAATCTGAGTACGACTCGCGCGTGACGTCACCCGACGGAACGCGCGAGGCTTTTAGATGATTTCAATGCTTATTTAGCTCTTGATTCTCTGCGTTATCAATGTATACAAAAAATGTATTTCTCACCCTGATCGCTTATTTTTTTAGTTTATACGTTAATTTAAATATAATTATGAATCCAAATTACAACTTATTTATCTTCTAAAAAATTGTTTACGCTTTACTCACATCCGTCCTTATGCCAAATAAATTATAATTAATAAAAGTAAGCGGAAATATTTTTATATTTGTACTATTATATTTGTACTATTATATTAATTCTCATACTTTCATTAAGCGATAAAGCATTATCCCCAAAAACAAGCCAGCCAACCATCCGACCACGAATCGTCAGTACCAGAAAGTGCATATTCTACAAGCGATGGGATGGTCCCGCTGGTAGCGTTCCTGGCTTCGGTCCGCAGGGGCGCAGGATCGTGTTCCCCGCTCTCAGTGCTTTTTTAAATTTATTATTACTATTAATTCTTGTTTAATTAGTTATTTTTATTACTTATCTTTTAGTGTCGAAAATTTTATCGCGCACTCCGACCGCTTATTTGATTAGTTTGTACGTTAATTTAAATGTAATAATAAATCTAAATTACAACTCATTTATCTTCTAAAAATGGTTTGCCCTTTACTCACACCCGTCCCTATGCCAAATAAATTGTAATTCATAAAAGTAAGCGGAAATATACTTATAGTCGTATTATTATATTCGTTCTCGTAAGTTACGATTCGCGGCCGGATCGATAATTGGCTTGTTTTTGGGGATAATGCTTTATCGCTTGATGATATTATATGAAAATGAATTTAATAATGCGAATATAAATATATTTCCGCCTACTTTTATGAATTACAATTTATTTGGCATAGGGACGGGTGTGAGTAAAGCGCAAACAATTTTTTAGAAGATAAATAAGTTGTAATTTGTATTTATTATTATATTTAAATCAACGTATAAACTAAAAAAAATAAGCGATCAGGGTGCGCGATACATTTTTTTGTATACATTGATAACGCAGAGAATCAGGAGCATTATTAAGATCAGACAATCAAGAGGATCAATAAGCATTGAAATCATCTAAAAGCCTCAGATTGCTTTTTCCCTCGAAGCCTTTGTTTCGGCTTGGCCGCACATGAACGAGCTCGGCGTCCGTGTATTGGTGTAGCTGCCGAAGGCGCGGTCGAGAAACTTTGGCGCGCTCGGCTCTTTCCGAAGATGTCCGAGCGTCGCCCGCTCACGGACACGCGCTACTATGATTGTGTGATGGGCGCGTAAGAGGCTAGAAAGGGGGTAACTTTTGCGCGCGTTCTGGCTATATATCATTTTGCATCCCTCTCGCACGCAGCCTACTTCTCAAGTATCATGCTGCCTTATGCACTGCTCACTTCTCATTATTTACTTGTTCCATCTCTATCACACGCAGCTCACTTCTCGAGGTCTTAGCAATAGTGGCGCCATCCCAGTTTGACCACATTTTTGTAGCCACTTTTTTCAAGTCTCCCCATAAGAGATCGGACTCCTCCCACTCTAGCCTCCCTGCATTATAGAGATCGGAAGCTTTTGAACGAAGGTCACCCCTCCCGGCCATTTATTTGTATTGCGCATGCGCGACCGCAGGCGCGCATGCCGACCCACGATGAACGGTGGGTCATCGTGAGCTCGCTGTGGTCGCGCATATCAACGCAGCCATTGTGACCAGACAGCAATCGCGGGCGTTAAGTGGACCGCGGTTGCGAGCGCAGTGGCTATCTCTAAGACCTCGAGAAATAAGCTGCGTATCGATGTCGTGTAAGAGAATTGGAAGAGGCTCGAATACGCATGCTAGCCTGTATGGCAAATACAGTAGACCCTCGCTTATCCGAGGTAATGTGGGGAGAATGTACCTCGGATTCGAGACATCTCGGATAGTACGGAAAACAGTAGCAAGAGAGGACTATTCCACGCATAGGCATAGCAGATTCTTCCGTTTTATCCGAGATTCTGCAATCGAAGGTCGGATTCAGCAATCGAAGGTCGGATGAACGAGGTTCTACTGTACCAGCAAATACGATAATATACACACAATATTCGAACAATGTAAGAATTGTTAAGGTAGGTTTACACTACGACACTTTGGTGTATACACTCAATGTATACATCGAGTGTCTGTGTGTGAACACCACTGTCTGATCTCGGGACATTTATTGCGACATCTCGCTAGGTGTCGCGTCGAGCGCCGTGTGAACAGGTTGTGTCGGAGTGTCTGCGGCAGTGTCCAAGTTTTCGAACCGGCGCGAAATTATCCAGACACTCGCGACCCGCGGTAAATCAAAATGGCCATTACGTGGAGCAAGGAGAGCATTAAAAATTTTATATTTTTTGTGGAAGGACTGCCTGAACTTTGGCAAATATGTTGTACTGATTATAAAAAATAGAGTAAAAAACAGGCAGCACTTCAATGCTTGGCGGAACAGTTTGGCACAATATCGGCTAAAGTTGACAGAAAAATGCATAATTTAAGAACACAGCTTAAGGGGCTATACCAGTGTGAACGCTGGAACTTTGGGTGATTTTCAGGACTTTTTGGACGAAAAGTACTCAATTAAATCTTTTGAAAAATTAACAATATATTTGACCTATATTAAATAATTTTTTCATAGGTAAATATTGAGATCCAAGCGACTAATGCGCTGCCTTCGCAGGCGCAAAAAAAAGTTCCTCCACTGCTGACATAATTCCGGCTGATTGAGTAGCTGAAACCGAAAAAGGAAAAAAATGTCGTTAAACTAGAAGGTATTTCCTGTGCAATGACGTAGGATTTTTGAAAAATATCAAAATCTAACAAAATAGCGTAGTTATGAAAAAAGTCTCTTTTCTTGCCTACAAAATGGTCGTTTTTTTCAATGCCAAATCGTCAATTTTTATCCAATCAAAAATATCCTACGTCATTGTAGAGTAAATATATTCAAGAGTACTCAGTTCAAATTTCAAGTCAATCGGATCTATTTGAGTTACACTGTCAGCACATTTGAAAAATCTCATTTCGAGAAAAATGCGTTTAGAGATTTAACTATCGATTTTTGCTAGATAAAATGATATTGACATATATAATTTAAATGATAATGATATTCTTGAAAGAATAAACTGTCGAAAAAGGCAAAAAAAATCGATCTTTTTAAAGTGTCGCACTGGTATAGCCCCTTAATAACAGCGCACGAAATTACGGCTGCCGCCGCACGGCGTTTCTCCATGGCGTCCGAGCGGGTACTGCAACTGTGTCAGTAGTTTTGTGTGTGAACACCTGAGACACTTGTGTAGCGACATCACAGTACAGACACTTTCTGGGACACCGAAACCGTCTTATGTGTGAACAGAACGGACATTAGTGTCAGACATTTGTGTCGCAATAAGTGTCGTAGTCTATGCAGGCCTTTAAAGTTGAATTTTCGAGACAAACTAGTCTTGATGTTGACAAGCGGACACAGATATTTTATCTTTAAAACATTGAAGCATGTTTTTCTCTTGAAAACATTGAAGCAAGCAACATCGCTTCGGCTTTATATTGTTATATTGTTATTACGCTTGTTATTACGCTATTTTTCTCAAATCGGAAAATAGCTGCTGAACATTTTTCAAATTTCTTACCTTAATGAGTAATTGCAACTTCTTTCGTGTGATTTTCTTCTTATTTTCCCTTAAATATGTTATCGTCAAAATAATTGCGTTACCGATTCGCTGATTGCGAGTTTCAATACAAACCGATCGCTAAGCATTGTTCTTTGACTAGGAATAATTTATCATCATATTGACCTGAGTCAAAAATGTGTTCAAGAATAGCAAAAATTATTACTTAGGACGTTTTCCACAGTTCATTGTACAAGAACACAATACAGGACAATATTTTAAATTCCTTACGGTACTGCGTAATTGCAATTTCTTGTGTATGATTATCTTTTAATTTTTATTCAACCCCAAAACGCATAACTCGGGTCTGGTCCCACCCCAATTTTTATGCAAAACATGAGTTTTTTGCCATTTTTAGCCTTTCAATGAATTGTTCACTAATGGAATGCTAATTGAATTAGATGGCTCGCACACTATTCACTTTCTTATGAAAATACGAAGAAATTGAGGTATGATAAAGTCCATTTATCCCCGTAGCACCGGTTTAATGACAAAGAAAAGCACGGGGTGCATATACACCCCATTCATGCGTTTGACGGTAAAAAAAAGAAGTCATGAGTTGTTGGGTTAAATATCGTTATCGTAACGATTATCGCGTTACCGTTAGCCAAGCGAGTTTTAATATAAGTAGATCGCAAAGCAATTTTCTTTGTCAGCGGGGATTAATTTACCGTCGTATTTACCTAAGAAAATAAAAATTGATTCAAGAAAAAAAACATCAGTATTATTTAAGACATTTTCTACCGTTCATTGTACAATTAAACACTGTTATAATAAAAATACTTTTCTATCACTGCGTATTGCATTATTATTATTTTCGACCTTTTTCACCGTTAATTATGCAACTAATGCATATTGTCCATTGGGCATTGCTATAGTAAAAATATTCTTCTATCTTTATGCATTTACGGAGTTCTCTCTGGTATATACTATTTTACATCTCTCTCGCGCGCAGCCCACTTCTCAAGTATCATTCTGCCTCATGCACAACTCACTTCTCATTATTTACTTGATCCGTCTCTGTCACACGCAGCTCGCTCCTCGAGGTCTTAGCAATAGCGGCGCCATCCCTGTTTTACCACATTTTTGTAGCCACTTTTTTCAAGTCTCTCTATAAGAGATCGGACTCCTCCCCCTCTAGCCTCCCTGTTCTTAAGCGTCATTCTGCCTCATACACAGCTCACTTCTCATTATTTATATGATCCGCCTCTGTCACACGCAGCTCACTTCTCGAGGTCTTAGCTCACTTCTCGAGGTCTCAGTGGCACGCGATGAGCGATATCCAATGGAAGCTTCACTCTCCTAGGGTGTTTCCGGAATACCTGAGCTCCCATTGGATATCGCTCATCGCTCATCGCAAATCACGGGCAGTGTGCAGAGGTCATTAGAGTTCGGACTCTTTCCACTCTAGCCTCCATGATGCATGTGGCTTAGCGTCATGTGTTGCGTTTTAACCTCCACCGACTGCGGTAATGTTTTCGCTTGAATATAATTGTGTAAATAATTGAAGAAGTAAAATGTCAAGTGAAATGGTGCTCGAGCAAGTGCTGTCGAGTGTAGACTCCGGTACAAAAAAATTCTGCAACTTTCTCAGGTAACTACATCCCGAGCTTTAAATTACAGTAACAGTAGAAGGTAGAAAAATCCTTTTTCTTTCATTTATCGAATATTAACACATACCTTTTTGCGAACGTTTATTGATGAATGAACGCAATTTTTTAAACCATAAAGGATACAATTTTATTTTATATATTGATAGAAAGAGATGGAAAGCGGGTTCGTGATTTTAGAGGTTAAGAACGTCCCAAACATCGAATGAAGAAATAACCGCAATTATTTTCAAATGTCGAATACGTTTTTTTGGTAACGCGGGAAAAAAAAACAATTTAACGTTTTCGTTTTTTAATTTCGATAGATACTAAATTTACTGTCATTGGACTTCGTGGTCACGTGCAGTGGGATCATCACCTCAGTAATCAGATTTCCTGTTTGAGGTTATGATCTCCATTTAATGTACTGCTAGGACAACGAAAAGAGCAGATATTTTTAAATGCGTCTCGCTTTTCCATTCAGATGGATATTAAATTTCCGTCATTGGGCTCCGCGTTATGTGGAGAGGGATCATAACATGAAACATCACACATTTATACATTTTTACTTTTAATATCGATCTCTTTCATATCTGATTTTTTTTTTAATTTGCAATTATTCGTCAACCAAACCAACTAGAGGAATGGAGGAATAATTGTTCTCAACAAAATGATGGTGTTTGTTTGGGTTTGTTTCACAAGTTCACAATTATTTGTAATCTAAATGATCTAGGGAAATAATAATTACCAACAAAATCGTGGGAAAGAAAAATATATTTTTTAAAAATAAAATGCCAACTATATTATGTCAGGCTATTTTCTGGACAATCGATTAAAAGTTTTTGTCGGTGTTTCATACGAAGCGATGTCCCTTTAAAATAACTTTAGATTTGCAATCAAGGATGCGTAAGTATCGTCGTAAATCTTGACTGGCATCTTCCCATACTTCTCCCGATCCATTATCAGTTTCTTGTATGCTTCGGCAGTATCAATGTGTTTGACTTTCTGCTTGGAGTCAAACCCTGCTTCGTCCTTGATGTGCTGCCTCATGAGGGCCTCGGTTTAAGGGTGGTATAGAATTTTTACTTGTATCCGTGGTCGTTTTTCTGTGACTTCAATAAACCACAAACCCTTCAATCAATCAACATTTCAATATTTTTTTTTGATCATATAACGATGCAAAAGATGTCATTTCTTCAGTTCTAATTCAAGAGTCTGCTATTGAATTTTTTTGTAGAGCTTTCTCCCTGCTCTACACAAAAGCAGTTTATATGCACATTACAATTCCTTTTGTATTTTTTACAGATTATTTTTATAGTCGAAAAGAATTTTAAAAAGTACGATAAACAATTTTTCGTATCATTCAGGAATACTACAATGTCATATTGAAGTTTCAAACTGCCGCGTTATTATGTTCCTGTGAAATTTTTTAATCAAAAAATAAAAATGCAAACCACCGGTCGAAAGGATGACTTACCTGCGTGGGCTTGTAATGATAGATGCATAGTGCGTCCAACTTTGCGAAAAGGGACTGCATCATTTGTTATATATGGACATACTCTTTCAGCTTTTGCGGTTTGTCTTTAGTGTTTTCCAGACCCTTGGCCTCCCTCTGTTTCGCGTGAGCAGCCTCGTGAATCTGGGTTAGCCTTTTCTTGCTCTTATCATGATCCATTACCATGTTCTGCTTGTACTTTTGCATACTCTCCATTAGTATAAATTCCCACTTGACGGTGGCCCACCCTTTATCCTTGTGCATCACCTTACGAGGTCCTGGATCTTTAGGGTGATCTGTTTGGTTATTACTCGAGCAGTTCTTAACATGATGTGAAACAGGACGCAGTCTTAGAGCAGAGAGTTGTGCAGCCAGTTGGTTCCGGCCACTTTGTTCTGCAATTAGTTTCGCAATTGTGCTAAACAATCTGTACGTTTGCCTCAGTTTTCTACCATCTGTTTTTCATTTTCACACAACAAAGATAATTGTTAAAAAGTGTATTGAATCATTTGGGGAAACAGAGATAAACTCGTTCAGCGAGTTGTTTTTTCAAAGGGAGGAAAATGCTGCATGCTTTTTTACAAAGTTTTCAAGGTGCCAAACGAAAAGAAAGGTTCGGTCATATGTTTCTTCACTACTGAAAAGGCAAAAATGGGTTCCACACTCCCGAAAGTTATCAATCGAGATGCCGCATGCTGAAATGATTAAACTGATTCCTGAATTTATTTAGTGGTTGCAAATAAACCTGCTCAATGGCAGTAGATGGCATAAGGTACACTATTTTCTGGAGTGGAAAGCAAGAAGCACACATGGCGTGTGTGTTCCAAATTGCACTTACAGCATACACAGCGTGCTTACTGTCGATATGATTGGTCTGATTGCAGTGGGTATTGTGTTGTGGGTGCTTACTGCATAATTCCGACTGCACCCATGATGGTAGATTCAAAGAGTTCTGTTCAAACGCCATAAGTAACATTTGCATGATGTGATAAGATTGTCTATTTTAGTTGTCTTTACAATGGCAAGTTATGTTCCAAATAAGTCATATTTGTGGCAAGTTATGCTCGACTTTTTCCTGGCATAAAATTCAGCAGTGGAAACGCATCATTTATGAAACAAAGTTTAAGCCAAAGTTCTCTTGTGTGCAACGTGCAAAGAGTTGTTTTGGCGCTTCCACCATGGTGATTTTTCTATGGATACCAAGGATTGCAGAAAATCACCCAAAAAGGGGTCTCGCGCATCACGAGTTGCAGAAACAGTTGGAAACCATCACTGCTGATTGTTATCAACCAGAACTAATGCTCTTGAGAAGAGGCCGGAAAGGGCGAGTCACCATGATATGTTGATTTTGCAGCAGGATAATGTGCATTTGGGCAATGGGTGCATATTGCTCAGCCGCTTAAGAATCACTTGCAAGAAATGAACTGGGAATTCATAGCCCACCAACTGTATTGCCTAAACATCTCTCCGTCCAATTATTATTTGTTACCATTGATGCATTCGGCACTTACGGCTTAGGACTTAGAGGGGGTCAAAAAACCTTCCTACAGAGGGGTCAAAAATCGGGAAGTTGACTTGCCTCTAAAGAAGCAGAATTCTTCCTGCATAGAATCCGTTTGTTGGCCGGAGGATGAGTCATGGTTGTCTGTTCCAATGGGCAATAACCCAATTCTCTGATATGCTACCAAACCACTACCTTTTCATTCGCTCAAAAATGATCGGTTTCATACGCAACTGCCTAATAAATGCACGAAATTTTACAAGAAGATGCTTCAGATGCATCCATCTCAACAATTTGGTGACTTCCCTAGATGAATAATATCAAGTTAAGGAGAATAAAATTTCATGTAAAAGTCAACAATTACTAAATAATTTCCACCTCATGATATTGTGGAATAATATTTCCAAGCCAGGGAATGATATTAATAGTTATAAATTATGCAATTAAATATAAATGGATTGAAATTTTATGCAAGAAAAAATAACCGATCTTCTTGAGAACAGTGAAAGTTTCTACCATTGGCACGGCCGACTATCGCTAAAGCATCGTTGGCTGTGATACTATGCACGTTTTAAACACCATTATGGATTTTGCAATACCCGGTATTGTTGATGCTTGACCGTGAGTGGCTCTCTCTCGACAGAACCGGTTGACGTGGTGTTGCCATGTGTCACCTACAAGTTTCATTGATATCTAAGAACATACTGTTCGAACTGAAAATTCACATCTTTCTTTTCGAGTATTATTGATGAACAGAGTAGAGAAACCAGATTTTTTGACATGACATTCCTTACACCTTAATGACGGTTTGCTCAGTTTTTCGTTTAGATTTCAAAAATATTTTAGTCGGTAAAGGTTCAACTTCAACGTTAAAAATCTCCGAAACTATGTTGTGAAATTGACTGAATTTTAGACGGTTAATACACCATAAATGAATTTCTCGGTGATATAAATTTCAATCGAACCCGAATATTTTGACTTTAGTCTCGAAATTCCTTAAATCGGCAGTGTGCAGACCGACGTAGCGGAGCGACTGAGGCACGCGACGAAGTGTCTGTACGATTTCGCCAAAGCTGAGACCGGGAGGAAGAACGATGCGCTGCCCGAGCTGGTCATCCAGGGCTTCGACGAGGAGCAAATCTGGCAGCAATTGGAGCTCCAGAACGAGGGGGAATTGACACATTTCCTGACGCGCGTTTCCAGGCTGTTGGCCAACGACGCTAGGATGATTTTGCCCCTGACCCGTACTGAAGATGAACTTCGGGGTTTACGAACAGCGTCGGCGGAAGTCTTGTCGTGTTCCGGCGATAAGGAGGCCGCAAAGAGCGAGGACGAGGCCATGAGCCTCGACAGCGAACTCGACGGAAGCAGAAAAACATACCGGAAGCGAACGAAGTAGGAATGAGCGATATGCCCAAAAAAATTGAAACAATCTTTGAATAAACCGTTAAGCCCTTGGAAAGGCGGGAAAATTGGAAAAAATGAAAATTTGGTTTGTGTCGTTTGTGACGACACAAAGAATTGAAGTTGGAAAAGTCGAAATGGCGGATCCAATATGGTAGACCAAAGTGCCAAATTTTATTCGTTTGTGATGAAAATCGGTGTGCAGAATTTTTTTAGGTTGTTCTCTATGAATTCGATGTCAGGGATCTGGTATTCAAGATCGCCGATATAATATAGTGACGAGTCGCTGTGCCCCCAGCGAGCTTAAACTATACCAAGAACAAATTTCACCCCAATCAAGTAACTTTTTTATTTAGAATTCGCCGTATTGGGTTTAGTGTTTTGAATTTTCTGTTTATTGTGGCTCAATTTCGTCGTTGGGGACCTTCAATATGTTGTAGTAAAAAATTCTACTCGAATGGAATGACTTTTGCATTTGGCTACGGATTCTATAAAAATAAAGTTACTTTTCAAATTTGACTCGAAATCCCTTAGAATCAAGTTACTTTTTGAATTTCACCCGAGTTCTATCAAAAAAGTTATTTGAATTTGGCTCGAATTCTATTCAAATCAAGGTTTTTAATTTGACTCGAATTCTATTTACTTCGAATTACTTTCTCAATTTGGCTGAGAATCCATTTAAATCGAGTTATCCGAATCGGGCCACGAATGTTTCACTTCTGCGTTCAGATTCGTCACCAGCGACTTGAAACACCCCAGCATAAAGTCTCACCCGAATCGAGTAATTTTCAAGTAATTCACCCAAAATGATTGAGATACTTTGTTTCAAAACCATGCCACCCTGTAAAAATATTACAAATCGACCTTTATGATTAACGGGCTAAAGTATCGCGTATTCGCAGAACAAAGCGCCCTTCTGTGGTGGACGACCAGTTCTTTAAGCTAGAGGAACTGGACAAGTACTTGACCAAGGAGGAAAAGAAGGGTTCCCCTAGACCGAAAGAACCGGAAGTCGATGAGGACGATGATGACGACGACAATGAGTCGAACGAATCGGTAAATCTTTTCGAGGACGCGTCCGAGGACGAGGAGAGCGAGAACGGTAAGATGATGAAGTACGCGGACTTCTTCGACAGCCCAGAAAGCGCCGAGGAGGATGAGCGAGCCGAAGAAGGCGCGCAATCCGATGTGGATGATAATGGACCCCGAGATGATGCCACGAAGAAAGTGGTGCGGTTAAAACGCGTCAAGTTCAATCTGACCAATGACTCGGACATAACCGACGCTTCGGAGGATCCGAATGACGAAGAGGGAAAGAGGTCTAGTATGGAGAATCGACAGGAACGATTGCGGCACCGTATCGAAAAACTGGAGAAGCAAGCACTGTCTGACAAGCCTTGGCAATTAAAGGTAATAACATTGTGGGAAATAAGAGGTGCTCCCGTATAGATAAGTCAATCTAAATCTAGTTCCTAATGTGGAGGCCAGAGTACCGAGGTCCAAATTTCGTAGGCAAGTGGTAGAAAAAGCGCTTGGGCAATATAAAAATTCAGGTATAAAATTTTACCACGAGCACCGCGCCGATCGCAAGTGACTGGGCGAAATAGTAGGCGGCTGTATTGGAAAACTGTTTCTTCTTCGTTTTTAAGCATTCATAGTGTAAAAAAAAATTTGGACCAAGGGGATGCCCTATATTTTGACGCTTTCTGCTCATCTGCCCATTTTTTTACTTCCTTGTAATTACGGAAGTGTGTATCGTTCAGTAGCGTAGCATGGTTTTTTGCCGCCCGGGGCTAACTCTAAATTTGCCGCCCCCCCCCCCTACTTCGCAACTAAGTGCCGCCCCCCGCCGCCGTTCCACACCTGCGCCGCCCGGGGCCATGGCCCCCTCTGCCCCCCCCCCCCCCCCAAGCTACGCCACTAGTATCGTTTAAGGCGTATTCGACCATAGCACTTAGGGCAAGGTTCGAAAATACGATGGGCGTGGGCGGACATGGCAATTCCATCGGTGTTTTTTTCACCGCCAATGCAACGCGAGGCCAAGAGTCTAATAGTTTTCAATGCTTAATCGCATATATAAGTTTCAAGAAATTCGAAGGTCGACAACTAAGAAATGTTCCTTGTTAGTGTGGTCGTTTTTATTCCAATTTCTACCGCTTGGTCCATGACGGTAAAGGGATGTGGTGTGTGACAAAGAGATAAACAGGTCTTTTGTCTCTTTCTCCCTTGGCCGCATGCGCTGTCCGCCCAAACTTTATTTACCGTATTTTCGTGTAAGCTGCATAATATACGAAAGTGTAGGGAGGTACGACGATTCGGCGGAGGTTCCAATAATAAGTACTCCGAAAGATTTTGTCAGGACTCTTTATTATTTCGGGTTACCGTTACGCGTGTTCGGCTTGAACTGGCACTCGATCGAGGTAGCGTCGTCTCTCTGGCCACACAGGACCGATACATACTATTTATATTTATCATAAAAACGGTATTATATTCTATTGTCCTCGCAACAAGTTCCGAGGTCCCGATAATCCTCGGAATCGTATACGGCCTTGCGTCGCTCTAACGAACTTTCTACATTACAAGTCGTGTACTACAAAAGCAATAAAATATAATGTATAAATTCAAAAGAAAGATGATTACCATTATAATCATCGTGATTGGGATTTTCTGTTGATCCCGCAAGTTTATTTCAACGGCTGGGGTGAATATGAACGATATGCATTTTTATTATTGCGAGAAGACAGTTTGGCAAAGTTGAGGCATGCTCAGCTCATATGCTTGGTATTCTGGCCCTCGGCTTGCCTTTTTTAATACTTTTTTTTACTTGTGATTTCGTCCATCCTTAGAATTGATTATCAGTCATTAATAAATAATATATGAAATTGAAGCAACCACAATAATTATGGTCAAACATTGTGTAGTAGAATACCGTACATCGTCCACCTTATTTTCCATACATCTAAAATCCGCGATGTGCGGATTTTCAAATCAACAGGGTCTCCCAGAAGCAACGTACGCCCTTGTAGCATCTGGTAGGAAAAAAAAATCAGACGAAAAGTCCTCAGTCATTTTTTTATCAGACGTATAGATAATTAATTATGAATAAAAATAAATAGCCAATCAGGTGCGCGCTACAGCGGAAAGGCAGTGCAGAAGGGAGGGATAGGGGAATGCGTTGTAATTGCGTGCGCCTGAAAATGTGTGCGGAGGGAAAATTCCGAAAGCATGTGTGCAAGTGTGCGTGTGCGCGCGCGTGAGTGTGTGTGCACTTGCACACATGCTTTCGGGATTTTCCCTCCGCACACATTTTCAGGCGCACGCGATTACAACGCATTCCCCTATCCATCCCCTCTACGCTGCCTTTCCGCTGTAGCGCGCACCTAATTGGCTATTTATTTTAATTCATAATTAATTATCTATGCGTCTGATCAAAAAATGACTGAAGACTTTTCGTCTCAGAATTTTTTTTCCTACCAGATGCTAGAAAGGCGTACGTTACTTCTGGGACACCCTGTACAGAAGAGACGAGGCGCGAGCCAAGACGCGACTAGAGATGGTTGGGTTTTGGCATTCGATTCACTGATTTTGACAAAACATGTCATCCTCAGAAGACGAAGATACGCTAGCACTGTTGCAACTTGCTAATATACAGAGGGCTAGACGTTACTGGATACATCTAGTATGGCAAAACAATGAAGATAACAGACGTTTTAAAGTAATGAAGGATCTACATTATTAACTACACGGTTTTGAAGAGGTGTATAGGTTGTCTCCACCATGTTTTGCGGCGTTTTCTCACTATACAATGTTTAAAAAATCGTTTTTTATTACATTTTTCGAAAGTATACATATCCAAAAGTATCATACTAAAATTTTATGTAGATTGGAGGAGTCTCACTGTATTTTTGTGCGACCTTCACTTTACTACCTGAGAACGCTCATCTGCTTCCCTCGAGGGGGTGCCGCGTACCTGGCTTTATACATTTGAGCAGTTACTACCTTTCATGAATCTGGTACCCCTGCTTAAGTCTATTCATTTATGGTCCTTTATTCTTCGAATTTAACTTTTACACGTGCATTTTTGGAGGGAAAAGTAACTGAAAACGACGCTATACTGCTCTTTCAACATCAGTCGAGTTTGAAACTTCGAAACGCCAACATCTCTGCGCTCATGATTATTACAATGGATAAAAAGTCTTCGCAACAAAAGTTGGGCAGGATACTATCACAAAATTTCAACTGATAGCAATCCACCTCATTCATATTGTTCGGACTCCTGCTGTAAATATAAGAAAGCCGTGAAAGATAACAGAATTAAAACGTTCAAACATCCTCCTGCTCTCGCTAAAGATGTTCAAGAAATTTTAAAACCGACCTACGAAAGTTCGACTTAGGAAGAATTACTCAAACGATGTCTCGGAGGAAATACTCAAAACAACAACGAGAGTTTTAATAACTGCGTGTGCAAAAGAGCACCTAAACACATCTTCAGTGGAAAAAATTGTTAAAATTGCCTTCCAAACAGCTGCTTTTCAGAACATACAGAACATTTTCAACAAAGGTTTACAACCGGTTTTGAAGACTGGAGGTGATGGGCGTCAAACTCGGTCTGATCACCGCACAGTACGTCGCTAAACGTGATCGTGAGCGTATACGCATAGCGAACCGCCGCAGCTCCGGTGCCTCAAGAGAAGCGCGAACAAAACGCAGAAACGCTATTTTAGATGAAAATGAACACTATGAAGAAGAAGAACGCATACTGTATGGTGCAGGCATCGCTGATTATGCACAGGCAAGATTTTTTTACGTTTTTTCATTTAAAAAAACTTTAAACGCGTTTTTCTCGAAACAACGTTTTTCGACAGCTTGTTAATAGAACATTGTATGTGCAGCGCAAAGTCCCCAAAATGGATTTAATTGGTATCAAAATTTGTGATGTTTATGTGCTAATTTTGTGCTCCATTAAAAATTTTTGTGCTCTTATCGTTTAGCGGGTAATTAGAAATCAAAAGTGCTCTGTTGGCTTACCATCAAGCTAGCAGACCACTTAACGATCTTTGCCATATCTAAGAATGAAACTACGTGATATTTATGTGCTCTACGAATGAAAGAAATGTGCAATTTTTTTCGCCTGATATAGACCCTCAAAAATCCTCCAATAAGAGCATATACCATTTTTTGGATATTCTGAAATGAAAATATATCATATTTATGTGCTTTTTATGTGCTCTACAAATATCCAAAAGCCAAATCGCTAAAACGATAACGATAACGATAACGATTCTCCCAAAACCACCCCTACGAGACCGAAGGTACCCACAAATACGAGTATTGGCTATTTTTTCGATATCGCTCAATCAAAGTAGTCCACATTTATATGCTTTTTATGTGCTCTACGAATATCAAAAAGCCAAACCGCTACCCGCCAATACGAGTATTCGTGGGTAGCTTGGGCGTTGCTACTCGTTTCGGTAGCTGGGTCGTTTTCGGAGAAATTTTCGTTTTAGCGGTTTGTCTCTTGGATATTCGTCGAGCACATAAAAAGCACATAAATGCGGACTACTTTGATTTAGCGATATAGAGAAAATAGCCAATACTCGTATTTGCGGGTAGCTTCGGTCTCGTAGGGTTGGTTTTGGGAGAAATTATCGTTTTAGCGGTTTGGCTCTTGGATATTCATAGAGCACATAAAAAGCACATAAATATGATATTGTAATGTCGGTTCGATGGGTTTGGGTGGTTTTTGGTTGCACGAGCTGTCTGACTTGCTACAGAACTCGGTTTTAGGACGGAATAACTCGGTTAACACAAGGTTGAGCTACTTGAGACGCGTTTATTCAAATGATCGTCGAACAGAGATTCGGTGTGATACAAATTCGATGACTTACTGACTAGCTTAGCTTAGATTCGTCGCATTTTATAGAAGTAGGGCCTGAGAAAATTGAGGTAGTGGGAGGAAGGGCCGACGTGACGCTTGGGTCGTCGTTCGAGAATTTTCCATTGGGGGGAAGGGCCTACGTGACGTTTGGAGTGTTGTCCGAAAGAGTTTCCGAGAAATGCAGCTGCATCGAGCGGGAATAGTCTAACACGATCATTGGAAGAAAAATATGGCCCTTCTAATCTTTGAGTCGAACTCGTTGTAGGGTTGTAGGCGGATGCGATAAATTTGGGAGATTAAGTCGGACCGTGAGAAAAGGAAAAGTGAAAAGTTCCCAGAGTATATTACACCTCCCCCCTAATTTAAGAAAATTCATACCCAAAAAAAAGTGAATTTTCGTTTAAGCTTTAAGGTTAGTAGATCGACGGTGACCTGTTGGTTTTGCAATATGTTTGGCATTACGGTTTCCAGTAAATTCTAACATGGAGCATTCTTCCCTGTCGTAGTTAACGTGGTAGTCTACGTGTTCGTTATTCTGATGAAAACAGTTATTGTAAACTTTAATGCAAGGGGAAAATGTTGCTCTGAACATTTTGGTAATGAGACTGGATAAACATCCACATAATCCGCATCTGAATAAGGTACAAGAGGACAACGGCAGTGCAACTGTAACCGAGATATCTGATACCTTCGTAAGTAGTTTCAACAAACGTTTTAGTCCGTTTACGTTGTCCAATCTTTTCTGCTTCGTCTGAAATCTCGTCTAAAGTTTGTCCAAGAGCTTTGAGTTGAGTAAGGTCAACGTGTGTAGGCCGTCCTAATGTTGTCAGCTGAATGCCTTCAAGAAACACTGAATGGTTCCGAAGGACCTCTTCAAGATTAGGAACTTTGAGTGTCTTATTGAGGATGATGTCAGTCGCTTGAGTGATCTTCTTGTCGTAGCTAGGCCTTACAAAGATGTGTTCAGTATGCCCAACACAATTACCAGTCATCGTTATTTTGTTAGTACCGCGCAGTAGTGCTTGATGTGTTTCGTGATCGTCAAAGCTAATGTAGAGCGTTTCGTCATGTGGGGATGTGACGATCCAAGAATTTCCAGATTTCAACTGAATGCACAAGGATTTAACTAGATTTATGTAAAGTATTTGACATTGAGCGTCGGATATGGCTGTCGGTTTTTGGAGGATTACTGCTTCTAAGCTATTGGGATCGTGCACAAAATAGTCGGGATTTGTACGTTTGCACAAACGTCTTGGCCCGACTTCCTTACAGTGATCGAGATTTTCTTCATTACTTGGAGTGAACATTGTTCGGGCTGCATTGATAATTATTAACGTGTCAGGAGGGTTCACATAGTAAAAGGTGCTTGAGGTTCCCTTCCGCTTAGGGATGGGGATAATGCGGAAAACGTCCAGCAGGTTATTTTCTATCACTGGTACCTTAATTGCATAAGTAAAACGATTATCTTTTAGCATAACGCTTACATCGCTAATTCCAATAATTGCCGCAAAAGCAGACTCTTCTAGAGGTACAGGTGGAACGTTACTGGGATGAGACCTGTTCCCGAATTGTTTTTAGTGCTTCGATCAAGTCGGCAGGATTGAGGATTTGGGGATGGATTATCCCTTGTTTGCCATCATTTACTGCATTCAAGACATTATTGATGCATTCACTATATTCGTCTGTAAGAGTCTCTAGGAGGGTAATTTGTGCGCTAATTTTGATATCTCTGGTATTATCAGGTACTGCAAAACTTACTTTTGCATACGAATTGAACAGTTGTTGATTTTCAGTGCGCAATTCTTCCATGGCTTTAGAAAGTGTAGATGCTATCCCTTTAACTACTGCTGTTTGATTGCTAATTAGGGTACTCATTTTTTTATTATCAGCGTGAAGTTTATCGATCTCATCATTATAATATTCGGCGTCGGAATTTCCTAGAGTTCCAAACAGGATTTTACTTATATCCCCAATAAAGTTAAATACACCTCTTTTAAATCGGGGCTTGTAATCAATAATGTTCATTAACCGAGATCTTCTAGCATCTATTCTATTTAACCTCTGTCGAAGTATTTCGATTGAGGCGGATTCCGAGCAGTTCTTTTTTTCCTTGGCTCCGTTGCAGATCGCCGATAAGCTTAGCGCAGCTCGCACCAGCTCGTCCCGTTGTAGATTTATTTCGGTGAGGTCGACGTAGTTGACTACTGTCCAGGTTTGATGGTAGATTACGACGTTTCCTAAGTTTTCCATGTATACGGCGCCTTCAAGTGGATCCAGCCTTAATGCGTCTGTTTTGACGGACGTTACGAAGAGGGGAAGAAGTAACAGCGACATACTTCCTGCACAGAGTTTTTTGATTACTTTCTATGATAAGGTTTTAATTTGTTAACGTGGATTAGTTTTTTTCTGTTGTTTAGTAATATTTCATAGTTGACGTCTGATGTTTGCTCTAGTATGATGGCAGGTCGTTCCCACCTTGGGGCAAGGGGTGCCTTGTCTTTCTCTTGAGCAACGAGGACTTCGTCGCCCTTTGTGAAAATGGATACAGGACGGTGTATGCGAGCGTCCTGGACTGCCTTGTAGTGTTCTTTAGCAGCGATTAGATTGTCGCGTCCTCTTTTTACGATACGTTCGTGATCAGCGCGTAGTCCTTCGAAGTATTGGTCGATTGTTACACTGGTCCTTTGAACTGGCAGGTTATTTGGGATGTTGGGTTTCCTTCCAAATTGCATTTCGAACGGTGTTAATCCTGTTCCTCCGTGTTTTGCTGTATTGTACGCCATAGAAACAAATTTCAAATTTTTATCCCAGTCTCTTTGACGATCGTAGATCAATGCTTTGATTTGTTCCTTAATTGGAGCATGTGCTCGTTCGAGGCTTCCGTTACTCTGAGGGTGGAACGTTGTCGTTGTCATGTGTGAGATCTGAAAAAGTTTTTCCAGATGTTTGAACGTCTGGCTAATAAAGTTTTGTCCACCATCAGTTAGGATAATCTTTGGGGCTCCGTGAATGTAAATGAAATTATCCACCAATGCAGTTAACGTGGATTGAGCGTCCTGTGATTTTAAAGGGATCAGCGTAATGTATTTCGTAAGCTGATCTTGTACAGAGAGGATGTACTTGTGCCCCTCGTAAGTTTCAGGTAGCGGACCCACAAGGTCTAATGCGATTTTTTCATTAGGTTTTTCCGGTGTATCTGTAATTATTGCTTCTGCTCGCGGTTGTGTTCGCACGAGCTTGATCCTCTGGCACGTGTTGCATTTACGGATGTAATCTTCGATGTCCCTTTGAAGGTTCGGCCAGGTAGCAACAGCCTTCACTCGATCGAGGGTTTTCGCTACTCCGAAATGACCTGTGGCATTTGTCCCATGGTGTTGTTTTATGATGTCCATCCGTTCTTCTTCTGTACCTGGCTCGTAGATTTCCGTGTCATAAAGGTATAGAAGGGGTCGCTCTGTTTTCTTCGACCAAATAAATGAGATCATCTGCTTAATTACCATTTATGTAACTGGATTTTCGCTTAATTGTTGGCACCCTAAATAAATCTTCGTAGGTCCATTGATCATTGATAGTTTTTCGGCTAATGAGTTGTACCATTCGATCTCATTTGCTGTGAAATCAAGGTGCAATTCGTCTTCACTGTCTCCAGGCTGACCGGTGACTTTGATATGTTCCTGGGTGGTGTCTCCTCCAAAATTTCGGGAACTTGTGGAATTTCCACAAGTTGTAAAAGGGTGTAAAACTTATGGAATTTCCACAAGTTGTAAAGGATGTAGAAGGGGAAATTCTCGTTTTACGTTTCCAGATCATTATTTCTCTCCGCTGCGTTGTTAGTTTTTTCTGCAATGACGATTTCTTCTTGATTTCTTAACTGCTCATTTGTGGGATTGTTGCATTTTCCTTGACGTGTAGTTACCGGGTATATCCGCGATAAGGCGTCAGTGTTAGTGTTTAACGTCCCTTTCTTACAAACAGCATCGTACTCATATTCCTCGAGTTTCAAGCGAAGTCTCATTAGGCGACTATTTGTTGGGGGATTCGAGGTTCTGAGAATCCATATCAGCGGCTTGTGATCCGTAACGATTTGAAATTTTTTTCCATACAAATACTGTCGGAAATGTGTCACGGCCCAGGCTATTGCCAACATTTCTTCCTCCGTAGTGGAATAGCGTTGTTCCGCCTTGTTGAGAGTGCGTGATGCGTAGGCGACTGGTCGATCCTTTCCGAAGGATCCTTGAGATAGGACAGCGCCTATCGCATGGATACTAGCGTCGGTGGTGAGCACAAAAGATTCCTTGAAATCTGGGTACTGAAGGACAGGTGACGATACGAGTGCTGTACGTAGTAAATTGAAAGCCTGTTCTTGTTTATCAGTCCATGCCCAGGTTGTTTCTTTCTTCAGAAGCTCCGTAAGGGGCTTTGCTATTTTGCTGAAATCTTTTATAAATTTTCGGTTATATCCGGCCAACCCCAAGAACTGTTTGATTTGCTTTTGGTCTCGTGGTTTCGGGAAGTTCTCTACCGCATCTGTTTTTTTTCGGGTTTGGTTTTACTCCTTCTTCGGAGATGATGTGTCCCAGAAATTCCAATTCTGGTCGCAGGAATTCGCATTTATCGGGCTGTAGTTTTAAATCCGATTCGCGGAAGCGAGTTAAAACATCTATCAGTTTTTTGTTGTGTTCCTCGATTGTTTGCCCGTAAATTATTATGTCATCGAGGTATACGAAGCATGTGTTTCCGATTAGTCCTTGCAACGCGTTATTCATCATGCGTTAGAACGTTGCGGGTGCGTTCTTTAATCCAAATGGCATTCTGTTGTAATGGTAGTGGCCCGATGGTGTAGAAAACGCTGTCTTTTGCTTATCGCGTTCGTCCATTGGAATTTGGTGAAATCCTGACGCTAGATCAAAAGCGGAGAAATATTTTGCTCCGCCTAATTGATCCAATATTTCGTCGATGCATGGGAGAGGATAGGCATCGTGAGTAGTTTTTTCGTGTAATTTTCGGAAGTCAATCACGATTCTCCATTTTTGTTTTCCTGAGGCATCAGATTTCTTTGGTATAACCCAAATAGGTGATTTGTATGGCGAGTCACTCGGCTCTACTAACTCTTTCTCCAGCATCTCGTTTACCTGCCTGTCGATTTCTTCCTTGTGAACCGGCGGGTACCTGTATTGTTTAATGTTCACGGGCATATCGTCGCTCGTGATGATGCGATGTTTGACCATCTTTGTACCTGGGAGTGGGTCTCCAGGTAGGGCAAATACATCGGGAAAACTAGAAACGATGTCCCAAACCTTTTCTGCTTGATCTGGCGGGACGTGCTCGAGACGAACGTTTTCTTTTAATGTGTGAATGCGTTCGGCGGAATTCGTAATTTCTATAGCATTGACACGAGCTACATCCTTCGGTGCATCGTGGTGCTCCTCCTCAGGTGAACAGGCGGTTTCCCCAAAAGGAATGCCCTGCAGCTGGTCAATCGTAACCATGATCGATTCTTCCGAGTCATTCATAAGTGGTATTCGGGCTTCGTAACCCTTGGCTTGGAAGACGCAAGGCACTACTGCTTCTGTGATGTGAGTCTTTCCTCGAAATTCTTGTTTGGCAGCGAACAATGATTCATGTCGTTCATTGCCCATAGAAAATGGTGTTTTGATATTCCGATTTATCTGCGATCCTTTCGTTAACATGCTTATTTTTATTAAATTTATCGCAGATCCGATATCTAGGAGAAAACTGCCTATTCTGCTGGCTGTTCGTGTGGGAAGTTTGACCACTCGTTTAGTGGATCCGATGGCGTTGACTCGTGGGATATTTCTTGAGTCGCGATAGTTGTTTTCCTCTCCTGGTATGTGATTCACAGTTCGTATAGGTGGGTGGTTGTTTGTTTATCCATTTCGAAAACCCGATTGTTGTTGCCATGCCCTTGGCGAAGATTGTGTATCGTACAATTTTTTACGACAATCGCGGTCCAGATGTCCTATTTTATTACAGTATCGGCAAACAACTGGTGGACGTTGCGTACTGGGCAAGGTTCTTAGAATTTTTTGGAAGGGTGTTTTGTGGGTATCCGAGCTACCTGCGCCTTTGTCCGTCAGGGTTAGGTTACGCGTCATCATTTCCCGAGTATAATCGTAAGCCTCTGCGGCTTGCGCTCGAGCAATTGCCATACGAATATTGTCAGGCCTTTGCGCACGTACTTCAGTGGATATTTCTTTCTTTAATCGTAAAAGGTACTGGTCTAACCCTTGTTGCTGTTCATACTCTACAATGAAACGCCTTTGTGTTTCATTCGGCGTTGAATTAGCTAATACCGTGAGCAGCTGATTTTGTACTTCCAAAAATCGGTTTGTGAACTTTGAAACGGTTTCGGTTTTCTGTTGGAACATTCGCGATCTTTTATCTCGCCAAACACTGACCGGTTGCAAGTTTCCGAAGAGGATTCGTAGACACTCGTAGACTTGTTCGTAGGTGTTCGTTTCGTATTCTTGAATTTCTCTTGCCGCGTCTCCTACTATTTTTTTTGTAATTATCAATCGACGGAGGTAATCCGATCGGCTGACTTGCGATCTTACATCTTCGATTGACGCAATAAAAGTTTCGACTCCCAAGGATTTACCATAAAATTCGCGGATTAATTCGAGAGCTTCTTTTGGTGTTAGCTCTTCAAAAGAATCTTCGGATATGGTGGGCCCATTACGCATGGCATTGTCTTCCATTTCGACTTGCGAGTCCGAGTCTTTTATTCGATTAAACGCCGTTTTGATGGCTGCGTTTACGTTCGATAGCGACATTTCGCTCTGATCTATTGAGTCAGTCTCGGAATCGGTCGTTATAACCTTTGATTCACGGTAACGAGTAAATGAGTCTTTACTCACCGATTCCTTTTGTGAATCTAGTTTCAGACGTGGCCTCTCGTAGACTCGGCGCGTCGTCGATCGGTCCTATGTTCCCAGCGTTGATAGTCAGGCAACCCCACACTTAGCACCAATTGTAATGTCGGTTCGATGGGTTTGGGTGGTTTTTGGTTGAACGAGCTGTCTGACTCGCTACAGAACTCGGTTTTAGGACGGAACAACTCGGTTAACACAAGGTTGAGCTACTTGAGACGCGTTTATTCAAATGATCGTCGAACAGAGATTCGGTGTGATACAAATTCGATGACTTACTGACTAGCTTAGCTTAGATTCATCGCATTTTATAGAAGTAGGGCCTGAGAAAATTGAGGTAGTGGGAGAAAGGGCCGACGTGACGCTTGGGTCGTCGTTCGAGAATTTTCCATTGGGGGAAAGGGCCTACGTGACGTTTGGAGTGTTGTCCGAAAGAGTTTCCGAGAAATGCAGCTGCATCGAGCAGGAATAGTCTAACACGATCATTGGAAGAAAAATATGGCCCTTCTAATCTTTGAGTCGGACTCGTCGTAGGGATGTAGGCGGATGCGATAAATTTAGGAGATTAAGTCGGACCGTGAGAAAAGGAAAAGTGAAAAGTTCCCAGAGTATATTACAATATATTTTCATTTCAGAATATCCAAAAAATGGTATTTGCTCTTATTGGAGGGTTTTTGAGGGTCTATATCGGACGAAAAAAATAGGGGTTTGGCTGTTCGATATTCGCAAAGCACATAAAAAGCACATACATATCACGTAGTTTTATTCCTAGATATGGCAAAGATCATCAAGTGCTCTGCTAGCTTTGTGGTAATCCAACAGAGCACTTTTGATTTCCAATTACCCGCTGAACGACAAGAGCACAAACATTTTTAATGGAGCACAAAATTAGCAGATAAGAAGCACAAAATTTTCATACAAATTAAGTCCATTTTGGGGACTTTGCTCTGCTAGCTTTATGGAGGTATCAACATACTGAATCTAAAACCGTTTGATTTTTTTGTTTCAGATCCATTTCCGAGATTTCATCGACAGCGCAGACCTACAATTTTCTTAGGACATTTTTTTTAACTACTAGTTTCGTCTATAAATAGTGACTTGAATAATTTTTTTTTAAATGTGTTTCGAAAATGTATTTATAAAGTGTAACAACTTTTATATCAATATCTATAATATAAACCTATCACAAAAATTCATGAAAATAGCCTTTTTTTAGTCTCTAAAGTGAGAAGACGCTTCAAACTCCGTTACTATTTCTATTTTCTTCCCTTTGTATTTCCATTCCTCCGTTTTCTTTCGCCCCCCCCGACGCTTCTTAAACACCATGATCTTTGTTTTCTCTACACTTACTTCCATTCTTGTTGCTTTTTCAAACCTTTCCAGATCCCTTAGCATCTCCCCCAGTTCCTCTCCCTCCTCCGCCACCCGAGCTATATCGTCAGCATACTTCAGTGTAAAACATTGTTCCTGCCATAACTGTGCCTCCTATCCTTCTTTTCTCCCAGTCCTCATCGATGTCCTCCAATGTCAAGCCAAACAAAGTCGGGCTTGGTGGGCATCCCCATTTTACCCCTTTTCTCGTTACAAATTTTTCCGGTATTCCTTTTCTTTTCCAGTCTTTCGTTATTACCTCATGTGTCGTCGCCTTGTTTTCCCCTTGTCATTTTGTGCATTTTCTTTGTGTTCCCCTTCTCCAAAAGTTTTCTAAGCATTATTTGTCTGTTGATTTTGTCGAACGCCACCTTGAAGTCGACAAAAGCAACACACAGCTCCCCCCCGTTTTCCCTTAGTTTATTATTGATAAGGGCATTCAAGACGAATATGTGGTCTCTCGTCCCCCTGTTTGCCCTAAATCCTGCCTGATCCTCTCACTATTTTTTCTCGCCCCACCCACCTATTTATTCTTTTGATTATTATTCCCGGCAAGATTTTGTAGCCTATATTTAATAACAATACCCCCTGTAGTCCCCTACTTCCTCTGCATCTCCTGACTTGTGTAATGGAAAGATTGTCGCCGTCTCCCACTTTACCGGCATCTTCCCCTCCCTCCAAATCCCGTTGAATATCTTCCATAGTACCTTTTTCGCTTTGATCGACAGATTCTTTACGAATTCCGCTGTTATCCCGTCCTCCTCCGCCGCCTTTCTGTATTTCAACCTCCTTAGCGCCTTCCATACCTCCTCCTTATCAATTTCTTTATTCCCCTCCGACCTTGCCTCGATCGGGTCATCCTCTTCGGCCTCCCAGGGTTCCTTCTCCCTTTCCTCTTTGTTTATTCCTTGTACCTGCCTGTCCTTCGATTTTCCCGCTTTTCCCATTAGCTTTTTAAGGAGTTTCCTCACTTTAGACGTTAAAAACGGCTATTTTCATGGATTTTTTTTGATAGGTTTATATTATAGATATTGATATAAAAGTTATTACACTTAATAAATACACTTTTGAAAGAGATTAAAAAATGTATGTTCTTATGTAACCCAAAGAAAACTTAAACGCATTTTTCTCGAAACAACGTTTTTCGAAGGCTTGTTGATGAAATCTTGTAAACTACTGAACCGATCCTTATAAAATTGTAACCACATATTCTTTACAACCATAGTTAGAGCGCATATCAAGGATTCATTTTTTTTACATTTACTATTTTTTGTTGCCAAAAACTGGGAAAAAGACACTTTTTTTCGAAAAATGTCCGCCATTTCGTTATTTTTGCATATATATTAAAAATCGTATAATATGCGCCATAGCCATTAACAAACTGAATCTAAAACCGTTTGATTTTTTTTGTTTCGGATGATCCATCTCCCAGATTTCATCAACAGTGCAGACTTACAATTTTTTAGGACATTTTTTTAATTACCATTTCCGTCTATAAATAGTGACTTAAATAAATTAGTTTAAAAAAAATGTATTTCGAAAATATATTTATTAAGTGTAACAACTTTTATATCAATATCTATAATATTGCACAATTCCACCACTCCCTGCATATCCCCTCCATCTACTCTTTTTTTTCTCGTTCTCTTAGCTCTTTCCACTTTTTCTTTTCCTTCCTCAACTTTTACTTGGTTCCTTTGTTCTTTTTTCTCACAAATTTCTTTATTGCTCTCCATAGACATTTCTTTTATTGCCTTCTCTCTCCGTTCACCCAATTAAAACCCTTTACATTTAATTTTTCTTTCTTTATCATTCCTGTGGTTGCAGCTCCCTTCCATATTGCTCTCTACAGCTTTTCCCATCTCTCGTTCGTTGTGCTCCCTTCCTCTTACTCCCCCCTCGCTTTCGCCGTTTCCTCCTCGTATACTTTGATTCTTTCTTCCTTCCATCTAAGTCTCACCTCGCTTCTTCGTACCCCTCCCCTCACCCCTCCTGCTGCTTCTTTCACCCCGCCATCCTTTCACCGAGAAGATCACTGGTAGGCGGTCAGATTCTATCCTTGGAATTGCTTTGATCACGATCACTAACCCTTCCTCCTCATCTTAGAACCATAATATAAGGTGTAGTAAAAATAAATCAATTATTTTTGCATAAACTTGAAGGCTTTATTTAGTATAGTTAGAATGATCCGATTTACATCAAATATGCACCGTTTTGATCGATAACTTGTTGCCATTTTAAAGGTAATTTCATTATGCGTTTCTCATAGAAACCCTCGTCCTATTGGCAAAAAACTGGGACAGTCGATTTTCACAAGCTTCTCTTGAGGCGAATGTTTCACCAGCAAAATCATTCGCCATATATAGGAACAGGTGGTAATCACTTGGTGCCAGATCCGGACTATAAGGTGGATGCATAAGATGCTCCCGGAGCTTCTGGTGAGTCATTATCGATGTGTGTAGCCTAGCGCTGTCCTGATGAAACACAATTCCTCTCCTATTTGCCAAAGCTGGCCGCTTCTGGGCGATTGCTTCCTTCAGACGGTCCAATTGTTGACAGTACAGGTCTGAATTAAGAGTTTGGCCGTAGGGGAGCGACTCATAGTAGATGATTGCCTGCCAATCCCACCAAACACACAGCGAAATCTTCCTGACCGTCAATCCTGGCTTGGCAGCCGTTTGCGCCGGCTCGCCGCGATTCGACCACGACCGTTTTCGATTGACGTTGTCGCATGTGACCCACTTTTCGTCACCAGTCGCCATCCGCGTCAGAAATGGGTCGATTTTGTTGCGATTCAGCAGCCATTCGCAGATGGAAATTCGGTCCATGAGGTTTTTTTGCATTAACTCGTGTGGCACCCATACATCGAGCTTCTTCTTGTATCCAGCCTTATTCGAGTGGTTTCAAACGGTTTTTTGTGCAATGTTTAGCTTCTGGGCAATCGAAACAGTGCTTACATGAGGGTCGGACTCGACGATGTCCATTGTTTTATCGACATTTTCGACAATTTGCCTTCCAGAGCGTGGCGCATCTTTGACATCAAAATTACCGGAACGGAATCGACGAAACCAAAATTGCACGTGGCTGGCTGTTATAGTATCAGGACCAAAAACACCATTCACATTTTCAGCCGCCTGGCTTGCGTTTTTGCCTTTATCAAAGAAAAACTGTAAAATTTGGCGTACTTTCACTTTGCTGGTGGCCATCTTTGACGCGCGCTCAAACAATATTGAGTCAAGCAATCACAAAACTGTTAGATGTTTATTTTAATACGAACTCTTATCTTTCTAACGCCATCTAGCGTAGTCCGATCGCACTTATACAACGCGAAATACAGATTATTAAAGCCATATATTGCAAAAATAATGGATTTCTTTTTTACTACACCTAATATTAAGTCTAGTACACGATCCCTTTCCTTCCCCTCCATTTCCCACGAACGTTCCCCTCCTCGTCCCCTCTCACGCTCCCGTTCATAACCGTTAACCACACATTTTCACAGAAACTCACTATTCGTTCCCCTTCCGCATTAACCACCTCGTCCTCCGACTTCCTTTGTTATGCCACCCCTCCTGTCTGTTCGCATTCTCTGATTTCACAACATGTTCCCATTCTCGCTTTCAGGTCTCCCGCCACTACAATTCCTACTCCCTCTTCCACTCCTCTTTCTATGCACTCCCTCTCGAGCTTCTTCATTCTGACACTGTTATACGCCTCTATAATCCATATGCTCTTTCGATGTTCGTCGTGTCTTATTTTTATCACCGTTCCATATTTCCAATCCACAACCTTACAGTTTCCACTGCTTTCTTTTTTTATTCCAATCAGATGTCCCCCGCTTGCCCTTCCTCTTCCTTTTCCCGCACTGCTTCCTTTACCCACCATGTGTTGCCCACTGTACTTAACGCAGTCTCTTCCCATTTTCTCTCCAACCACGTCTCTTCAAGCATTATCAAGTCATATATTTCTAGAAAGTCGCTCGCCTTTATAGCATTCTTCATACCCGCAACATTCCATAATACAATTTTATAATCTCCTTCAATCCCCTTATCCTCGAAAAAAAACCCTCTCATCCACCAATTGTCCCTCTCGTTCCACCCAGTACCATCATTCTCGGTTCAGGTATATTTTACCGTACCCTGTGCTTGCTTTTTGCCCGTCCTTTCTTCTCCGATGTACTTCTCTGACAATCCACCTCTATATTTTTCTTCCCTTGTGCGTCGGGTCGTCCTCGATCGAAATTCCTGATCCCCGCCATTTTCTTTTCTTTGACAAATACCGACACTTGGTATCTCCCCCTAAGTCGTTCCTCCGAATTTCTCGTCCCTTCTTCCTGGAAGGGACCGTTCCTGTCACCGTTCTTCCCTTTCTCCGTACTCACGTGTCCCCGTTCCTTTTCCTCGTGGTGTTGGCGTGGTAGCTTGCCCGTCGTGTTCACTTCGTCCTCCTCCTCCTCTGCCATTCTTAAAGTGTCTCCCTTTTCCCCGATTATTTGTTCCATTCCTTCCATCTCTTCTGGGTCGTCCTCCTTCTCTTTGTCCATATCCATACGTTCACATGGCGAGTGCATTAGATTGTTCAGGGAGATTATACTAAAGGTGTCCCAACTATGCACTACACAAATAGTATACGAATCTGTTGGAAATAGGCAGTTTCCATTGCGGCTACTGCGGCGCCATGATGGCTGACGCATCTGTGGTGGAGGTAAATCGCTAGAAACTTCATACCATTGAGCGAAAATGAAAAGCATCATAACCAAAAACTGAATATTCAAACGCCCCATGCTCATGCGTACGCAAATCAGACGATAGTAATTACTGCTGATTGTTTATAACAAATTCTGAATCTAATGTTGGAATCGTGGCCATGCGTTAGCTTCTACCCAGCGCTGCAAGTGGCTCAATCAGGTACTACTTAAGGCGGTAAAACCAGAGAGTTTCTCGGCTGTTTTTTTACGGCTTTTTTAATAACTTTTTACGGGCAAAGCATCGAAATAATCAATCTCATTGTTTTTGCATAATCTTTATTAACATTTAAATAAGCTTTACAAATTTTTTTAAGTCAAAATATATAATAGAATAAAACTTACAGTGGCCGACAGGAAGACATCAAGTAAAAGAGGTGCTTGACGGTGACCAAGATTGCGGCTGTTCTGCTTATCTGAAATCAAAAAACCAAACGGCATTTTAATCTTCATATTTAAGACTAGTGATTGAACTAGAGTGGATTCTAAATTACAAAAATTGACTTTTTTATACACTTTTGAAAATTACATTCTATTTTTTACTCATTTTTTCTTAAGTTTTTCGCTCGTACAAAAAAAACTATCTAAGCAATTATGATAATCCTAGTTCAATCGCTGGCTTATAACATATTAAAGATGCTGTATAAATTTGAACAAGATCGGTGTAGTAGTTTCTGAAATATCGTGGTCACCGTTTCGAAAAATGGTGTTTCGAGAAAAACGCGTTTGAAAGTTCGCGCATGTGATTTATACTAAAAATTTCATCTCATCGTCAATCTGCTATGCCTGGACCATACAATAGGCCTTCCTCTTCTTGGAAGTCACGCAGAGCTGCTCCGTCTTCCCTTTTCGCGATTCGGGCCTGTTTTACAACATCACTCGTGCGCCTTTCTGAACGGTCGATCCGAGAGCTATCACGCTGTTGAGCATATCCTTTAGCTTGTGGGCCGATTTTCATTCCCATGGTTTCCAAGGTCTTCAGGATAGACTCGTCTCTTCCTTCGTTAAAGATTATGACAGCGAGAAACGTGGCGATTTCAACCACTTTTGGCCCAGAATGGAGGTGCTTCGGAGCAAACGTCTAGATTAACGAATTGAGCGACTCGTTATTATTTTGAGTTTCCGCTCCCAGGCATCTGCTTAACAATTCTTCTTTGGATAAATCCTCATAAATTGGCTTTATAACTTTAAGAACTGCTTCAGAAAGAGGCGGTTTATTGTGTTTGAATTGCTCAGCCTCTCCGAGAAACTCAGCTCTGCGCCATTTGCACCAACTAGATTCGCCTGCAGAACAATTTTGATGCTGTGGATTGCTGTCTGTGGAAATCTTGTGAAGGAATGTTGCCCAAATTTCCTTTCTCATTTCCTCGATAGAATCTGGACGTCTCCGAATAGCTAATCCATAATACGTTGTCATCTCACCAATCAATTTATCAGTGAGTTTTCCTGCACCTTTCCCACCAATGCCTTTATTAGATTTTTTTTGCATTTCGGAGCCGAGTCCCCATCCTCTTTTCAACGTGTCCAACACACTCTTTTTGACGTGACAACGTCTTAAATTAGGTTGCGGCTCCGTGGCATGCACGGAAAAATATAACGCCCGCTCACGTCTGTTACAGTGAGTCATGACCGAGAGAGAGGCACGCCGGACCGCTGAATGCCGTCTCTCTCCCACTCAAGCATAATCGGTGCGCTGCGCGCGCAGCATTCGAGAATTAGGCGCGTTGAATCGGTGCGTGCTTGCGTCTCTGTCCTTCTCGTGCGTTCTTGGTGTTGGAGCAAAAGAAAGAAAGCGTCATAATACAAGTTCACACGTGTGGTTAAAGTATCGTCAGCTGTGTCTGTAGTGATTGTGGAGTGATTAGATTCGTCATTTACAACAACTACAACAATAAAGGTAAATAATTGTACACTGATATTCCATTATCATAAACTATGATTGATTGATTAATTGTTAGAATAATCTAAGAAACTGAGTTTATAGGTTATGTCTTACTATTGATAAATGTTAGTGTTAAGTAAACAATTAGTTTAAATCATTCCGCAATCAATCGTAATTCAGTCGATGTAGAAAAAATACTCGGTGCTGTATATATTCATCCAGGAACTAGTGTACAGGACATTGGAATGTTACTATGGCAAGGACTTGGCCCGTACGTTCACAACAGCCAGTACGTGCCACCGTTTCTGCAAGTTGATTCTAATACACCGATTCTGATGTGTGGTGATTTCAACCAAAACGTGAAGACTGACGAATCGTTTCTCAATTTCATGAAAGATACGTATAATCTGGAATGCGTTTCAGACGTTTCTAAGTCAACTACGTTGAAAGGAACAACCATCGACTTGACTTTCGCAAGACACATTACAGCAGAAACACTTCCTTTCATTTCATATTTCTCTTATCATCGTCCAATCCTCAACAGAATCACTCAGATAAGAAATAGTTAAGTTAAGGTATATATGTAAAAAATGTTCAAGTAAATCAAATATATTTCTGTAATTAAAATGTGCAATTGTTATTTTTATTTAAATCCTTGTTCCCACTGTGCGAATAGATCATATTCAAATCAACAAATATTATACCAGGAAAAAGACGTTGTCACGTTCAAACTTCGCCCGTATACCGACTTTTTTTACAACAACAACATCTCCATATGGTTCTGCCTTCAAAATACCGTTGAATGTCTTGCTGTCATCATCTCCTATGTATGTCGTATATCGAACTTGATGTTTATCTACTGAACGAGAAAACATTTTCACAACTGCATCTATTTCCATCTTCCCAGAACTTCCAGTATGATTTCGAATACAATTTTCTTCATGATCAGCGAGCCATCCTGCATATCCAACTGGATCACTATTTTTTGCATTTTTCCACAAATTGCATTCAGCACAAAAAGTACTTATTACACACGCATCAACCACTTTACCAGTGTACTTGGTAATTAAAGTTGAAACTCCGAATAAAGATGAAAATCCTCTTTTTTTCCATGTGCCATCTCCAGATACGGTGAATTCATTTTCTGCTTTTCCTTGTTCTTGAAGGACTTCCTTTTCTTGATTAACCGCAATCGACAACACTGTATCAAAAACGGCCGAAGAAGCTGAGTGAATATTTTCTAATATGGAATAGTACGTGTTCAAAGCAAAACCTTGTCCCATATCCATCAGTCCACAGAAAATGTTATAGCCTTCATAACCGACTCCCAACAGACGCATCACGAAAACTAAGCGACGATTTATTTCGTAGGCTTTACCGATTTTTGGCCATGAATCTATTTCTTTTTCTTTCTCACACTTGCACGCCATAGAAATTTTAAAGCCCAATCCTCATATATCACGTTGATGGAAAGTCACCGTACTTTTGCACTCTACAAATAATAGCCGAAGAAATGGTTGAAAATACACTCACAAAATTCAAAATACAATACAAAACAGTCTGTTCAACGTTTACTTCAAAAATTTTATTTTGACGAAGTTTCTTCGCTGACGCCGATGTAACCGACTTGTCTTGTTCAAAAGTGTGTCGGTTGCCTGCGAATTTTCGCTTTTTATGTCGATCGTAACGAGCCGGGGCGTCTCTACTTCCTTTCTGTAAAATTTTGAAAATTATTTTCAAAAAATCAGCTACGTGTGACTCGCAAGAGAAAATATAGTACGCTTCGCAACTGCCACAGCAAAACTGAACTAACCGACGCTTCACGGCGTCTTAGTCAATATTCGAAAGCGTCTGTCAACGATCCCGGCTCCCCTTCACTCGGACCTGATTCACAAAAGGTTCAGGTAGCAGTTAGATTTAGGGATATCAATACAATGGTCAGCGCCGCGCGGCTTTCGGAGCAGCCCGGCGCGCGCTCCGTATACCTGCTCCGTTCCAGGGCCGTAACTTGTGAACCACTTCGAATATCGAAAAATCCTTTGGCACACATTTTCTACACATGTTGTAGATGTGATTTATGAAAAAAAAATCGATTTTTTCGACCCGAGAAACTAGAGGACCGCCTTAAATTCAGCAGATTCGCCTACCACTTTTCCCATATCCCTCCCATTAGAGTTGAAACTCCTTTAGTATAGTCTCCCTGAGCTTGTTCCTCATCTCAAACGCCATATTCTCGTCTCTTCCCTTGATAAAGAACCGGTCTATAGTACCGACCGATTGCGGGTTCGAATCGCCGTCTCGTAGTTTCGCAGAAAAATAAAAACACGGGCGTGACGTAGCTCCTGCAGTTCTACACGGATGTCGCGCACACGGACCGGTACGTGTGTGTGTCGTGTGTGTAGGGCTGTGCCTTGTGAGCTATGTCTCAACGAAACGCGACTAGCTCCGAGACTGGGAAGCGAACTCGGAACCGGCTGTACTGGTATAGGTTTTCCGCAGTTTCCCTATACCCACGGCAGAAAATGTCATGGTGAATGCGATACAGAGGGGGAAGGCGGCTGCGGCCGCAAGGTGGGGATCGTTTAGGGATGTGGAGTGGAGAAAATGGTGGGAAATGTAACAAGGGGGAATACCCCGTACATGGAAGGTACAATAAGCGAAGCGTTTGCCGTAGCAGAGACAATAAAAAAAATAGTACTGACCGATTCTGTGCGTTCGCCGATAGCCACTTTTCGAGGTTTTCTGCGCCCCTTTTTTCCTGCTTCCTTTCTCCCTAGCTCCACGCTGGTGCTATTTCCGCCGCACTCCTGTACCTTTGCTCGCTCCTCACTGTCTCGTGCCGAGATGGCGCTGCCTTCCCTCTCCTGCTCTTTCCATCGCCCTGTCCCTTCTTTCCCTCTTATTTTCTATGCCTTGTCCATAAGCTTTTCACACCACGCTCGGTATTTACCACACGGGCTTTCCACATAAAAAACATTGTCCCCCACTTTCCCTTCACTGCCACCCCTTCTCGGTTCGTCACCCTGTCTCCGCACCTCACTTTTTCCTCCCACTTCGCTCTCAGTTATACTTTTTTTTAAATGTATTCCGTTCGCACTCTCTGCAGCTCCCGTCTGCCTGCTACGCGCGTCCAACCGGACGTCATCACAAAAATGTATATTTTTAATGTAATTGATTAAAGGACATGAATCACGCGTTTGTTTGGTAGAAGTCCTACAGCCAAGTTTTCTCCTAGACGAATCATATTTTGGGAAAATGGCGAGAAAGATATGTTTCAGCAGAGTCGAAGATGTTTCTCTTTTTGTTCCAAAATATCAGCCGTCTTAAAGAAACTGTTGATTCTTATCTTGGGTCTTGGTAGTAAAGTGGACTGTATTTCTGTTTGATGCTTTTATTAATTTGGGAGAACAGCCTTTTCGTGCTGACCCTCGTTCTTTTTTTTTTTTTTTACAATCGTCCCTCTCACGGTCATTTTTACAAGCGCCCCACGCTGCACGCCTCTCGCGTTCATTAATTCTACAGTTCATTATTCTAACTAAAATTCTACAAATCAGCTCTCTCCTACTCCATGCCGCTCGGCCCATGCGACCCTCATATCTATTAATTATTAAATATATTTTTAAGATATATCCGCATTTTTTCATTGCGATATGTGAAACACTAAGAATTTTTCTTTCCGTTTATTCGATGCGAGTCAAATTGTTATTTGGGTCCCAAGATACCTAATCGTACACGTTTTTGGTTACAGGTGGTCGAGCAAACAACGCAATTAAAAAATGTTTGTAATTTAACATTGTCATAGCTACAGACATTTTTCAGTCATTGTACTCGATCGGAGGTTAATCGATATTTTTAGCCACTCGATACTACAGATATAAAGTTTGCGCTGTATATGAGCAGTGAGAAGTTTATAGTTCTCACTCTTCATTACCTGATTTTTTTTCTTACCTGTGTTTGGTGCACGACATTTGCACATTTGTGGCCGTCATTATTTGACGTCAAGACGCTCGGCGTCTCTTGATACGCGCGGCCCCGGATCTTCTATTTTTCCGAGCCGGGGCAAAAACTTGACATTGGCGCCCCACCCCTCCACCACTTGAGATTAAGGGGGAAAATCTCTTTAGACGTCCGAAAATGAGTCACTTTTCATTAATTTTTTGAAAGGTGAGAAAACAACCGCAGCATTTCAAAATTTTGACATTATCTTATTACAACTTTCAAGTGTTAACTTTTTTTTAAACGAAACAAAATGGCGGCCTCATCAGGTATTCCTTTAGGCGTCTTTTGAAAAATTGCTCATGTTATAGCTCAAAAAGTTATTGATCGATCTGGCTGATATTGTGGGAGTTTTCTCACTATAATATTATTGGAAGGATATACCTATAAAAATATAAAAATGGATAAAACTAAAAATTAAGGAGGCTTTGTAATCAAATTTTTGTGTTTGTTTACCATTTTCTCGACAATTTTTGCCCCAAAAAAGTAATTTATTTACGCGATAACCTTAAAACTTTAGGTATATCCATCCAATAATCTTATCGTGTGAAACCTGCCGAAATTTTATCCAGATCGATCAATAACTTGTTGAGCTATAACATGAGCAGTTTTTCAAAAGACGCCTAAAGGAATACCTCATGAAAGTTCGACTCATAGGCAGTTTTATTTTCGATAGCTAGAATCACGAAGCCATTAAAACTCACTAAAGCGCCCTGGATGCGAGGCGCTTTAGTGAAACAGGTTTTTTTCAAACGCAAGAATTTGGCGCCCCCTTAAATTGCCGCCCAGGGCAGGTACCCCGGTTTGCCCTCCCTTAGATCCGGGGCTGTCTACGCGTACCCCAAGCGTACACAGGATGGACTGTAGTTTGCCGGCGGTAGCTCCAGCGGAAAAGCTAATGCTAAAACGCATAATTACGCGGCATTTCTTGTTCGAGTTCTCTCTGATGGGTCTTGATCGACAGAAAAACATGCTGGAGCGTTTGGTATTCCGCTTACAAGGTTTGGTGGTCGATTGTTCAATTACGCCGGTTGAAAATCCGCGTACACGGTATGGAAGACTGTGATTGATCGCGGTAGTGTACGACGGCCGTCGTTTCGATAGATGGCGTTGATTATGAAATCATCTTCCGATGCCTACAGTGACCACTTTAAAAAAATGATATGTTGAAGTACGTGTTTTTTTCCTTTAATAAACAACTATTGGCTCGTTGTGATAGACTGCCAGCCAATATCAAACGGCCGCCGAACGATTGCTAAAAGAAGTTCAATTAGTAAAAATTGCAGGAGCCCTTCGTCAGGATCGATTTTTATTATTGATTCTCCAAAAAAAATGACAAATTACCTAACAATTTTAATGTGCTACCATATGCTACCAAATAATTGGTAAAAAGAGAGTTCAAATAGTTTAATGGGGGTTCTTCTGTTAATACAGAAGAACCTCGGAGAGGTGCTTCTGTAGACAACAACCAAGCATCCCAACTCTCGATTTGCTGTATTGAAAGCGCTGTCCTGGGCACGGTTCATCAGGATGACATAAAAAAATTGTAAAAGTTAAAATTCGTAGACGATCTCTGTAGAAAGAATATTGTAGGCCACCCCAATATTTGTATACCCGATCTCAAATACTATTAAATAATATGAATAAACGCAAAGATTCAACGTGACAATAAAATATGACAGCTAAAATGCGAAAAAGATACTTGATTTGGGGGAAACTTGTCTGGGAGAGTTTTCAAGGTCATAAATCAGAAATTCGAGATAGAAAATACAAAATGTTGGAGACATGTTAAAAAATTGCTAGATTTAAATGTTGCCGGTAGTAAATGTGGAGAATCGGAAATTAGCAATAGCTTCGGCCCGTCATATTGGACCAGTTCTTTTCGATTTCCGCAATTTTAGTTGAGATTCTCACGAAGTGAGCTACGAAAATAATTATGGCAAAGAAACTTGCCAAGGGCGTGGCGGAATACGTATAATCACAATAATTTATTACACACTAATTTGTATTTATTTTAATAATACACAATCATAATGGTGGGGCGGCTTTGCTCGATGTTTGACATTTTATCAATGAGGCTTTACACAATAACTTGGTTGCCCTTATCTCCTTAATTTGTTGATGGAACTTGACCGAAATAATTTTGATCAAAAATTCTAATCAAATGGTAGTACCTAGAATTTTTTCAAATGTTCAAAATTATCGGTTGACAAATTAAGGTAGTACGTGCACGAACCTCCTCATTAGAAAAAAAAAATTATTTTTTTGTATGCTGTAGTAGAAGCATAAAAAAAGACGTCCGAAAAAACTCTGCAGGCCCTACCGGCTCAATACAATCGTAATTAGTTTACGAAATCGATGCATTTAACTCGCACCATATAGGGAATCCATGAGGATCGCACTTTGGAACGGAAATAATAATAGTTCCCGGTTAGATCAGAGCAAGGCGAAACGCGGCGAATAACAAGAAAACTGTCGCGGTCACGTATGTTCCATGAAAAGTATTGGTTACAGGACATTTCGAGCAGATATCATCGATTCAATCGACTCATTTTTGCTTTCGCTAGCCGCGTCTGCCATCTCTCTTGTTACAATATGTACATTACACGTACACTACAACACACGATTACACATACGGTAATCAAACACATGCTTGACATGTATCGAAAGCACCTGAATATAGCGTTGCCACGGATATTGCCAAAATTATGAAATGGCGGCCTGTGACAACTCAAGTCAAATCTGATTGCGATTTTACTTCACTTACCAAACTATAACACAGTTATCACATGCACTTCTCAAATAATTATTTTCTGTATCATGTTTATTATTATACCTAAATATATTTTGCTTTTTTTCGATTCGATAATTTATAGATTTTCTGTTGACTAGTCAATCCGCTAGTACTACGTTAAGGTATTCCTTTCGCGGAGGGCCGTACTTTGTGGGGGCATAAGCAGGGCCTTCTGAATCGTCGGTAAATTACAATTGCGCTTAATAAAAAAATAGGTTACAATGGATTATTATACACAACGATAACCTACAATAAAACATTTCGCGCAAATTTAGTAGATTGAGACATTTTTACATTTATTTGGTACGTCACGGCTACAAAAATTCTTCTGCTAGTCACATTTTTCAAGTTTTAACATTAATATTTTCTTTAAACGTTCGGTGACCCTCTGTTTTTACTCTCGTTACAGAATCTTCAGACTTTTTTACACCTGTGAGCAGTTTATATTAGGCATCTAGAGTTATTTAGTGTATAAATTATTAGATAGAAATGTAGCCAGCGTGACATGTCCATAAAGCACCGTAAATAAATGAGACGATTTTTAGGGCCGTAATTGTTCGTTAAAGGTTCGGTAACTTGGCTTGAAATTTTACCAGTATACTGAGATGTATTTTTACTTCATTATAAACGAAAATCAGTTAAGTGTAAAATATTTGGGTTCGTGAAAGGAATACCTTAAAGGGGCCTAGGGACATTGCACATCACTTTGCAGCTTCATATTTCGCAAACGAGGGTTACATTTTTTTAAATGTTCAACGGAACCCCAATTTCACTTTGACATACTTGTCCAATGAAGTCTCACTCTAGGCGGAAAGCGGAAAAATTATTCTGCTCCTCTTTTTACATACAGGGGGAAAACCCTAAAAGATACTTTTTCAAGAGGCTGCTACATATTGAGATCCTCCCATGAGGAAAAGGGCCATAACCAAGTCTTGTCTCGCAAAATATATATTGCCAATTTGTCAGTGTTTTTACAATCATTTATTTATAAATTGCGGAATAAGTTAATCATTTTCGCATGCCCCATCTCGATCGATAACATTCACGAGTGTGTGTCCGTTCTTGTCTTTTTGGTAGTAAAAACGCAAAGGACATCATTTTATTTTCCTTTGGCACTTCGAAAATATTTACAAAAACATTCAGCACTTTTCGTTCGTTAAACAAAAAATCGCCTGTGTATATCTCCAGTTTCCCAAATGATTCAGCATATTATTTAGAAATTATCTTTGTCGTGTGAAAAAAAACCAATGGTGAAATACTGAAGTAAATGCTCAGATTATTTATCAAACTCGCGGAACTAATTGCAGGGCGAAGTGGCCGGGACCGACAGGCCGCAAAACTCTCTGCTCGAGGAATACGTCGAATTCGACATCACGTCAAGACCCGCTCCGGTAATAACCGAACAGACCACCCTCAAACTCGAGGACCTCATAAGGCAACGCATCAAGGACAAAGCGTGGGACGACGTCGAGCAGAAATTTAAACCCGTCGAGACTGTGCAAGAGTACAAGAAGAAGCTGGTAATGGATCAGGAGAAGAGCAAAAAGAGCCTAGCTCAGATTTACGAGGATGCTTATGTGAAGCAAAGAGACGCCACGGATCCGGAGAACGCTGAACGTGAACCGGAGGAGCCGAAAGAGCACGCCCAGATTCGACGAATGATGCAATCCCTTTTCGCAAAGCTGGACGCGCTCTGCAACTATCATTACACGCCCAAGGTGGTAAGTCATTTGTTCGACCGGTGCGGTGGTTCTCTTTTTTGTTTTTCGATAATTTTTTTCACGCGAACATAATGACACAGGAAAGTGACATTTTTACATTATATTCTAGTATCCTTAAATTGTAGGAAAAATCATTTTTTGTATTCTTTTTCCAGTTTATTTTCAAAGACTTGGCGTGACAAATTTAAAGAGAGCGGAATCTTGAAAATTACATTTAAAAAAAGACAAAAACGCGTTTAACTGCAGAAGAGAAAAACGCTTTTAACTGCAGAAACCTGGGGACCAGAAAAAACAGATCGCTTTTAAATATTTTTATCTGATCGGAGTATTCAGATGACGCGGTCGGGATTTCACACACAATTAATACATAGTGTTGCGTCCGATTCTGGTGGATGAGCGGTCGGGGTTCGGCTCTGGCGATACTTCCAGATAAACAGTATTGTTCGCGGCTAATACTCGTAGCGGTGGGAGCTTAGCCATGCACCGGCTGGCGTATCAACCAGCGAGCAGGAGGCCAATACTTCTGATACCCTGGTATAGAAACTTGAGTTAAAGGCTGTGCACCTGAGAATCAAAAGAATATAAGGCAGTCTATAGCGGTACGGATTTTCCACAGTTTCCCTGTACCCTTGGCAAATGCGGTATCGTGTAGCTTAAGACGGCTGTGGGTGCAACGAAAATTAGGTTAGATTAGCGAAGTGCGGGTAGAGTGTGCTATGAAAGGGTTTAAGGCAGGATTCTACTTTGAAACCATGAAAAAAACGCTATTTACGTGAGTTCTTTCAGAGAATACTATTAAAGATATCGATATGGGGTTTAAACTGTTCAATAAATACACTCTTTAAGTACATAAAAAAAAAATTTTAAATGTATTTTATTCATTTTTTGTACACGTAAAATATGTTTAAAGCCAACGCCTCGAAAAGCAGGTACCGTTGCCGTGGTCGTGAAATCTTCCCGACGGATGGTCTGAAACAAAAAAATCAAATAGTTTCATGTTCAGTATGTCTTCAAGAACCGACCTAACTAGAATATTTTATATACGTGCAAAATTAACAAAATGGCGGCTAAAATACGAAAAAAAAAATGCGTTTTTTGGGTCTTTTTTTGCAAAAAAAAATAGTTCTAATCAAAATTTTAAGTTGATTGTAGTTAGGTCGGTTGGTACACACATATAGGATGTGTTCCAAATTTCATAAGGATCGGTTCAGTACTTTTTGAGTTATCACGACCACGGTACTTGAAAATGTCGTTTCGAGAAAAACGCGTTTAAAGTTTTGGTGAGTCCGAGCCGCGCGCCGGGCGGGTCACAATAGCGCGCTCAGGTAGGTGCGTTCGAAAGGCGAAAAAGGATAGTTAGACTGCTTGGAACTTTATAAAATTTTGACCGAACATTCTTGAACATATTTACTTTCGAAAAATGTAAAAAAAAAAATTTTTTTTTCAAAGTTTCAAAGTAGAATCCTGCCTTAATTGGGAAGGGCACGTAAAAACCCGCAAGGGTATATGTTGGAACTCAGGAATTAATTGAGATCTTATTCGACATTTATCAAACTGTGGGTATACTTTAATAGTATATTTATTGTACCGTACAATCTCCTCTCATTCATTTATCATCCAAATGGCGGAGCTGCAGCAGAATGTTACCACAATGTTGCCGTGGGAGTTGCGAAGCGGCGTGCAGTTTAGCTTTCCATAGACTTTAATATGCGAAAAATTCAAACCTTATTCAGGTAGAACATGTATAATTTCTATTTGACACTAACTAAAATGAAGAAAATGCAAATTTAAGGGAATGAATTTTGAATTGAATTCGAATTTTACATAGAATTTGAATGAAATTGCTGAGGCACAATGTTGATGCTGAATGAGTCAATGCTACAGCATTGACAGGCTGTAGCATTTGAAGTTTTTGAAAATTTCGTTTTGAAAATTTGCGAAAATATTCTACATATATAGTTATATCGTTTAAAGAAAAGAAAAAAGAAATCGATTTTTTCATTGTTGTTATTGCATATCCCGCCTTAACGGGAGGGTAGGGGTTTCAGCGTGAAAAAAGAACACTTTTTTGCGAATTTTTTTCATCTATATGGATAGAGTAAATTTATTGAAACCTTTTGTACATTGTTAAGTGTCATTTCAAGAACATTCCGTGAAATTTGTACGCGGAAATATCCACAGATAAGCCGGTGACAAAGCTTTTCCAAGAACGCCTTTGGAAAAACATGCTTTGCGGTGTTCACTGTATCTCAGCTAGAAATTATCTGAAATCAAGTGTCATTTAAAATTAGTCAAAGTCTACCCTCCCCTTAACTGCCAGCTCGAGCCGACTCCTCGAAGTTAGTCGTATCAAACTGTTGTATATCAAGAGTACTTACACCTGTAAAATGTAGGACACATTCACTAAAGTATACGGGGTGAGGCACATAAAGAGTTAGAGAGCAATAGCACTTAAACTATTGATCATGTCCAAAAATGTTTCAGACAAAAGTTTCAGTGTTCGAGAAGGCCGTCATACTGAGCCACTCTATTTTTTTATTGGTGGAGGCGGTGAAGCTACGTCAAGGTCAACTCGACTTTTGTAAATGGAATCATGTTTTTTTTCGATGACATTATTACCGATTTTAAGAAGGATTCAGCGACCTACAGCACAAGGTCATTCTGGTCACGCAAAGTATGAAAATAGTCGAAAAATCGAAAAATATCGGTATAATCACTTTCAAAGGATCCACTGACCTTGGTTTGGGTCTACCTACAGAAGATGCTCGTGTCGGTTCCATTTTGCTACCACAGAACAGAAGATCGTTCTAAAACTTATTGTCAATTCATTTTCTACATCGTTTTAAACTTTTAAATAGTGAGATGTTCTAGAAATGTAGTTTGGAAGTAGGTAAATTCATTACTTTTTCTAAACTATTGCTCATTTTAAAAACGTAAACTTATGTTTGCTCTTGAATGCGACTGTCTCGCATGTACCCCTTTAAGGCCATGTATCACACGCTGCAATATGTTAACGTGGCCACGACGGAATTATAAAACTCGTAGTTTTTAGCTACGAGATCCTGCAAACTACCGCCACATGTCGCACCAGTCGCCTGCTACTCACACCATGGCCTTACATACAAGTCTGGAAACTCGATGAAATTTCGGTGGTGGGGGTGACTCGACTATTGAAGCCGAATTTGTGGTGTCGCTAGTGTCAAGGGGGGTTGTTTTGATCACGGGTTAGGCTGTAAAGCAAATGTGTGAGTATTGTTGTCTCTTTCGCACACAACACCCCTCAATTGCAGCGCCTCCAGCGTCGAGCTCCGGCAAAGGAGCTATGTGAACTAACGGAGTTTCCAGACCTATATGTAAGATCGTGGCTCACACTACAGCAAAGAGTCAAGGCCCAATAGGCGACGATTGCTGTGAGACGAGTGTGCATACGTTTGTATTTGTGTGAGGGTGTGTGTCGGCACGTTCTCCATGCGGAATCGCCGCCAGCGGACAACTGATGCACTAGATTTGAAAAATTTTCGATAATATTTTCAGCTTCGTTGGTACAAGTTTTCTAGTTTTATATTTAAAAACTCTGAACATCAATTTTTCCGTCATTTTCCCATAAAACGAATTGAAACAACGCTGAAAGTTTGTATTTCTTCTCTGCCGAGAGCCTAAGGGCCGACTCACATACACGCAATGCGAATTCGCAACGCATAAACTAGCCATGCGATGTGATTTCACCTCGCAAAGCGTCTTATCGCCATGACATGAGATGACCATTGTGTGACGTCACTTCACAGATGCGCGCCGCCAATCACATTGCAAGTTTCTGCGATGCGTAGGGCGAGGCCCCAAAGGGGCAACAGGCTGCCCTACTCCTATGCATTAAAACGCGATAAGTTATGGCCAGATTGCTTAACGCTACCTCTGACCTGTACGTGGCGCTACTTATCACCTAAGAATATTCTTCTGCGCCAGCGTGGCAACCACAAATGCGAGGCACACATTTCGAATTTATTTATATATTGTTTTTACCGTTTTTGGATAACGAAAAGTGCTAACCGTGTGGTGGGATCACTCATTCAGTACAGCTCCCCAGTGTATTTGTACCCGATTGCACCTCAAGGTACCCTTCACGGCCAGAAAAGTGCAGTTCTATTTTCCATACGTATGTCTAAGATTGTTGGCATCATCATCATTTTATTAATTCTGGTATCATAATACAAATATGCGCATTGGTGGATTATGTATGCATATATGCATATATAATATATATATATATATATTGTGACGTGATTTTTTGAGACACGTCACAGAAAGGCTACCGATGATCAAGATATGCTCTCGATGCCCGGGTTGCGACCCATCCGTTTGTATTAAGGGTCTTTTCTCTAGTATGTTTGCCTTGCTACGTTGAGGTTTTGGGTTGTGTTTTCGTTTTGGTTAGGTTGGCGTGCGGAACTCGGTCGAGCGGCGTGTGGCTAGACGCACCGAGCAATCCTGACCGAGGGATGCACCCAGTGAGACCTCTCGGGCAATCGGTGTACGCCCGGCTGAAACGCCGGCGCCCCAACGTAGTGGTGCATCGTGCTGGAGAGCGGGCCGTTTGGGTTACGAGCGAAGGCTGGAGATCTCCGCGCCGCGCTTCTGGACAGAAGCTTTGCCCGCTTTCGCACGGTGACCCAGGGATGCGATTTCCGAGAGCCTCCATGTTACCGATGAGAAAAGGTCCCGATTTGTTACCGTTCTGTTTTCGGGGTAACTCGGGCAGAAAATATAGATTCCGAAAGGAATATTCTATTAGAATATTCCAGTTCTCGAAATAATATTTCAGCTCTCGATATTATACGAGATAAAGTTCTCGCTTGAACCGGCGATTTCGCATGGTCTGATGCCGCGAGCGTGTTGACATTTTTTCTGTTAACGCGCTCTGTCTCGCTCTCGCATAATCCCTCGCGCGCCGGTCTTGGTCGCGCGAGGTACATAGAGTTGCTAACGAATCTTCGCGTGAGACGGTTGTCTCCAAAATCGCGATCGCTCCCGATTTTCCGGCTATCGTAACAGAGTTGCTACCGATCCTTCGCGTGAGGCGGTTGTCTCCAAGATCGTGATCGCTCCCGATTTTGAGAGATATCGTGAAAGAGTTGTCGATCAGACGCCGCGATGGAGAGACGTGTCATATCTCTCTCGCGCTCTCGTTCTCGCGTTAGAGGCACGTCGACGTGCTCTCTCGTTCTCGGTCGTGGGACGTTTCTGCGCGCATTTCGTGTTCGCGATTAAGTTTCGTCTACGTGTAAGGTTCCCGGGTGGTTAATCCACCGGCTCCCGCACAATAAAATAAAACCATTGTTTTATTTTATTAGTGACGTCATCGCGAAAGTGTCAGATCCCGTGATCGCTCACCCCAGTGAATCCCGACCCCTCTACCACAACCCACAGCCTGAGCAGCCGTGCAATACCGCAACCGTCCTCCCTCGTGCAAGTGCATCCAGGTTAGTCCGGTTATACGATTCCGGCGATTAAAAATCGAGAAGGCCTCAAGACTCCGAACCCGGTTAGGATTCCGGGATACCAAAAATCAAGGAGAGTTCCAGTCTCCGCTTGGTGGGTCGGGTTGGATCCCCCCGACCCCAGTTTAGTCCGGTTGAGACGTCCGGCGATAAAAAGTCTCTGGCGCCCCGGGTACTGCGGATGCACGCGCGCGGGGTGGACGGCCGGAGGTGACGGTTTCCCGCACCAGATCCCGGTTTGAGTTCTCGTTTTGGATTTTTTTGGTTGGAGAAAATAATCGTCCGTCACAATATATATATATATATATATATATATATATATATATATATATATATATATATATATATATATATATATATATATATATATATATATAACATCTAAATTTCGAAAAGAACCGTTCTTCGATAATAAGTACCGCCACGAGTGATAGAGTGTGACTCTACTCCATCCGGACGTTGTGCATCGCGCAAATACTGGTCTGTATCATACCCCTGTTTGCCCCTAATAAGCCATTTCGAGGCGAATTTCAAGCCGAAATTTTGACCAAAAGATACAATCGGTTACGACGAAATTTATTGTGACCTGCGATATTGTTGCAGAAAAAGCCTGACGTTCGACATTTTGCCAAATTTTGAAAAAAGCATTATGGATCGTAGTTACCATAGGATGAATTGTAAATTACTAACTACCGTGCCGAATTTATGCACGTTTCAAGACCGTTAGGCTCTTGACAATAATAAAACACTTTTTGATCGTTATTTCGACTGATTCCATGGAAAAATAACGTAGAAATAGGAGTTTACAGTTCTTTATATAAAACTAGCTAAATTTTACCAACGAAGCTCAAAATATCATTGACAATTCTGAAAACCTAGTGGATCAGTTTTCCCACAGGCAGCGATCCCATATGGCGAACATGCACACACATGCAGATTCGCAGGAATCGTCGCTTATTGGGCTTCGACCGTTGCTGCAGTGTGATGAGCAGCAGATAATTGCTGTGACATCTGATGTTAATTTGCAGCGGCTCATAGCCAAAAACTACGAGTTCTGCAATACCGTTGTAACCGCATCGACAGATAGTTGTAGCAGATTCCGAGTGTTCTCCGAGACGGCTGATTTTTCGGAAAAAAAAAAGAAAACCTTTCGCCCCGTTACACGACCAACAACTTCTTTCGCTTCGTTTGCCTGAAATGTGATCCGTTTAGAACGAAACCTGGCGGTAGGATTTTCACCAACTGTACGTGTGACCCAGTTTTTTAGTTCGAATGAAAAAACAGAGTCTCGACCCGCTTGGCAACGAATGTCGCATCATCCAAGACTTCCCGTTTGCCGCGGAATTGATTACATCATAGGCGCTTTGCAATTGGAGAAAAATTCGAAGAAATTTTGCCGAGGCGGCATTTTTGCCTCTTTAACGCGGACGAAGATCCTTTCAAGCCCAGATCCCCAATAAGGCATTAATCAATTCCTTGCAGGCGCAGCCAGATGTCAAGATCCTCAGTTACTTACCGGCAATCAGCATGGAGGAAGTGGCGCCAATCGCGTCGACGGACGCAACTCTACTCGCGCCCGAGGAGATCAAAGGTATCCTCGTTGATAAAATTGTATAACCTACATCTAATAAACTTAAACGAAAAATTGGATAATCTCATTCTAGCCAAACCGCGCGGTGAGCTGATCGGCAGAGCAGAGAGAACGGACACGGATATGAAACGCGAAAGAAGGAAAAAGAAAATCAAGCAGCGCGTCCACCAAAAGGCAAAGGAGCCAAAGAAGAGCCTGGCGGAGAAGATGAAAGAGGGTGGCCGGACGTCCACAAAGTCCGAGGTGGCTGCGGCGATAAAGAAATTGACGAAGGCTAGAAACGTCGTGAAAGTCGACGAGACGGGCAGCAAGGTCCCCAAGTCCTCTACCGCGTTCTTCACCCAATTACAGGATCAGATCCACAGCCACATCAAATCAAAAACCAAACGTGCCTTCAAGAAGAACGACAAAAACGCTCATTCTGCGGTGAAGCTGAAATTGTAAACGCTTATAGAAATCAAAAGCGGTAATGCTTCATTCCAGAGTCATGATTAACTGCGATGGCCTTGACCTAAATAAACTTCGATTACCTTGACCTAAACAAACACCGATAACTTTGACCTTGACACTGATACGTGTGGGGGGGATGTTCGGCCCGATACAGCGTATGTTAAGGTAAATGTCTTTAGGGTTCGAATGCGTTGACCTCTACAGTGCGTCAAGGTCGAGGTCATCGGGGTTCGTTTGGGTTGAACGCCAAAGCGCGTGTCAAGGTCATCAAAGCTTGTTGGGGTTGACGTTTGAGGCGTGGGATAAGGTCGAGGTCATTGGAGTTTGTTTGGGTCGTTGGAGTTGAAAACTACTTTCGAAATAATGAAGAAAGCTGATTTTTTTCTTTTGTTGTCGTTGACGCAGTGCGATAGTAGAATAAAATAATGAGCAGGTGATGTACGTGAAATAAAACGATTTTTTGTTTATTTTTGAAGAAGCAGAAGAAAGAAAGTGACTTGCAAAATATCAAGCGCATTAAGCCCGGCACTTTTACGTGTAAATTCTTATGTGCTTACAGTGGGACGAAGCTCCGAAATCGTGGCCAACAAAAAATGCATTTAATGTGGGTGAAAGTCTGTATTCGGGGGTATTTGGGGTCGCTGATTACCAATCCAAAGTCAAACATTGCAAAAACAACATGGCTGGTCAAAAACGATGAACAGATGTGGTAAAATGATGTCAGATTCCTTAGGTAATAGGTATGGACGGGTTCTCTAGAGTATTGATTACGCATATGAGGGTAACATACACCAGAATTTTATTTATTCAGAAAATGGCCAATAATTTATTCGGGAATACTTGAGAAAAATTAATACATACAAAAGAAAAAATATTATTACAAAAGAATTTCCTCGTCAGATTCCTCGTCGTCGAATTCAGAATCAGTTTCTGCTGTAGATTGCCTTGTTATTAAAGGTGGGAGTAACAAGTCTACAGCTTTCGCAGATAAACTACGCATTTATTTCTGTGGTAGCTTACAGATACTGGGAATGAACGCATCAGATGTTACGATGGGCCGATTCCAAACATCTTCCATTGTTTTGAATCTCGAACACTTTCGCGATAAATTTTCTCGGAAACTTTTGATGTCCTTGTTCCGAGCTTTTCGCGTAAAAGTCATTTTCATGCCTATTAAGTGATTGCCACTTAGTTCTCATTGTGTGGAACAGGGTTGAAAAGGACTGCTTCATACCGTCCCGTATAGGCACCGAACGTCCACTTTTCTTGGAAATTTCTGCTGAAAGGTGTTCCAATAAAGCGGCAAGTGTTCACTTCAGATGCCCCTTCACCATAACGAAAACTTTCTTCCGTTTATACAGTAAAACGTCGTCGGTACTAGACCCTGTAATAAAGCTAATGGAAACAAAACTCCTTTGCATATGAACAGTTGAAATACTAAACGTAAACTATAATAAATAAAGTACCGTCAAACTCATTTAATAAACTATATTTTTGTTCAAAATATATAACATTTATATATAAATATTTAATATATCATAAATAAATAAAATTATAAATAAATTTTTATTTAATCGAATCATAAATAACATTTATCATAAAGAATATGAATCTAAAATAACTGCACTGCTTTGTTACGAACACCCTATTTACGCTAAGACCGGTATTAGTTCCCCATTGGACATGCTGAACATCTGCTCGTGCGGGGTAGCGCGCTTCGTACCCGCTCAAGCTATGTTCAAACAGCCAAAACTACATTTTCCTGCAGAATCTCACTGGCCCTTTCGGGTTTTTCCGATAGCTGATAGACTCACCTAAAGCGCCCAACTTGGATAGTTGGCCGATAGTCGACGATAATATATTTTTTGTCTATTTGAAAGTAGAAGCCTCGAAAATCATATCGTTTTTGCGAGGGTACCGAACACAACCGTATTTTAAGCAGATAATCATGACTTTTCAATTTAACTAACAGAAATATATTCTACATACTTTCAGGAGCATAAACCATTTTAAAGAATGAAAATCGGTTGATTCATTATTGAGATATGGAATTTTGAAGATTGGTGTTTTTGCTCAGTATTCTCCCGCGAAACCCGTGCACTGCACGAAGGCTGACTTTGAACTAACGGGGCGAGCGAAGTATAGAAGGGACGACCTTACCCTTCCAGGTTTGAATGCACCAATCATTTCTCTACCCAACCCACTGGTAAAAATTCCCCGAATCCAATTTTCACTTTTTCGATTTATGGCCACGATTTCGGGGTTTCGTCCAACTGTGATACGCGATGAGCGATATCTGATAGGGGCTGAGGTAATCCAGAAAATCCCTAGGGGAGTGAAGTTCTCCTTGGGTGTCGCTCATCGCCGGTCGTGTTTAGTGTGTAGAGACCACGTCATCTGGCCGCTTTGGGTTCTGGCAACGAGTTAAAACACTCCATTGGTGACACACAGGTTTTTAGCGTAGGTGTAATTAATCGGCACTTGATCTTTTACGTGGGACTTTCTTTATATAAAACTTACATACTTATAAACTTACATACTTACTTACAAAACTTTCGGTGGTGGGGGTGACTCGACTATTGAAGCCGAATTTGTGGTGTCGCTAGTATCAAGGGGGGTTGTTTTGATCACGGGTTAGGCTGTAACGCAAATGCGTGAGTATTGTTGTCTCTTTCGCACACAACACCCCTCAATTGCAGCGCCTCCAGCGTCGAGCTTCAGCAAAGGAACTATGTGATACCTATGTGATACCAAGTACCTAGCCTTGGGTCCTTGACTACACGACCACCATTAGGTCGGGAATTGAAATCACGCTCAATCGGCGCGGCAAAGCCTACGCAATACTTCCCAGTTTGCACCCAGAAAGCGGGTCCCAAGTGCAACTACTGATCGAGCCAAATGTCTTTACATCATTCTTAACGGCTCTGCAAGCCGCTACCTCAGCTAATAACAACGTAGCTCACCGGCCGGGAACGCGAAGTAATCTAACCAACATACGGCCTAACCACTGCCCCCGCAAGTCCAAGCTACATTTCGAACTTCGCTTTGCCTCTGGAGCTACCGCCGAGAAATCGCAGTCTTCCATTCTTCGTACACTTGAGGTACACATATTTCAAACCGGCGTAATTAAAAAATCAACACCAAACGTGCTAAATGAATTACCAAGAAACACATTTAGGTCTGGGCCCACAACTTTTTGTTAACCGAGTTACCCCGGGTTCGCAAAATACGTACGTCCCAGGACGTACGTGGTTGGCGTGGAATGTCGCATATATACTTAGATATGAAAAAAAGAAAATTTTGCTTAATGATTATACATATTTTAGATTGAATTGCCTATGAAAACCTTGTTCTTTCATTTTATGGCAAAAAAACATGGCTTTCGCGTCGTTGCAATTTTAACCCTAGGCACCTACACTATCTGTACGAAACAAATCACCTATACTGGGGTTACACACACCCCAGCATTTCAAATCAAAGCTGCTAACGAATTGTTTCTCGTAGAGATTTTTTTTAAGTCGAACTCTTGAAAACTGACTAATGGAATAGGCTTTGCGAGAAAAACCAGAGTTTTTCGCCATGAAAAATGGGATTGAACAAAGCAAGAAAAATATTTTAGCATATCTCGCTAAAAATAGTTTTTAAAATCATCACACTTTTTGTACGCGTATGATGGACGATTTTTTCGTTCATTCTTAAAATAGACCGTATGGAGCAAGCGTAGAAAAATTATAAACAAAAAATTCAAAGTTCTTGAAGAATTTCAGAAGGGGGAAAAATGGCACCTTTTAAAAAAAAATTGAATATGTTTCGGCGTGCTTTCTTGAGGGAAAAAGTGTAGATAAATGTTTGAAAAAATGATTTTATATAAAAAAAAAGTGTTTTCTAGTTTTAAAAAAACATATTAAGGGATAACACCACTGTGACCCCCTGTTTTTTTGCCATTTTTCAAGAATTTTTTTTGTAGGAAAAAAAGAGATATTCGAAATTTTTTTTTTGTTTTGTTCGTTGTTTATTGAAGATACATAAAAAATTTGTTTCAAATTTTTCACGCCCCATGGTGACGCTGGGGAAGACCCCGAGCGTCACGGAGCGCTGCACCGCCCACAAAATATTCAATATCTCCGAAAATAATTATTTTTTCGACCTGGGTCCAACGGCATCTTAATCTTAAATGTATTTTAGATTTTTCTAGATGGTTTTCAAAAAATCGATTTTTTGAAGCCGTCACAGTGGTGTTGTCCCTTAACGGATATTAAGCTGATTATACATGACAATATCTTTAAAATAATACATTTAGCTCAGGGTACAGGATATAGAACTGGGTTTACATAATAATACTGAAAATATCGCTACATATACTTTAACATGGGATATTAGAAATGAAAACAAAAGAAACGTATACTGTAGTAATAAATGCAGAAATGTAGATTTGTGCGTTGTAAATTCAGTTCGGTGCGCATCGAGGGTACTGCATCAGTTGATGATCTTGGCAACGCGGGAATCGGCATTCAAGGTTTCGTCAGGTGACAAAAGATACCACCCTACAACTTCGCTCCTTACACCGGCTGCGGTCCTGACGCCACACCGCCTATTCATCTTATGAACAGATGTGATGCGATAGCAACGACCAGGAGGGTCGAGTGGCCCTTTGTCTCGGTTTTTCCCGTAAAGAAATTTTCTCCGAGTACCGCCGAGAGCAGATTGGGATGTACGACGCATTTTTATTCTCCCCGCTTCTCTTGCGATCATGTCATCGGCGCTGTCTGCACCGTCACGAGCAGAATCCCGTCCTCATTCTGAAGAATCTTCATCAGAATCCTCCAGTTCTTCTTCATGGTCTGATTCACTATCAGTCGAGTTCTTATCCTGAGGTTCCTCTTCATTGTTGTGAGCCTGCAGCATCCTCCAGACCTCTTCCGCCTTTCGCATTTGCGACATCGTGCCAATGGCTTTATTCTACTAAAAAAAAATCAGAATAGTATAAAAAGGTTCATAATGTAACTCCTTTTAAGGCCTTAGGCCACAGTAACGAGTATAAGATCATGTGCGAATTTAACATTTTTTTTCGTATGAAAAAGTGATTCACTCATAAAATGAATTACACATCTGTTTAGTATGAATATCAAGCTGTTAGAATTTTTTTTCGATGTACAAATTGGCTGACTACTAGAACCGACCTAGAACAAAAAACAAAAATTCTCGTCAATCTACATTAGAATGCCTAGAGAAGTACGTACGGAATTTAAAAAATATTGTTATATTCAAAAGTTTTAGGTATTTGAACTTGAGAAACGAATTTTCCGTGAAAAATTGAATTATAACTGCTCATAAACTGCTCATAAAATGAAAAGTTTTCAGTTAATTAGAAATTCCGTACGTACTTCTCAGCGAAATGCAATTAGGAACATAACTTTTAAATTATAAGTAAATCGAGTGAAAATTGTTAAAGTTATGCGTCACGCCAAATGGAAAAAAGCTGTTTCGAAAAGTTTCGAGTAGTCGGCCATTTTGTACATAAAAATTCTAACAACTTGATATTCATGCTAAACAGATGTGTAATTAATTTTATGACTGAGTCACTCTTTCATACGAAAAAAAGTTGGTAATTATGCATAATCGGGGCACCACCCTAATTTTAATGGCAACATTTTTTTGCCCTAACCTGCTGTAATTCGTCACCGTTAATGACATTTTGGCGGGGGAGGCTGACATTTTTCATTAATTACATAAGTTATGGGACTTTTCAAGTTTCTAGAAACAGGTGGTTTCCGGAATTCCATTACGTGTCGGAGGGTATGACCACGAATAGAGCGCACACGCACACACACAGCGTGTGTGTGTGTGTGTGTGTGTGTGTGTGTGTGTGTGTGCGTGCGTGCGTGCGTGCGTGCGTGCGTGCGTGCGTGCGTGCGTGCGTGCGTGTGTGTGTGTGTGTGTGTGTGTTTGGGTATTCGGGCAGGCTTTTTCTATGAATCCCCAACCCCCACCCCCAACATAGGCGTTGCAATGTTGGAAAATGCCCTATTTCATCACGTGTTTCCGGGAACTTCAAAACTCCATACTTTATGGAATTAATAGAAAATGTCAGCCTCCTCCAACGTAATATCACTTACTATAATGGAATCAACAACTTTATGGCGAAAAAAAATTCTGCCATCGAAATTAGGGTGGTGCCCCGATTATGCATAATTACCAAAAAGTTAAATATGCACATGATTTTATACCCGTTACTGTGGCCTAAGGCCTTAATAATGCACTGATTTTATAAGGATAAATAACAAAAAACAATGGAAATAATTATATACTTACACAGAGCAAAACATCGCAAAATGTGTGTGGTTACGGTAACCTCACCCTGCTGCAAATTCCCACACAGGAACCTGTATGGGATCCCACGTGGTGTTTTCGTACAGGGAACCCGTACGGGTATGGGATCCCACGTGGTAACCCGTACGTGGTGACCCATACGGGTTCCTGTGTGGGATCCTGTACGGGATCCCACGTGGTGTTTTCGTACAGGGAACCATTTAGGAACCCGTATTTCTATATAGGAACGCGTTCCTATATATTCCATATAGGAATATTTTACCGTATTTCGGTGTTATGGAATATTGTTGAGATAAAGAGAAATTTAATTGCAGTCCCCACTGCCAACATTTTTAGGGTGTGTTTCCACACTAAGGTACACGAGGATCAATATATTGCACCGCTAACGAACTTGTATTTCTATTAGTAGCCATTGTAATAGTACATTAATCATATAATATTATTGCAATTTTCTGCAAACACATTTTTGTAAGACGTAAAATGATAACATAATAAAAAAGTTTAAAAAAAAAACATTAAGATATTGCGTTTAATTAAGTGTAACTAAAAACTGTGTATTAAATATTTCACGCCATTTTGCGAGGCTGGGACCCACGTTGAAAAACAATACTTTTGACGTGAGATAAACTATTTTCAAAAAAACGTTGACAATAGTGATTAATGATTTATTTTCTCACGTAAGTGTAGATGCAAATGAAAAAAATTAGAAGTTTCACATTTGTTTTGATTCAATCGTGATTAGCTTATTAAGCGCTGTTTCAAAAATGAAGCTACCCACGTTGCCCCACACAGGTTTCCATGCGGGTTCCCGTACAGGAATTCATTTCCTGCGTTATCCCGTACAGGAATTCATTTCCTGCGTTATCCCGTACAGGATTCAGCTTCCCACGTGGCCCCACACAGGTTCTCATGCAGGTTCCCGTACCGGAATTTATTTCCTGCGATCTCTTGTACCGGATCCTGTACAGGATTCAGTTTCCCACGTTGCCCCACATAGGTTCCCATGCAGGTTCCCGTACGGGAATTTATTTCCTGCGTTCTCCCGTACAGGATCCCGTGCAGGATTCAGCTTCCGACGTTGCCCCACACAGGTTCCCGTACAGGAATTTATTTCCTGTCTTCTCCCGTACAGGATCCCGTACAGAAATTGATTTCCTGAGTTCTCCCGTACAGGATCCCGTACAGGATTCAGCTTCCTACGTTGCCCCATACAGGTTCCAATGCAGGTTTCTGTACAGTAATGTTCATCCTCTATAGGAAACCGTACGGGATCCCACACTTGCCTTCACTGTCCCATGCTTTCCCACACATTCCCACACTAAAACCCGTACGGTAATTTGCAGCAGGGCAGGCTCTCGAACAGTATTTACTACTTCAGGTCAAAACTATAACTGACGGCTATTCCTCCACGAACCTGCTCTAGACAGTCCCTCCTCCTAATGTGATCGATATTTTCACGTGACTACCTAAATTGCCGGAAAGCCAGGACCGCAAAAATGATGTGGGGCTTGGGGTACCCATGTGTAGGGCTAGGGTTAAAGCCACAGGACTCTCCTTCCGCGAGGTTTTCCTTTCATCGCACACCAACGCTCAAAGTCCGATAAATGAAAACAAAAATCGATTTTTTGGGACACCTTAGTACACCTATTATTACAATGATTAATTCGAAACTCTCTGATCTTTCCCAATTTACCCTATATATATATATATATATATATATATATATGAATAGCCAACCTGATTATGAAGAAAGTGGTCAAGAATGGTAATGATTTGTCTCGTGCGTGCATTTTCTTTAGATCTTTCAACGTTCCTTTAAACATATTTTAATATCAATCTAATGGATGAAATTAGTGTGCGTGTGTGAGCCCAGGTTTAATGGCATGTCTGAATTTTCTGTGAAATATCTGCAATCATACTAAAGAGCTTATCATACGTATTATAGCTTATGACATTTTTTTACTGGAAAAATGTTTGTGGTCACTCTATATTCCTCAAGTTATTAAATCAAGTTATTAATCATGTCGGAGCAAAATATTGTAGATGGAATATAATTAATAGATGGTTGATACAGAACTTGACGACAATCGATAGAAATGTTTTGATTGCATGGAATGTTACATTGTTGGAAAAATCTTTGATCGTTCTTGGTGCCGAAAATTTCAAGATTTGAGCCTTAAATTTCCGCCACAAACGAAATACCATGTGTACAGGGTATTGAGCACGATAGAGACATTATGATCATGGTAGCAACAGACCCATCTTAACCCCTTGACTGTGAGTGACACGCATAGGAGCAAAAAAAGTCATGCCATTTTTGTGTCATGACACGTATAGGGACATTTGAAAATCAACCTATTTCTACTGCATCGATTCGATGCAGTAGAATCATGCCCCCACGCGTGTCATGACACGATATCATGCCCCTATACGTGTCATGACACAAAAATGGCACGACTTTTTTGCCCCTATGCGTGTCACTCACAGTCAAGGGGTTAAGGCTGGAGCCTGAATTAGAAAGTCAAAAAAGCGTTTTTTCGGGAATTCTTTTAGAAGGGAAAAGACAAGTGAGCCCAGTAAAAATTGAGGTATCTTTTCATGTATATTTAAATCGTATAAAAGAAAAATTCAACATGAAACAATAAATGACTGCAGATTTATCAGTCTATTCCATGTGCGTCTTATTGTCGCTGCAGTTCCCAATCGGCGGGAAAGATGCAGCTCGTAAATCTTGACTGAAAAAAACCAATACATTTTTCAATTGTCATACAATTTTCTTTTGAGTGAACTAAAAAAACTTAAAAAACCGTGAAATTACAACTTTTTCCAAGTTTGCAAAAAAATGTGTTAAAAAAACACTTCAATGTGCTATAAAAATTATTTAAAGACTCCTTCAATGATTTTTTTAGCTCACTTGAAAGAGATTTTCTTACTGAAGAAAATGAACTTTGGCTTGATTCAATAGGTCGTTTAGTTTTTTTGCTATCACGCCCGCCAATGTAAAACGCACATAGAATAGACTGATAAATGTGCAGTCATTTATTGTTTCATGTTCGAATTTTTTTATACATGTCAAATATACTTGAAAAGATACCTCTGAGTGTTAACTGGGCTCACTTGTTTTTTTTCCCTTCTAAAAAAATTCCCGAATAAACGTTTTTTTACCCTCTAATTCAGGCTCCGGCCTTAAGAGCAACGAAAAACTGTTTTACCAACTCTGACGGTAAAACAGAGTGCATACAAATGTTTGGCCAGCCGGCATGCCTAAACTATCAAATCGAATGACGGATAAAAACCCTAACTAATAAGCATTAAGGGATCATCACAGTGTAAAATTTGATGCATTATCCGACAGTATAGACGGTTACAAACATGCTGTTCAATTGTTCGGGCGAAATTTGAATAATTTCGATCGCTACAGCGTTTCTTAGAGAAAGTCACTCGAGCAGATCTGGACTGGTAAGACCGGGCGCGGACGGCGCGCCAGGGACCCCGGCTGTCGCTCCTCGTTCAACCGTTATTCCTTTTGTCCTGTTCCTACCTGCAGGGACACGTTCCTACCTGCGGTGAGTCAGTCATACAACCTCTTTGCATTAACGAAGAGGTTTATTAAAACTTGCCAGACACGTCGGTACATTATCGACATCCAGTATGGATAGACCGACGAATAAAACGCCTGAAAAGTCTATGTGGCAGGATAAAAAAGGCTCTAGAAGTATACGTGGACGAGCTTTCAGGAAGAGGATCGCAGGTTTCAAAGGAACAAGTCGACATTCCATCGAAACCGATACTGAGTTCGCAAGTGCTTCCTCGGCAACAGCCAAAAAAATCCGGACTTCGAGGAGAAAGTTGACCAAACTTTCAGCTAGTGTTTGATCGAATTTTGTTTAGGTTTCGGCCCTCTTAAACAGTAGCTCAAGTGAAAAAGTGTAATGGTGACGTAAAATTTTACAAAAAATCGATTCGCGGATTGGGTTTCAAAGTTTGTGTCGTGAGGGTTTTTGTTCAGATCCGGCCGAGATCAATTATTGTCCGCTGATAAAGCATGCATACGAAATCAACCGTCGATTCTGTTTCGTAAGGTAAATTCTCGGCATTGGTATACATGGCATCATGAATTTTGTCGGTTTGATGGATTTGACTTAAACTTTCAATGGCACAACTTATTGCGGAATCCTAAACACCCTGCACATTGCAGTAAGAACGATTTACTAGACCGTTATCCGAAAAGCAGGCACCGAAGAGAAGCAAAAAAATTCGAAAGCGGAAAACGCAGCCGACATAATCACAATGTCTGGTAATGGATCTTGGCCGAAGCGTGGTTTCCCTTAACGCATCGGCATCGTGTCTGTGATTGGAAAATATACAAAGTTCTGGACGTTGTCATCAAGTCAAGCTTTTGCAAACCTTGCTCGTGTTGGAAGGGGCAAGAGAACACTGCCCCTACGCATGGAACGCGACGCACGAAATAGATTGCAACGTGAACCACGATAGCAGTGCCGGTAAAATGGAGGTTGATCGAAATTTTTAAGAGATCTAAGGAAGTACATAATGCAAAATACGGATGTTATATTAGAGACGGAGATACAAAGACGTTCAAGATATTATTAGAAGCCAAACTTTATGGTGACCGTCTAACCGTAAAAAGAAGGAATGCGTTTCACATGTGAGAAAACGCGTTTATCACAGGGGAAACGAAACACGGAAGAGGTTGACTGAATTGAAGGAGGCCAAAAAGCAAATTGTAGGCAAGCAAATAGGCGAGACTGGCCAGGAAAAAAAACGAACTCGCTACTTTGAAAGCTACAAAAAAGAACTAACAAACCTGCTGAGGTTGACCCGAAAAAAGCTCAATTGACGCTTAAATTGTTGATGCATCTTCCAGAGTACTATGGCCTAGCACTTCGTCGAAACTCTGATTCAGTCGAAAATATGAGAAAAGCAATATGGGCGACGTTCTACCATAAAAGCTCAACTAATGCAAACCCCCAGCATCAGTTTTGCCCTTTGGGAGCTGAGTCGTGGTGTGAATGGCGTAAGGTGGGGTTTAAGGGATCTTCTGACAACCATTCACCAGCTCTGAATGAAGATGACCAGGAGGTTTTGAAGCCAATTTATCAAGATCTAACCACAGACGATTTGCTACAGAGATGTACGGGCGCAAACACGCAGAATAGCAATGAGAGTTTTAATCATTGCGTGTGGCAACCCGCTCCCAAGCATATGTTCTGTGGATAACAAACTGTGAAACTGTTCGACGAGGATAGTCAAATAAAGAATTTATCTGTGTCACACTTGATTAGACACATATATACCATTTTTATTTGAAGGTATTCTTATTGATATACATATGGGACATTCCCCGCCATTTCAGGTAATGTTGAACCGTTTAGACATTCGATTTTTTATTGAATTTCCGAGCATGTACTAAAAATTCAGTAAAAAAAAATGTTACGATAAAAATCCTGAGCGTGAAATTTAGCAAGTAGGATCTGTGCAAAATTTCAGATAGATAAGAGGTATTCGCTTTTTGGAAGTATACCCACGTAAACTGCCATTGCTTTCTCTTTTTTTAAACATTTTTCGAAATGCAAAAAATGTAAACAATATAATGAAAACTATGAACGCTTTCTGTGTTTTGTGTAAAAAAGAGCAACGCCAAGCTATTTTACGTAAAGCAAACCCGATTCTGAGGCTGAATCTTTTACAATACGAATAAATACATATATGCGTAGCTAGACTGTAGTTTATATTTACGTATACATTCTCATAGACGGAGATGTACATTTTTTTGGATAATCCATACATATATCAACCCGAAGCGTTATTCCTCAAGTCTGGATAGGTTGGAAAACGCCAATTTAAAACAGTTACAGGAAACTGGTTCAAACTGATATAAATTTGGCTCGTATTTTCATACAAACATCCGACCTTTATTCTTAAACTGAATCTTTCACAATGCGAATAAATACCAAAATGCGCAGATAAACTGTAATTTGCATTAACATAATCATTCCCATAGACTCAAAGGTCAGTTTTGGATTAGATAGTCCATACAGATCCCTATCTGAAGTATTCTGTCTTCACCCTGGATAACTTTGGAAATTCCGATTAAAACAGATACAGGTTAAACCCGTATTCACCAATAAAAACGTTGCATCTGTATATCCAAATTAAATGTCAATCAGTCAACAGCAATCGCTGCTAATTGAGTGACTTATCTGAAATATCCGATTCATTCACATTGAAAACGTACATCTTTATCGGAAAATGATGTGTTTTTGTCCACGGAATGACAAATTCAATCCCATACCAAACTTGGTCTTAATGTATATCTGTCATTTCTCATAAGGCGAAATAAGTACAGTTTCATTACTATCAGTTTTTGCAACCAAGATCCGATAGAAAAAATACATGCACTTTCCCATTTTTATGTACATTCGTTTCCAGACGGTCAGGCACAATCGAAACGTACAAAATTACAACTCGTGAAGATAGATATAAAAAAATATTTAATTGAAATCGGTAGCTGCTGATAAACGCACACAGCTTCTCGATCAGTGTAGTTTGGATCCAATAAATCGCACATACGTAATTCCCCACAGAATCTATCTTGCTTATGAAAACAATCGAATCTGATACATTCTATATCGATTTTTCAAATAGAAACCGGGTACGCGAAAATTCCAACGAATCCAGATACATTACTAGAATCCGAAATTTCTACTGCCAAATAGACCATATATGGGATCCTGGCGTTGGCTACGGGATCCTATTGGACCTTCGCCACAAGGCCACGAATGGAGAGCTGCGGCGTGTCACCAGAAGTCTCAGCGGCAAAGCGCCGTACAAACGTAGACTCACTAGTTATTTTTTGTCCGTTTTCGTTTGATTTTGTGTAATGCGAGAATTGAAAAAAAAATTACTTTCAAACTATTTTTTCCTGATATTATATCGCATTTCTGATGTAAAATGTAAAGTATATTTAAAAAAGTAATAAATGATTCTTATTGGAGATTTTTACCTGAAACGAGAGTTCGTTAACTTGAGAAAAAAACTTGAGAAAAAAGGCAAAAGTGCACACGCTTAGATCACGGAAAAATATCGTCATAGTGATGACAGTATTTTGCAAATCTTACTTGGAAGTTCTAAAAACGCAAAATGAACAGATTCTTGACATAATGTTTTTTACATTCTGTATTCTAAGCTATATTTTTTCTGTTTTTATTTGTCATAATTATATGACATCGTAATAAAATTTTGGCTTTTCATTCAATAGTACTCATTGAGAATATTTGAATGCAAATTATATCTTTTAATATATCAGTAAAATGATGGAGCGATACTTACTTTGATGCGGTATTTATTTTCGTAAACCATATGAAATAATGAATAAGTAATATAATCGGTGTTTTTTTATCGGCGAGGATAATATATTATCAACATACTTATTTAAAAAACACAACTTAATAAATCTAGTACTTTTTTATGAAATAATATTCTGCACTCGTAACGTTGTTCTCCATACTTTCGAAACCAACGACTCAAATTTCCACGAATAGTATGTCCAGATCGCAAGTAGTTCGGTAGTATTCTTCATCCGCTGTTTGTTTGTTCGAAGCGTCGTACAAATTTGCAGACTTCATTCGGCTATGCATATCTTTGGCCGGCTCAAATCCGACAACAGTTTTTGTTCAATTTTACATATTGTGAAGCTCGCATAGGCCTTCAATATTTTGTACTGTCGTCCTATTTTTACTTTTTGTAGTTAGTTCTATATATTTTTTCGAGCCCTCAAAATCTGTAAAGGGCCGTCTATATATTTCGCCATGGATTGTTTTTCTGATCCCCCCTCTCCCGAAATCATCCTATCGTCATAATCCAAAAGACCCCCCCCCCCCTCAGAAAATGACAGTTTTCTACTGAATTTATGGAGTGGTGTACTTGGACAATATAAACCTAGAATTGTTATTTTAATTATTTATTTATCATTTTCGCATGGGGACGCTACCCCTTCTTCTAAGCTGTGGATCAAAGGCATGGGGTTCTATTTAATATTTATTAAATCTTTCCTGTATTTATTCTCTATTCATTTAATATTTTCCCATGGAGACGCTACCCATTTCTCTAAGCCCTGGATCAAAAGCGTTGGTTCCGCTTCTATACCGGTTCATAGACGGAGATCTATAGACGGAGGACTTCATTCCCCTCTGACATAGAATTCGAACACAACGACTCAGCGACACTGAAGTAGAACTACTGCTCCTAGTCTGTTGAATTGAAGTCTGTAACAGGAAAATTATGAGTTGGCTGACACTCATCAGTCTACTAAATCATGTAAGACGGATTGAAGGTTTATTATATTATTTACGTATATACTTGAAATTAGATAATCGTTTAAATCAGGTATGTGGAAATGAAAAATTTAAAATAGTTATTAATACTCTCACTCACCTGGTCCTGGACCCCGTGTATAGACTGCTTGTCAAATTGACGCAAAGTCATTCCCGCATTGGGAGCAGCATTGTTGCATTACCTCATCTTGCAATGAAGCACAACAACCCTGATAGACAAACGTGCTGTGAAAATTCATATGTCAGCATTATAGCGGCAAGAGGACAGCATAAAGCGGCACACCGTGACACCAATATGCTGTCTTTTGCTTCCGCATTAAGCTGCAAATTTGCGCCACAGTGCGTGATTTGGCAAAATAAATGTGTGATGCCAAGCCGGCAAGTTTGCAGCATATACACGCATCAATCACCTGCTGCAACAACTATACTAATACGGCAAGCTCCAGATTTCGAGTGATATGACTGATATAAAGATATCAGTCATAAATGCACCACGCTGTGACGCTCTGTTGCCGGTAAAAACGAGGCAAGTTATCGCGGCATTGAGACAGAAAATTTGGAATTCGTTATTCCGATAAGGTTGGGGCACATTGGCGGCACGCTGTGACGTTCCATTGCCGGCAGAAACAAGGTACATAATTATAACCATAGGCAGATTCGCTACGACAAATGTCATGATCCTTAAATTAGTTGTATAAGTTGAACCAGTTGCATGGTCGAGTGGTTAGCGTGCCTGCCTTCTGAACCAGCCCATCGTGAAGTTGCGGATTCGAATCCCACCCTCGTACTTTCGGAAAAAAATAATTACGGGCATGACGCGTAGTCCTCAGTCATACGCGGGCGTCGCACACACGAACCGGTGCGTGTGTACGATTATATTCAATAAAATTATTCATTTTGCCCTCTTTTCATTCCCACCTGTCCAGCTACCGGTAATGTAGAACCCCATTGAGCCGGTCACAACACCGCAATAGCGGGCCTCGTTTATGCCGACGAAGGAGCGTTACGGCCTGTGTTAAATATGCCGGCAACGGAACGTCACAGCATGTCACCAATGTGCCCTCACTTTGCCGAATAGCGTATTCCACATTTTACGTCTGAATGCCGCGATAACGTGCCTCGATTCTACCGGCAATGAAGTGTCAGCGTACTTCCAATGTGCCCTCAGCTTACCGAAATAACGCATTCCAAATTTTCTGTAGCAATGCTGCAATAACCCAGCAATAAACGTGCTCCAAATGTACCCCAGCCTCCCCCAACGTAATATCACTATAATGGAATCAACAACTTCATGGCGAAAAAACAATTCTGCCATCGTAATTAGGGTGGTGCCCCGATTATGCATAATTACCAAAAAGTTAAATACGCACATGATTTTATACCTGTTACTGTGGCCTAAGGCCTTAATAACGCACTGATTTTATAAGGATAAACAACAAAAAACAATGGAATTAATTATATACTTACACAGAGAAAAACATCGCAAAATGTGTGTGGTTACGGTAACCCCACCCTGCTGCAAATTCCCACACAGGAACCTGTATGGGATCCCACACAGGATACCACGTGGTAACCCGTACGGGTTCCTGTGTGAGAACCCATACGGGACCCAACGTGGTGACGCATACGGGTTCCTGTATATATGGGATCCCGTACGGGATCCCACGTGGTGTCCCGTACGGGTTTCTATACGGGATCCCACGTGGTGTTTTCGTACAGGCAACCCGTACGGGTTTCCATATAGGAACCCGTATTTCGGTGTTACGAGAAATTGTTGAGATAACGAGAAATTTAATTGCAGTCCCCACTGCCAACATTTTCAGGGTGTGATTCCACACTAAGGTACACGAGGATGAATATATTGCACCGCTAACGAACTTGTATTTCTATAAATATATAGCCATTGTAATAGTACATTAATCACAAAATATTATTGCAATTTTCTGTAAATACATTTTTGTAAGACGTAAAATGTTAACATAATAAAAACGCTTAATAAAAAAACATTAAGATATTCCGTTTAATTAAGTTTAACTAAAAACTGTGTTCTAAATATTTCACGCCATTTTGCGAGGCTGGGACCCACGTTGAAAAACAATACTTTTGACGTGAGATAAAATATTTTCAAAAAAACGTTGACAATAGTGATTAATGATTTATTTTCTCACGTAAGTGTAGATCGATACAAATGAAAAAAGTAGAAGTTTCACATTTGTTTTGATTCAATCGTGATTAGCTTATTAAGCGCTGTCTCAAAAATTAAGCTACCCACATTGCCCCACACAGGTTCCCATGTAGGTTCCTGTACAGGAATTTGTTTTCTGCATTCTCCCGTACAGGATCCCATACAGGATGCAGCACCTCGCGTTGCTCCACACCGGTTCCCATGTAGGTTCCTGTGCAGGAATTTATTTCCTGCGTTCTCCCGTACAGGATCCCGTACAGGATTCAGCTTCCCACGTTGCCCCACACAGGTTTCCATGCGGGTTCCCGTACAGGATTTCATTTCCTGCGTTCTCCCATACAGGATCCCGTATAGGATTCTGCTTCCCACGTGACCCCACACAGGTTCCCATGCAGCTTCCCGTACAGGAATTTATTTCCTCCGATCTCCTGTACCGGATCCCATACAGGATTCAGCTTCCCACGTTGCCCCGCACAGGTTCCCATGCAGGTTCCCGTACAGGAATTTATTTCCTGTCTTCTCCCGTACATGATCCCGTACAGGAATGTATTTCCTGCGTTCTCCCGTACAGGATTCAGCTTCCCACGTTGCCCCACACAGGTTCCTGTACAGTAATGTTCATCCTGTACAGGAAACCGTACGGGATCCCACTCTTTCCTTGGCTGTCCCATGGTTTCCCACACATTTCCACACTAAAACCCGTACGGGAATTTGCAGCAGGGCCGCCAATATTCTGTGTTTTCGTACTGCAATATTAACACCATGATTCACGCGAGGATGCGCAATGCTGTGCTGCTAGAACACAACTTAATGCGGCGGCAAAGGATGCCATTTTTCCGTCACACCTTGCTCTCGCTTTGCGTGGTGTTGCCAATGTGTTGTCAAATTTCTTACTGGGAAAGTTAGGTACAAGAAGACTAGAGGTAAGGAGGACGAACGCCGTGTCCATGGAGCCAAGATACCAGGAGGTTCAGCGGCAATGCAAAGGCGCAGAAAAAAGCGTCCCCGAAAATGTGTCGAAGTGATGGCGCTGGGGTGCAGCGGCACCTACATATATAGTAATATATTGGTCAACGAGGTGAAAGTGATCGGATGAGTATCTAACCTCACGACAGACCGATCGTAACATCAAAGGTCGAACTATCTGCCGATTCATAATTTCCTCATGACGGTTCGGAAAAAAACGCAAAAGCGAGAAAAGATCTCAAACTCAAAATGGCGGCGATACATCTAGAAAAACGTGTTTTTTTTACAAATAGCTTCACGGGAGAAGGGTTTTCTCGTAAAATATAAGGCCTGAAACAAAAACCAACAAAATGATAATTTATATATTATTAGCTATAAGACTACCTTGAAATTTGCTTTCAAATTTTGAGAAAATAGCGCACTTTGAAGGAAATAAATTGATTTTTTGCCAAAAAAGCAGTAAATTATTTATAAAATAAAAGTTTACATTTAATTTTTAAAAAACGGTTACGTACTCCCATAGAGAATGTAATTGTGAAGCTGCTATCAAAATTTCAAATCGATGCATGCAAAGGTGGTCGAGTAATCCATCTTCCGAGATTGAAAAAAGTGGTTTTGAGAAAAACGCGTTTAAAGTTGTACGAGCAATACAGCGCGCGCTCCAAGGCGCTGCGGCGAAATTCGTATTGAACCTTTAAATTAAAAAAAATCGCTACAGGACTAATTGCATATTGTTTTTATGACACCAAAGTATTTTTAGGCAAGAAATCGTCATTCCAAAATCCTAGAGTGGTGTTATCCCTTAACACGAATGAGGGATATATATATATATATATATATATATATATATATATATATGTTTATATATATATGTTTATTTGTATATATATACAAAAAAAAACATTGACTCAATTTCTGTATTTCAGTATGCTCCAAAACAATATATATATATATATATATATATATATATATATATATATATATATATATATATTGTATTTCAGTATGCTCCAAAACAATATATATATATATATATATATATATATATATATATATATATATATATATATATATATATATATATATATATATATATATATTGTTTTGGAGCATACTGAAATACAGAAATTGAGTCAATGTTTTTTTTTGTTGCGGAAGCAGTAACAAACAAAATTTATTTATAGACACCAGAAAATTCATAAGAATTTTTAATTAAGACAAAAGTTTTACAAACTTCATATTTGCACATTATGGCACGCTGTACAGATAAAGAAGAATAACGAAATACAGAAATTAAGTCAATATGTTTTTTTTTCGTTGCGGAAACAGTAACAAAGTTTATTTATAGACTCTTGTCACCTACACGGCCGCATACTTCTTTGATTCATTTTAAATCGACTGGCTATAAACAGACACAATGACCTTCTTCAGCGAGATACTACAACTCTTCGGATATTTCACCCCAGCAGCCTTCAAGAATTGGAAACACGACACTGCCACGAAGACTCGCCTAAAACAACAACTACGTTTCTTACTTAAATGTAGACAAGAAGGTTTGACACCGAAACACATTTTTTCCAAATACTTAAATATTCAAATCTCCAATAACAAAGGTAAAATAAAACTTAACAGAATATCTCACAAATTCCTCAAATCATTATTAAACATAGACATTGACGATCTTAACTTTCGAATAAAAATACTGATCAAAAAAATAGAAAGGAAAACAGGAACAATCAACATCACCCCAAACAATATTAAGGAAAGATTTTCACTTTAGAACAAATAAAACTAAATAAACTATTAAAACTCTCATATGAAACTCACAAAAAAAAACTCCAAAATCTCAGATTTCAACGAACCAAAAACATACACCATCACATTTTCAACCACGAGGAATTTTTATAAACAATATCATCACATACACATATGGACCAAAACAGGATACATCACCTAAATCCTCAAAATACAAATCAAACAACACAAAATGACAACATTTTATACTCATCACTTGCTAATAGACAACTTGACACAAATAATAATCTTCCCACCGATCCTTTGAAAAATATAAATTCAACCATCACATTGAACAAAACTACAGACTGGCTCATAAACCTATCCAATATAGACATTCCCCTACACATTTCCACTTTTCTGTCTCTGGGTGAAACATTCTGTTTTCCTTACCTTAAACTCTCAAACACAAAAACTCACATCTACAAATCAATTTCTGAACTTGGAGCCAAACTGGATTTTTTACTCGACAAGCCTAGACAAATTGAAATTAGAACCAGATTTAATAAAATCTTAAACAAAATAAATATCCCAAAACCATTTCCCAACACCAACCAAATCATAAGACACACATCCTTATTTTTTAAAACAACCCTCAACTTTTAGTTACACGAGCGGACAAAGGAAATTCAACAGTCATTCTCAAAAAATCAGATTACATTACAAAAACCCATGAGTTACTCGCAGATTCTACAATTTACAAATTAACAAATAAAAATCCCATCAACTCTCTACAAAAAGGTATCAACAATATTCTCTCCAGATGGAAAACCTTAAAAATCATTGATGAAACAAAATACAAATATTTAAAAGCTGAAAATTGCAACCTATCCCGTCTCTATTGCCTGCCAAAAATTCACAAATAAACTATCCACTTCGTCCAATAGTGTCATCAATAAATAGCCCAACACAAAAACTAGCTGAATTCATACAATCAAAACTCTCTAAATTAATCAGTACGACCAACTCACACGTCAAAGACAGCTTCCACCTGAAACATTGACTCTCCAACCTCTCAATCCCACTCAACTACAAACTATTCTCATTTGATGTTGTTTCTCTCTACACCAACATTCCATTACAACTAGTTATCCATAGCCTACAAAAAAGATCAAACTTATTCTCAAAAGCGCTTCCCTTACATGAAATAATTAAAGGCATAGAATATATCATGTTCTCAACCTTTTTCACATTCCAAGATAAAATCTACCAACAAATCTCAGGGTTATCTATGGGATCACCTTTAGCTCCAATACTATCCAACATTGTCATGATCGATCTTGAAACAAATTGTCTGGAAAAATTAAAGTTCTCACTACCGTTATATAAAAGATATGTTGATGATATTATTATTGCTCTACCAACTAACAAACTTGAATCCACCAAAAAGATTTTTAATTCCTATAATTCAAAACTACAATTTACTTCTGAAAATGAAATAGACAACAAAATCCCGTTTCTTGACTTACTTTTAATCCGTAAACAAAATTCAATTACCACAAATTGGTATAGGAAACCAACCTGGTTTGGCAGATTCATAAATTTCTTCTCACACCACCCACTCTCCCAAAAAAGCCATAATCTACATGTTGGTTGAAAGAGCAATAAAACTATCTCATCCTTCATTTCACAAAGAAAATCTCCAACTCATCAGTAACACGATGACAAAAAATTGCTATCCCACCTCTTTCACAGACAAAGTAATAAAACATCGACTTTCCATAATCAACAAACAAAAAACGAACAACAACAACTTTGATTCTTTCAGAATACTAAATCTCCCCTACACAAAAAACATACACCGTCAACTCAGTCACCGTCAACTTAGTCACAAACAACAAACACAATATTTCATCCATTATTCGTTCCACCAAAGACAAAATCAACAACAATCGAAAATCCAACATCGTTTATAAAATCGACTGCAAAGATTGCAACGCCACATACATTGGCCAAACTAAAAGATACCTTGAAACCCGACTAAAAGAACACAAAAATAGCATAAAACATACTACGGAAATACACACAGCTTTAGCACAACATGCTATAGAACAAAAACATGACTTTCAATTTGATAATGCAAAAATACTAAACAATGAAAGTTGGCTCAAAAAAAGACTAATCCTGGAAATGATACAAATTAAAGCACACCCCAACGCCATACATTTTAGAACAGCCATACAGAAACTGAGGTCAATCTACAATTCTACAATATAACTATCAACACACTCTATCGTATTTTACCTCACATAACAATTTAAAAATTATTGACACGATAAACTAACTAATATATTGACATGATAAGCTAATTTTAAGGACATTACAAACCAATTTTAAATACCCCTAACTTGGCGCACCTAAATTATTTTCATTGACACGTCACTGCCGGTATGATCTTTCCCCCGAATTATAGTACAGAGACTCGAATATGCCACATGAAATTAATACATCACTCAGTTTTTCTCGTACTTTTGTCCACTACACAACTCAACATGTAACGAACCTAATTGTAAATTTCGAGTTGTTGCTCATTTTGGAAAGAAAACAAATTCTTAAGAACTAACTCAATAGGTAATTACCATAGTCTTTTGATTCCTCACTAAAACTTTTCTCAGATCAATTTTTTATACTTAAATTTTCAATAATGAAACATAAAAATTACTTATAATTACCTATCCATTACAGATCAGAAAAATCGCCCATAAACGATAATAACTCCATCGTTTGAGCATCATCTCACTAAACATCATTTATCTCCATAAATAATGTTTTTGGTCATAACATCTTTCCAAATATGTGTAAAAAACCGGAAATACCACTACTTCGAGGTTAGTTATCATATTTCATTTCTTTATATTTCCATAATAGAATAACCCTCGCTATCGCATATCGTACATTTCACACACCTGTACATACACACAACAATAAGCAACGCAATATAGGAAATCATCCATACTATATTTATACAATTATAATTAAAACAGAACCAACATGATTATTACACAAAATAACACAACATTTAGATAACTAAATCATAACACACATCGCTCATATATACAACTTTTTCAAACGTGATTGTTAAAAACTGTGTATTATCATTTATACAAAAAAATATATATATTCTGAAGAGGACCCGAACCAGAGGACCGAAACGTTAGAAAAACATCTTCTTATTTCCATCGATAACCTTGGAAAACCTTCATTGGTCGGATCGAAGCCGAATCCTTAACGATCTTTTATTTATAGACACAAGAAAATTCATCGGAGTTTTGCATCCAGACAAATCTTCACAAATTATATTCATACGTTGTGATACGCTGTACAGATAAATCGATCTTATAATTTTTATTTTTTCCTATTGTCTTTCGTTTTAATTTTCCTTGCGTGATTATTTTCGTTGACCGATCGCGCTAGAAAATGTCCTCTCACGACGAGATAATCGTTTATCACTCTCTTCGTGAGCTCTTTGTGTGTGCTTGGCATCCCACGTACTGCAAATTTTTTATGTCCGAAACTTTGTCGAGAACTTGATGGGGAGTGTTGATTTTAACGTCAGTTTTCGATCGATCGCTGCACTCCAAGGTTGTCTCGCGTTCGGGCACTGAAAGCAACAATTCAAACAATATTATAAGTTTTTATTTAACTTCACTTTCTATGAAAATGGGAAATCGATATTTCACCCACTCACGGACTACTTAGAGCTCTCAAATTTTGGAAACATGCATCTAAGAGGTGATAATGCATGGTTCAACTTCCAAAAAATGAAGAAAAAAACGACATTCTGTGAGATTCGAAACAAAAAATCGATATTCCACCCATTTCCCGACTACTTAGAGCTCTAAAATTTTGCAAACATGCATCTAAGAGGTGACAATGCATAATTCAACTGAAAAATTAAAAAAAAAACAAAAAATATCCATCATAAAATACCTCTAATGGACCTATTTAATGGTGTTATTAACACCTTTGATAGCAATTACTTCACAATATAGCATTAATCTCTCTTTGAAAAAATTTCAGAGCTCTAGTACAATCAAATAAAAAATACAAAGTAAAAAATAATTTTTTTTACCAACTCACCTATAAACGTGCAATATATGGATTTTTCTATATATTGCACGTTTTGTCTCATCGACGGGCACTGTATCTCGCGTTTGTGATCATTTTTATTTCACTCGGTACGATAATGGTACGATAAAATGAAACCATCCTTTTTATACATGTAAGTACTATTTTTCTTACCTACGATTGATTGTTTTCGCCGCAGATCACTAAATATATTTTATGCCGAGACGCAATTATTTTTTTTTTATATCTAACACAATTCGCACAATTGGTTAGCCCGAACCAGAGGGCTGACACTGGTAGGTAAATGCTGTTCGCAAAATGTCCTTGCCGTATTGTGGCGCTAGTAGTCGTGTGCCAGTCATATATGTACGCTACGCCGGTGTTTCGCATATTTTACATGAATAGAAGTCTAGTGTAGATAACTTTATGAAAATCATTATTCGCGTGTATGGTGAATTCTGTTATCGCTGTAACAGTACGTGCTATTATCGTTATATCAATAACAGCACAAAACGAAAATATCGAATTGTTCAGCTGATCGAAGTATTTAGAGCCGAAGGCTGTCACATAATAGCCAACGCTAGGTAGTGGCGATTTCAAAAACTCAAAAGCCGAGACAAAACGCGTTTTCGTTTATCGTATCAGTGTCAGGGGCATGGAGACTAGAGTAAAGGAGCCCGAACGCATATGGCGGAATCGTCAAAAAGTGGATCGCGAAAGTGATGAAAGATCTTGTAGTTCGAAAAATATCCGCAAGCGATACTAGCGCCAGAGACCGAATAAGATAGGCCTGTGAGGACCGGCTTAGCCGTGTTTGTGACATACATACAATGACGTTTTACTGTCAGTGAGTGCAGCCAGATCGCGCGTGAAAGTTGCCCCTTCTCTAGTCTCTTACGCGCCCATCACACAATCATAGCAGCGCGTGTCCGTGAGCGAGCGACGCTCGGACGTCTTCGGAAAGAGCTGAGCACGGTCGAAGTTTCCCGACCGCGCCTTCGGCAGCTACACCAACACATGGACGCTGAGCACGTTCATGTGCGGCCAAGCCGAAACGAAGGCTTCGAGGGAAAAAGCAAGCTGAGCACGACTCGCGCGTGACTTCACCCGACGGCACGCGGGAGGCTTTTAGATGATTTCAATGCTTATTTAGCTCTTGATTCTCTGTGGTATTAATATATAACAAAAATGTATCGCGCACTCTGATCGCTTATTTTTTTAGTTTATACGTTATTTTAAATACAATAATAAATCTAAATTACAACTTATTTTTCTTATATAAAATTGTTCACGCTTTACTCACACCCGTCCTTATGTCAAATAAATTATTATTCATAAAAGTAACCGGAAATATATTTATATTCGTATTATTATATTAATTCTCATACTTTCATCAAGCGATAAAGCGTTATCCCCAAAAACAAGCTAATCATCCATCCGGCCGCGAATCCTAAGTACCAGAAAGTGTACATATTCTACAAGCGATGAGATGGTCCCGTTGGTAGCGTTCCTGGCTTCGGTCCGCAGGGATCCCTAGTGCAAATTTTTCATAAGTTTTCATATTTTAGTTGTATTTGAGATTTTCGGAGAAGAAATGATTTAAAGCATATTGAAGTTCTGGTCTATTTCCCAAAAACACATTTTTTTCCCGGAAATTTCTCTTTTTCCTATGACCTGAGTGAACGGCTGCGGACATATTCGGAGAAAAGTTAAAGATGAAAAGAAATGAGATTTTCGTAAAAAAAACTTATTATTGTTATTTATTTCCGGAAATTTCCCTTTTTCCTATTACCTGAGTGAACGGCTGCGAAGATATTCGGAGAAAATTTAAAGATGAAAAAAAATGAGATTTTCGTAAAAAATTGTTATAATTTTTTTTCCTGAACTTTTTCTTTTTCCTATTAACCGGTGCGATGGTCTAGTGGTTAGCGTTCGAATCCCAGTCGCGTACATTTCGTTGTGAAATGTTTTTCTTTGGCATTTCGCGGCGAAATAAGACTAGTTCCACGACTGGGGGGCGAACTCGATGACCGGCTGTATTGGTGTAGGTTTTCCGCAGTTTCCCTATACCCATGACAGAAATGTCATGATGAATATAATACAGAGAGGGAAGTCGGCTGCGGCCGCAAGAGGGGGGAACAGAGAGAAAGATGGAGAAAAAAGTAAGAAACAGTAGAGGAAAGAAACGGGCACAATGAAGGGAAAGAATAGGTAACAAACGCGAAAAGCGTGTACCTAAGAAAAAAACCAATAACAAAAAAAATTAGATTTTCGTAAAAAAAAATTATTACATTTATTATCCCTCATAATTCTGAGAAATAATGAATTTCCGAAATGTTTGCAAACATTATTTTCCTTAAGGGGTAACACCACTGTAACAGGCTGCCACGAAGCGTTTTAGACAAATAATACTTGGGGTAATTATTAAGCATATATTGAAGTATATTGCAAAAAAATGTTATGGGAAAATATTACAAAATTGCCACACTGCAGCAAATTCTTCCGAGACATGTTGAACTTAAGGTGCTCTGCGTCGCGCAGTATAACTTGTGCCAATTTTAATCTGGACAAAATAATTTTTTCAATTAATTCTAGATGAGTGTAACTAGTGAACCACGTAGGGGATTTTCGAAATATTGATTTTTGAGTAATTGCCGAGTATTTGACTAAATATGTTCAATTTGTTTGTTAAGACATTTATTTGTTAATAAATATTGTTTAAACTAACTTATCGAAAATCCCCTACGTGGTTCAGTAACTACCCTCATGTAGACTTAATAAAACAAAACTCTTTTTTTTAGATTAACATTGGCAGTTATCTGCGTGCCGCAGAGGTTCGACATGCTTCGGAAGAATTGCTGCAGTGCCGCCATTTTATAATATTTTCGGATAAAAATTTCTAGCAATATACTTAAATATATGCTCAATAAATACCGCAAGTATTATTTGTTTATCACATTTTCTTCCGCCAAAAAAAATATCAAAAAATACGCTTCCTGTAAGGCCGTTACAGTAGTGTTACCCCATAAAGTCTTCATATAATTTCCGAGATTTCCCCGTGATCGTAATTAAAATGATGAAATATTCGGAAAAATTCGGAAAAATTTGAAAAAATTTGGAGAAATTCGGCTCAACTCGGATGTTTGCGTAAAAATAATTGTCCGCGAAACTCAGAATTCGTCATATTTGTTCCAATTCATAGAAAAATACGGAAAAATTTTCCGGAAAAAATCGGAGTTTTTCGGAAAAAAATTTGCACTAGGGGCGCGGGATCGTTCCTCGCGCTCAGTGCTTTTTTGAAAAATTATTATTACTATTAATTCTTATTTTATTAGTTATCATTATTATTTTAATTAGTTATCTTTTAGTGTCGAAAAATGTATCGCGCACTCTGACCGCTTATTTTATTAGGTTGTACGTTAATTCTAAAATAATAATAAATCGGAATTACGACTTATCTTCTAAAAAATTGTTTGCGCTTTACTTACACCCGTCCCTATGCCAAATAAGTTGTAATTCATAAAAGTAAGCGGAAATATTTTTATATTCGTATTATTATATTCATTCTTATTTACTTTCATCAAACGATAAAGCATTATCATAATGCTTTATCGCTCAGAGTGGTCGATAAATTTTTCGACACTAAAAGATAACTAATTAAAATAATAATGATAACTAATAAAAATAACTAATAAAATAAGAATTAATAGTAATAATAATTATTTAAAGAAAGCATGGAGCGCTGGGAACGATCCCGCGCCTCTAGTGCAAATTTTTTTCTGAAAAATTCCGATTTTTTCCGGCAAATTTTTCCGAATTTTTCTATGAATTAGAACAAATATGAAGAATTCGGAGTTTTCCGGAGAATTATTTTTACGCAAACATCCGAGTTTTGTCGAATTTCTCCGAATTTTTTCAAATTTTTCCGAATATTACATCATTTTAATTACGATCACGGGAAAATGTCGGAAATTATATAAAGGCTTTAAGGGGCCACATCACTGTAACGGTCTTACAGGAAGCGTATTTTTTGATATTTTTTTTTGGCGGAAGAAAATGTGATAAACAAATAATGCTTGCGGTATTTATTGAGCATATATTTAAGTATATTGCTAGAAATTTTTATCCGAAAATATTACAAAATGGCGACACTGCAGCAATTCTTCCGAAGCATGTCGAAACTCTGCCGCACGCAGTGTAACTGTGCCAATTTAAAAAAAAAGGGAATTTTGTTTTATTAGGTCTAGATGAACATTTTTAGTCAAATACTCGGCAATTACTCAAAAATCAATATTTCGAAAATCCCCTACGTGGTTCACTAGCTACACTCATCTAGAATTAATTAAAAAAATATTTTGTCCACATTAAAATTGGCACAAGTTATACTACGTGCCGCATAGCACCTTATGTTCAACATGCCTCGGAAGAAATTGCTGCAGTGTCGTCATTTTGTAATATTTTCCCATAAAATTTTTTTGCAATATACTTCAATATATGCTTAATAATTACCCCAAGTATTATTTGTCTAAAACACTTCGTGGCAGGCCGTACAGTAGTGTTACCCCTTAAGGAAAATAATGTATGCAAACATTTCGGAAATTCATTATTTCTCAGACTTATGAGGCTTAAAAAATGTGTTTTTTTTTTGCGAAAATCTCATTTTTTTAATCTATAACTTTTCTCCGAATATCTCCGCAGCCGTTCACTCAGGTAATAGGAAAAAAGGAAATTTCCGAAAAAATAATAATAATAAGTTTTTTTTAACGAAAATCTCATTTCTTTTCATCTTTAACTTTTCTCCGAATACGTCCGCAGTGGTTCACTCAGGTCATAGGAAAAAGAGAAATTTCCGGGAAAAAAATGAGGAATCATGAATTTTCAGTAAAAACAATGTGTTTTTGGGAAATAGACTAGAACTTGAATCTGCTTTAAATCATTTTTTCCCCGAAAATCTCAAATACGACTAAAATATGAGAAATTATGAAAAATTTGGAGAAAAATTTGCACTAGGGGCCCCTGCGGACCGAAGCCAGGAACGCTACCAACGGGACCATCTCATCGCTTGTAGAATATGTACACTTTCTGGTACTTGGGATTAGCAGCCGGACGGATGATTAGCTTGTTTTTGGAGATAATGCTTTATCGCTTGATGAAAGTATGAGAATTAATATAATAATACGAATATAAATATATTTCCGCTTACTTTTATGAATTATAATTTATTTGACATAAGGACGGGTGTGAGTAAAGCGTAAACAATTTTATATAGGATAAATAAGTTGTAATTTAGATTTATTATTATATTTAAATTAACGTATAAACTAAAAAAATAAGCGATCAGAGTGCGCGATACATTTTTTTAATACATTAATACCGCAGAGAATCGAGAGCTAAATAAGCATTGAAATCATCTAAAAGCCTCCCGCGTGTCGTCGGGTGAAGTCACGCGCGAGTCGTGCTCAGATTGCTTTTTCCCTCAAAGCCTTCGTTTCGGCTTGGCCGCACATGAACGTGCTCAGCGTCCATGCGTTGGTGTAGCTGCCGAAGGCGCGGTCGGGAAACTTCGACCGTGCTCGGCTCTTTCCGAAGACGTCCGAGCGTCGCTCGCTCACGGACACGCGCTACTATGGTTGTGTGATGGGCGCGTAAGAGACTAGAGAGGGGGTAACTTTTATGCGCGATCTGGCTGCACTGCTGTCAGTTACTATATATGTGAGTATTATATATATATGTGTTTGGTTTGTTGGTTGATTTGAGGTTTGATGTAAATTATATACTTTATTATTTCTTTTTGTAGCGACGAAAAAAAATATTTTTCTTGAAAATCCAGTATGTAATATTCACATTATGGCTGTTTAATCGTACGTGTCACCGTATGCAAATAAAACATTTACAGTAGAGATCACCTCCAAGCAAAAAATTACTGATATATTATCATTTCATAATTTAAACAAAAGCATATCAATATTACTCTTCAGTATTATAAACTGCGCTAATAAGAAACAAATATATGACAAATTGCGGGTCGACGATTCAAAATCACCGCGCGGACGGAGCCAGCAGTGGTAGCGCCGCCAGGCGGGAACAATCCGCGGATCATTGATCACTTTCACAACCATTTCGCCAGCATTGCGTTCGGCCTCCTTTACTCTAGTCTCCATGGTCAGGGGGCTGGCCCGAACACGCTTTATCCCAACATGGACGACGAGCGGGAATCATCGATGACACATGGCGTCGCACGTCGATTGTGTTCTTGTCGTTTAGTTCACTTCGATGCGGTCATGCTCTCGCGACGCACGCCGTGAAAACACTAACTACTAAAGTACACAGTTTCACGGACGCTTTTAGATCGGGCTCGCCACAGGCGTTCGTACTCCTTACTTCTAGTCATGGTCTTACATACAGGTCTTGCAACTGAATCAAATATTGGTGGTGGGGGTGGTCGTCTTACTGTCGGCTCGTTAATTTCCTTGACCGCCGCTCGCGTCGCTTCAATCAAATCATAGTCGAAACAGCGGAAGACGCATGTGGCAACACAACCTCACTTAATCGGCTACTATAAAGTTTTACATAACCGTTATTAAAAAAATCACGTGTTTTTTTATGACGGTGATATCGTGCGGATTTTTACATAATAATGACGACTAATTCGTGTGCGGTTCCAACGTGTGATACTGGACGTCAGTTGGTAAAGGAAAAACGTTCGGTGTTTCGGGTTCCGTCGAATATCGAACGTCGTCAAAAATGGATCACTGCAATTCCAGGAATTTCTCAGCTCATGCCTTCGCAATTCGTGTGTGAGAAACATTTTCTCCAACGATACATTCTAAGAAAGTGGGTAAAACATGACTTAAACGGTCGAGTTATCGCAGAGGTAAGTTGATTTTATCTTTTTTTATTTATGTCTATTTACTTGTCTAGCCGCTATGACAAGTTCGCAGCGCCGCTCTTGTGGCTATAAGCCAAAGCTTATTGCCGACATTAAGCGTACCACCCCCACCACCTTCGTTGCAAGACCTGTATGTAAGACCGTGCTTCTAGTCTTCCTGGTTAGGTATATCAACTGTGATCTGGCTTATATCGGACCCATGGAGACTAGAGTAAAGGAGTCCGAACGCATATGGCGGAATGGGTGAAAAAGTGACATGTAAAAGCGATGATATTTCCCAGTTTGAAATTCAGCCACGGTAGCGCTCTTGTTCCAAAGGTATCGCTGTGAAGTTTCGCGTTGGTCATACAACGAAGTGAGCTCTGAGTTTTATTTCCGTTTTATACGTCTTTATTCGCGGTGTATTTCTTTCACGTGTGTATAAAGTGAAAAAAGTGCTCCTGCAAAATATTGTGACTCGGTACCTCGTAAAAGATAACGTACTGGTAAGAAGGCATTTTTTTTACATATATAATGACATTTGAGGTCATAGTTTGTTATTATAATTTGCCGGTTAAATAAATTGAGATTATACCGTCATATGTGACGTTTTTTTCCACGCTCGAATCCGGCGTAGATTCTATTGCAGTGAGGGATTAATGTGCATATTGCGAGTTGAAATATGAACAAAATTAATAAACAATACATATTTTCAATTTCAACCATTATACTAGCTTGCAGCGTGGAAATTAGACGCCAGTTCAATTTATTCAACCTGCATATTACAATAACAAAATATTACCCCGCAAGACATCTAATATTTACAATAATGAATTTCTTTATTTTTGCAGATTGCTTCATCGAGGTCGAGATGGGTAAACCGTGCGCGTATCCGGGATGCCGAACTGGGCGACGTACCGTCAGGGCGGAACGGACGCGTGCTGGATTACGGCAGCTATCGGTTTTTCAAGTACCCGGAGTGAGTCTTTTGCTCTACATTTTTTTCTTATTTTCGACAGTAAAGCACTTAGCAGCGCTGCTCAGTATCCAGTTAACGCGGTTCCCTTGTCGAGCTAAAAATCGCATAGCAGTGCCGCCAAGTGCTTTGTTGTCGATTATGCAATCAATACAGCAAATTCCCGCTAACTGTGTAATGAATAACTGTCGCTGACCCTCCTGCTTGAGGGGAAAGTATTGCTCATGCCTTTGCTCTTTAGTGGCGGAGAAGGGTCCTTAGGTTACTTTCGCACCGCGCAAATCAGGATCCTGACAGTGCGAGAGTTAACGGAACTTCACTGTATTTATAATATCAGTGCATGTCACTGACATTTTTTTGTGGTTTGAAATTAAATATTATATTAAATTACAGAATATGCTGCAGCGATGGAGTGAGGCCATCCAACACCAGCTTGCTCCGAGTGATTTAGTGTGCGAGCTTCACTTCTCTGACTCCGATGTGGTCAAAGAAGATCGTACCCAAATGCCTGATGGAGAAATCGTTATTATTCCTCACAGGAACTATTCGTTGGTTCGTTTAATATTTGGTTTTTTCCCTTAGGTACACGCTTTTCGCGTTAGTTACCTATTTGTTTTCCCCTTCACTGTGCCCGTTTCGTTCCTCTACTGTTTACTGTCCTTTTTTCTCCATCTTTCTCGCTGTTCCCCCCTCTTGCGGCCGCAGCCGACTTCATGATCATTTGGAAAATGTCATCATGGAAACGCCATCATGACATTTCCGTCATGGGTATAGGGAAACTGCGGAAAACCTACACCAATACAGCCGGTCATCGAGTTCGCCCCCCAGTCGTGGAACTAGTCTTATTTCGCCGCGAAATGCCGAAGAAAAACATTTCACGACGAAATGTACGCGACTGGGATTCGAACTCGGGACCTCCCGGTCCGCTGGTTTAGTGGCGAGCACGCTAACCACTAGACCATCGCACCGGTCTATCGTTGGTTCGTTTAATATGCCTGAGCTTGTCTATCCGGTGTCTTGGACTCAACCAACGTGTAATGCCGATGAACGGAACGGAATAGAAAGCTTCGTGCAACAACGGTACAGGGAAGGTTTGTAAATCTCGATTCTTTTACAGTCTTTTACAATTTTTTACAATCTAATGCTTCCGGAAATCGACATTGTACTACAAAAATAATAATATAAATAAAGAGAAAAAATGTTAATATTGTAATTTCTCGTTCAATTGTACTCGTAGTTCTTTGACACTGGGGTTCTTGAGGAAAAGGTGCTTGCGGTGCGACTCCAAGAACTCGTACACCAGATGATAACGCTGCTTCCTGAGAACAAATTGAAGCCCCTGGTCCACCGCAATGCCTATACGCAAATTATAAAAAACGTATTTATAAAAATAATCCATCTCTCGAATCACGCCACTATAATATGGTAAATAGAGACAAAATTTCGCTTTTGCTTCCGTGCTCACAGATTCAATATATTCTAATATTTCCTACTATTAATTTTCTCCTTCAAGCGCACTGATTAAATTACTACATGACTGTGATGAGTGGAATGGAACTTCACAACACGAGGACCTGGTTATGAAATGTCTGGGAAATTGTCAATACTATTTCTAGCTGGGCTTGCGATTTCGATTACGATGCAATCCCCTACGAGGTTCACCATTTCTTCAAAGTGACAACGATTAAAGGGATAGAGAAATAGCCCTCAAGGCGATTTGAGTATGTGCTATTTATTTTACTTGAACTCTTCTTCAGGATTGTCGGACATCTTGGTGGAAGAAACGAAATTCTGAAACGTCACTTCGTACGATAAACATTTTGGTCCACGGTATAACCAAAAACAAATAAATAATGGAAACGAGTTCGAGCTCCATTCGTCCCCGGATCGTTTGTTCGCGGGGAGTTGAACTCGTTAACTTCGGGCTCGAGAGAACGATAACGAGATCCTCGAGCTTGCGAAGAACACCCAATCGTTTGACCACACTTATTCATGAACAGTGGTCAGAATTATTTTAAAAAACAGTTCTAAGCATCAGGTCCAAGAGATAAGCTCGCAGAAATTGTACACGCGCATACTCTGGAATATGAGACCTTCGATTAATATTTATTTCTCGTGTTATTCGCAGGCATTAACACAGTGTCAAGCTTTAATATCCGGAAGCCGACGTCCAACCATTTTTGGTCAAGTCACACCAATACTTTCAGGACTTCAAACAGCAAGGTTTCAAGGATATACATCAGGCAAGAAGGAGTCGGAATAACATTAATGCCCAGTGTAACAACCATTATACGACAGGTGAGGGACACCAAATTGTACAATCAGGCTCTCGCCAACAAGAGGCATGAAAAACTAATACTTTTTCTCTTGAAACAGGTATCGCGACAGAAACCCCAAGTACTGCGGTCAAGAAAGATGCCATGGATCCCATTCAGAGTCCAGAGAAATTGAGAGCGCTCGAGGCTCAATATCGAACCACCGTCACGAATAAATTTAGGCGTGAAAGGGAAAAAGTGTGTGAACACTCCTACACAGCCGAGATATTGAATGTTTGATTAATTAATGTTGAGTGGGCGTAGCTTGTGCGTACTTTGGAGGGGCTGACCATCCCCGATACGTCTCGTGTGTACACGAGGGACAGATGTACAAATTATGAACTTGAGTTCCATTCAGCCGCAGTTTAAACTAATCAATTTTCAAGATAAGCATTGTGGCACTTTCGAAAATATTTATTTGAGAGAAAAAATGTATCCTTGGAGTAAATGATAATTATACAATTTTTTTAATCGGCCAGTAAATATTGCGTACATATTTATTGTTAGTCTGGTTTTTAAACCATTTTTATCAGCAAGCAAATATTGTTCGATCTTCCTTGTATTCTTCTTCACTCGAGAGATACATTGAGGATTTTTCGTAACTCGCCACATTTGTTTTTTTATCAATTGAAGATGAAGAAACGATCAACACCGAATGTTGATTGTTGTATATTTGTGATATATTTTTTTTCTTCAATAATCAGCGTTCGCGATCTCACAGCGTGTAATTAATTTGATTCGTGCTGCTAGAATAAAAATATTAATGCATGAAAAAAACAGGCAACACGAACGAGATTAATGAGGCTCAGCGCAAGAAGTTCGAGCCTCGCTCGCGAAATCGGCGAAACAGTTTTTGCAATGTGTAATTTCTAAATTTGCATACCCTTCATGTACGCACGCAGATATTGTAGATTAATTAATTGAAAACAAAAAAAAATTCATCATCAAAATGCAGTTGATATACGCGGTTGAGAATTTCTTGTATCCAGCAAAAGTCAGATGGCTATAAAAAGTTCAACGAACCGCTAACGAGCCTCCAGCCTGTCCTGCGCTACATCAATGTATGGGCTGTTCCACACCAACGCGAAATATTTTGAAAAATATATAATTTCATGAGATACAAGTCGTGTTCATTTTTGTGAAAAACAAATCAACGAACTACAAATGATTAATTATACAACCAACCATCGTAAATATACAATCTAATCGGGAAGATGTACACATTTTTTAATCCCACAACATCTCTGCCACCTTCGTATCTGTTTTTTAAGCATTGTGAACATTTGATGGGCGTGTAAGAAACAAATAAAATATCGGTGGTCCCGAAATTAACGTTTATTATTCATTCATCGTCAATATTTTTGTTTTGCGAGGGTTTTCGTCTACAATTAGCAGTCCATAACTTCCGTTCAGTGTTTTAAAAATTACTTACATTTAGGAGCAAAAATAAAACTGATTTTTTCACTTCAACACTTAGTTTATGAGCAATATTTATTGCGTAAAAATACTTTCCCGACGAGGGTGCGATCCCGAGCTCTGGCGCACGTTACTCCGGCGTGCTAACCATTGAGCTATCACTTGCATCGCTAGAATAAGTAGTTTTTTAATATTTAAGCAGTTCCCGCCGCATGGAGTTTAGATTCGGTTTGGATTGCTGGTTGGTTTGAGGTTTAATGTAAATTCTAAATTGTTTTATTTTTGTTTGTCGTGACTTGAAAAAATATTTCTCTTTGAAATCGAATAAGCGATTAGGATTTGGTTGGATTGCCTTAGGGGTTAGGTTGCGTTATGGTTATTTAATCGTTCATGTCACCGAATAAAAATAAAACATTTGCAGTACTGATCGGCTCCAAGTCGACAAATTACTGATATACTGACATTTCATAACTATGAACAAAAGCATATCAATATAACTTATCAATTTCATAGAAAAAATGTACGACAAACTTTTTCGAATCACCGCGTTTCCCGGCGTTTCCCGTATCGCCGCAGTAGAGGCGCCGCCACGCGTTAGGTGGTGTAAGTCGTAGCCGTTATCGCTTTTTCAGACCATTTCTCCAACCAGGGAGACTAGAGTAAAGGAGTGGACACTCCATAGGAGATAAGCAGCGAAAGACGGCCCCAAAATCCCGACTTTTAAGTGACCGCAAAGGGCGCTGCGATCGCAATTCCCCGATGTATAGTAATACTTGTAGCTAAAGGTTCTAGGCATGCGCATTAGAGGAAAGTTGTCAAAATCGAGGTTTGCGTTTTTTTTTGGTATTGCATGATATTTGCAAACTTGTACTATACTAATATTTAGTTTTTTTTTCTTTTCGCGAGCGTTCAGTTATATTTTTCGTTTATTATAAAACACAAAAACGATTCGTGTTTCGTAGTTGACGGAGCTAATGTGCGGAACTATGGTTGTAGAAAGTGAGATAATGAGAATGAAAAATGTAAGATTATTGCATCGCTGAAAAAAATGCACAGAGTCAGATTGAGCTTCAATGCATGACGTACTGGAGGATTTGCAATGTTTTACATTTTTATTGTTCCAATAATGTTAAGAGCGATGCTGGAAGCGTTCACGCGTGCGATTAACAACGGCAGACAGAAGTGTTACAATGAACAGTAATCAATATAATTTTGAATAATAAATTTAAAAATGGTTCACTGCGAATGAATTAAATAAACAATCTGTACTGTTAACAAGGCGCATTTTGCTGTACATTATGCCTGTGTAATAATAAATGACTCTCACAATAAGTAATAATAATAATCACAAATATTCTATTGTACCAACGTAATTTTTTAAATAATAAGTTATCACAATTACACCTATTGTTACTTTGTCTACGTAATAATCTTCTATCAAATTTGAAAACGATTCACCGAACGGTTCAATAAATATTTCGTTCTCAAATTATACACATTTAACATTGCCTCGTATAAAACATAAATAACTATACACAAAACTTATTTAAAATGTGAGTTTTTATTTATAATTTTTTTACATATCATATAATACTTTATTTTCGAGCATGGATTCAATCCACAGACAACCATGTATAAGTAGCCGACGGAAAGCTAAGCAAGAGAGTATATCTATATTTAAGGGAAAGCCGATTGCAATGCCACCTAAAACTCTTATTTTCCTTGATTTTGGAGCCACATCGCTAGCACACAGTGTCCACTCCTTTACTCTAGTCTCCCTGTCTCCAACACTGCGTTCTGGCTCCTTTACCTCTAGTCTCCATGATCGGACCCACGGTCTTACATACAGGCAGGGAGACTAGAGAGAAGGAGTGGACACACAGTGCTTACGAAACGTCCGCAAAAACGCAGCAAACAAGGAGGCGCTGCGATCGTCTGTGTCCGATCGGATAGCTTCGCCACTAGCCTCGTACTCTTGGCATGCTCTCGGTTGCTGTTAGCAGCACATACGTGATGGGGGACCGAACTGTTGCGTCTACCTCTCCTATTTCGCTGTCTTTCTTATCGTTGCAAACTCATAATAGCAACTAATAATTAATTAAATTAAGCGGTGAACCAACTATGTACGTACACGTATGAGCCAAAAGTTTCGGTCGAAGCGTATAGTAACATTCAATGCTTATACGACGCCGTTGGTTGTAAATTGTCGACGAAGCTTGTACCCTATATACGTCCCACACATTCGCACCTCATGCATAGATAGGTCTCATAATCGTATAGAGAGCGGCGCTGAGCTTCCTACGATCCGTCTTTTGCGAAATGTTTTATATAAATTTTTAAAAAGCGTGAAAATAACCCAAATGCGATACAAAGGAAAGTTTACAAAAAAAAGGGAGCTTGCTAAAAAACTGAAAGCTGTGGCAGCCATGTGTCAAGCAAATGCGGCTAAACGCGATGAGAATAACCATCACCTCAAGGATCAGCAACAAAAATTCGCTGTCGAAGGACGTCGGATCGTGAAATTGCATTCGCTGTAACAAAGGCAAATACATGCATAAATTGAACAAATTAAATTTGTTTGCAGAATAAATTTATTTCACAACCGTCTCAGAATTACTAGAACTCGGGAAAAAAACACGCTTCGAGTTCCCAGACCACACGCCGATCAGCTTGCTGCAGCGTACATACTGTTGCTATTCCGTTACAAATGGTTGGGCCCGAGTTCGGTGTGGGGAATCGGCATGATGTGATTAAAAATGAGCCTAAACGCAGAGCACACAACACATCGAAATCAAATTCTTTTATTATTTGTGCGCATGCGTTAAGTTTGGACTATTATAATTATTTGAGACGTTATCGTCAGAAGAGCTGCTAGTGGCACAATCTGGAACTATTGAAGGTTGGACTTTTTAAGACGCTGGAACTACGTATTGGCCTATGCTGTGTCCACTCCTTCTCTCTATAGTCCAGTCAAATTACGGCTCAGAATGAAAAAAAAAAAACATAAAATACCGCATTTTTGGGATTATGATGGATCGATAGGGGGGTGTATTCTGAGCTTAAATTCCAATTTGTGGGATTCTACTGAGGTCAGCTCAAGGTCATTTCGATGAAAACGCGTTTGATTCGATATCTCGAGAACGGTTAGGTTAGGCCAAAAATTGTAGAGACCTTTTCTCTTCTATATTAAATTTCCTAACTTTTTTATCTGAAACTTTTTTTTTTATCATCAATACTTTTCAATTTATTACTTCCGAAAGGCAAAAAGTTTACTTTTTTTTCTCCCTATTTTTCATTTTTCGCCATTTTCTCCCCAACCGTTCAATTTTATGAAATTTTACCATTTATCAAAGTTGTAGATCCTTTAATTATGAACAACTTTTTCCTATAACTTTTTTTTCTAATACCAATATCTTCGGAGTTATATATAACTTTACCGAGCGAAATCCGCGCCATTGGCACCAAATCTGCCGAACGGCTGCGCCGATCGCAGCTGAAACCATGTGCGGATATCATTTTCACCGACAATATGACCGTCACCACAACTCAAGATAAATTTTTCGGCAACGAGAACAATAAGACCAGATTTATCTCACTACTGAAAACTGTTCTCATCAAATCAGACATAGAGGTGGAGCAAGCCGTAGAGGATGCGGATGGTCTAATTATTGTTTTGCTGAATGAGTTTTGCTGACTGCGACAGCCGGCGCGTGCAACAACATGTACTTGAGAAAACCTCGCCGAGGCAAATCGACGGACGCTACATATAGCCCATACTGCCTCAAACCGATATATGGGCCGAATGCCGCAAAAAACCTGTTATTTTTGCACGCGATTAGTGGTTGCGACACAACTTCGGCACCATTCAACGTAGGCAAGATCAAACCAATGACCGCATTGAAAAATACTCCGGATTTGGTTTCTCTAACTAAAGTTTTTCTACAAGATAAAGCAGATAAAACAACTCTCGCTGAAAAACGGCGAACAATTCATTTTGAATTTGTATCGCAAGGCTTCAGGTGACACGAATTGTACGAATCTCAACGAGCTCCGTTATAAGGGATACAAAAAAATGGCAGGCAGTGGGAGGGTTAAATTAGAATCCCATCCTCCTACCTCTGATGCCACATTTTTTCACTCGTTGAGGTGTTACTACCAAGCGCAATACTGGCTCGAAAATTATCTGGAACCCGAGGAGTGGGACTGGCGTCGCACCCCCCGTGGATTGGAGCCGATACCAATGTCACTGAAACCAGCTCCGGAAGATTTACTCAGATCGATTGCGTGCAAATGCAAAACCAACTGCGGCAAAGCGTGCGGATGTAGCAAGGCCGCCCTGTTTTGCTCAGTAATTTGCACTAATTGCCAAGAGAACTATTGTTCTAATATCGCCAATGTTGTCGACGATAATTTTGACGCAATGGACGAGGACGACGTATGCCCCGACACCGCCAGGGCCTTTAATATTAACGAATCACTTCCATCGACCTCGGGTGCTTAATTTTACGAATTTTATGATCTATTTTTTATCAATAAATGTGTGAAACAGTTTCAATTATTCATTTACTTCTTTTTGTAATCCTTATTCACATTATATATCCCATTGAATGGAATAAAAAATACCCAAATTGAAGAAGTACAATATTTAAATGATATTTGAATGATTACAATATTTAATATTTAAATGAAGTACAATTTTTAAATAGTTTAATCGATTCACCTTTTGATACAGGTAAGTTGGCTAATAAATTATCATGGAATACTTTAATATTTCTTTCAAGTACTGAATACCCACTGATGTCGATGATATTGCGACATTGGCGCGGATTTCGCTCGGTAAAGTAATATATAACTCCGAAGATATTGGTATTAGAAAAAAAAGTTATAGGAAAAAGTTGTTCATAATTAAAGGGTCTACAACTTTGATAAATGGTAAAATTTCATAAAATTGAACGGTTGGGGAGAAAATGGCGAAAAATGAAAAATAGAGAGAAAAAAAAGTAAAATTTTTGCCTTCCGGAAGTAATAAATCGAAAAATATTGATGATAAAAAAAAAAGTTTCAGATAAAAAAGTTAGGAAATTTAATTTAGAAGAGAAAAGGTCTCTACAATTTTTGGCCTAACACTAACCGTTCTCGAGATATCGAATTAAACGCGTTTTCATCGAAATGACCTTGAGCTGACCTCAGTAGAATCCCACAAATTGGAATTTAAGCTCAGAATACACCCCCCTATCGATCCATCATAATCCCAAAAATGCGGTATTTTATGTTTTTTTGTTTCAGTAATTTGACTGGACTACTAGTTTCCCTGCATACAGGCCTGGGAACTCCAGTGGAAGGGGTATGTAGCTTATTGAAGAGAGTTGGTAGTTCACTAGTCGCCACAAGGTTCGTTGCGATCAGAATGCCCGCCGCGACGCGGCCGGGGGCGTCAGAACGAGACAGCACTAGTCGGCCATGCCTATCCCTCTATGTCTGTCCCACCTTCATGTTCTAAACACGGATATTTATCATGAGTTCGAAACACTGCTAAAAGGGCCAGGAACAGGCGTTAGTCCTGTCAGTTTCGATTAATGCAATAAAAAAATATGATCCAAATCGTAATCAAACAAACAAACTTTCTAAAGCAAAGCGAACGTGATAAGCATACACATACGATTTCAAAGCTGTCACATTGCATGTGAACTTTGACGGAGTGGTTCCGTACTCACCTCATACTCGCGTTGTTATAGGTTCAAAGCACGGTCTTACATACAGGTCTGACAACGGCGGTAGTGGGGGTAGGCACCCTTAGCGGCTCTGTTTTTTATTCCGATTTCTGCCGTTTGGTGCGTAACGGCATGGGAAAGTGGTGTACGACGAAGAGAGAAACAGCTCTTCTGTCCTTTTCCCTCCTGACCGCAGCGCATGCGCCGTTTGCCCTAGCTTAATTTACCGTATTGTCATGTAAACTGCATAATATACGAAACCAATAAAAAATAATGTGTTGATTTTTAAAAAAAGACGACTACTTCTATGTAACAACTGAAAACTTTTCGAATACGTTAATTTATAACAGCACATATCTGTTCATTTTGCACTGTATTTTATTTTGGATGTTTATTGATATAAGTAGCAGTATATATGTAGTTTTCTGCTGTAGGTACACTTTTTTCCTTGTGATTTTACGAATTTATATAAATATTTAGATGATTCTGCGTCATTCAGCTACATACAAATTCCAGCTCAGGAATTTTAAAGCTAATTCGTTATGACGACGCAGTTAATGAAAAAACTGTTTTTGAACATAATATTTTAATTGTCGCAATAACTAACTATTTGGTCTAGACATTCTGCGTTTTTCAGAGTATCATCAAAGAGGTAAGTGTCTGCTACTGTTTTTTTTCTCACAATTTATTAGGATAAGCGGCAAATATGCTAATTATCATTTTTCACATGACCTAATTTACGACCGAAATACATCGATCTTCCAAATTTTTTTCACACACGTACTAAGGCTCTTTCAGTCCCGGAATATCATCGAGCCATTTTTTGTATAGTTCGACGTTTCTAGGCACACGAAACCCGGAGCATTTATGCTTAAAACATTTGTACCCCGTTTTACAACTGCGACCTACGCAACCCTGAATCATTTTGCATTTTTTTCGAAAACACTACAAAAAAATTTCACCTATATGCGTAAAAACACGATAAAACAATGTATGACGGTAAATTGCGTAGAACCTCGTGATATATGGTCGCAAGTAAAGGTTATTTCGACAATCGCGCCACAAAAACAGACGTAAACACCATAGTCCTATTCACCGGTAAGAGGTAAGGGGGAAAGTACTCCCTCTTGCTAGTGGCGACGCGTAGCGGCGCCTAGTGAATCGAAAAGTGGAGACGATAAGCGTACCTACCCCCACCACGAAAATTAAGCTTCGTTGCAAGACCCGTATGTAAAACCGTGGTTCAAAGTCACTTGTCTCTAATTTTTTTCTTCCATCTCTCATTCCCGTGTTTTTATGCAATTTATTAAAAAAAACGAATGCAAACAATTCTCTGATATTTTTTATTTTTGTGCGTGCAATTTTTGTCATATCGAGGTAAGCAGAATGAATCCTTTCAAACTTTTTTATGTTGCCCCTTCATATTTTTTTTACTGTTGCAATTGTTTCGGTTGTCAACGGTACTGCGTCCAAAACGCAGAAACAACAACAGTCATCAGCGGTCTCCATGGACTCAGCGATACACGCATGGAGGCTAGAGTGGGAGGAGTCCGAACTCTTATGGAGAGACTTGAAAAAAGTGCTACAAAAATATGGTCAAACAGGGATGGCGCCACTATTGCTAAGACCCCGAGATGTGAGCTGCGTGTGACAGAGACAAAACAAATAAATCATGAAAAGTGAGCTGTGTGCGAGTATGAGGCAGAATGATACTTGAGAAGTGAGCTGCGTGCGAGAGAGATGTAAAATTATATATACCAGAGAGATCTCCGTAAATGCGAAAAGATACAAGAATATTTTTAATATAGCAATGCCCAATAAATAATATGTATTAGTTGCATAATTAACTGTAAAAACGTTGAAAATAATCATAATGCAATACGTAGTGATAGAAAAATATTTTTATTATAACAGTGTTTAATTGTACAACGAACGGTAGAAAATGTCTTAAATAAAAATGATGCTTTTTTTCTTTCTTGAATCAATATTTATTTTCGTAGGTAAATACGACGGTTGATTAATCCCTGCTGTCAAAGAACAATGATTTGCGATCTGTTTATATAATACTCGCAAACAGCGAACGGTAACGCGATAATTCTTACGATAACGATATTTAACCAAACAACTCATGACTTATTTTTTTACCGTCAAACGCATGACTAGGGTGTATATGCAACCCCTGCTTTTCTTTGACATTAAACCGGTCCTACGGGGATATGGACTTTATCATAACTGAACTTCTTCACATTTTCATAAGAAAGTAAATAGTGCGCGGGCCATCTGATTTTATTAACATTCCATTAGTCAACAATTCATTTAAAGACTGAAAAACGGTAAATATCAGCAAAAACCTCATTTTTGCATAAAAATTTGGGTGCGTCCGGACCCCGGTCATAAATTTTAGGGTTAAATAAAAATTAAAAGATAATCATACACAAGAAATTGCAATTACTCATTGTCGTAAGGAATTTAAAAAATTGTCCTGTATTGTTTTCTTGTACAACGAACGATGGAAATCGTCTTAAATAATAATTTTTTTATTCTCGAATACATTTTTTACTCAGGTCAATATGATGGTAAATTATTCCTAGTCAAATAACAAAGCTTTGCGATCTGTTTGTATAAAAAATCGTAATCAGCGAATCGTTAACGCGACTATCCTGACGATAACATATTTGAATAAAAATAAAAATAAAATCACACAAAATAAGTTGCAATTACTCATTGAGGCAAGACATTTAAAAAATTGTCCGGTAGTTATTTTTCGATTTGAGAAAAACACCGTACTAGCAATATAAAGTCGAAGCGATATTGCTTGCTTCAATGTTTTAAAGATAAAATATCTGTGTCGTCTTGTCAACATCAAGGCTGGTTTGTCTCGAAAGTTCGATTTTAACAATTATCAAATTGTTCGAATAATGTATGTATATTATCGTATTTGCTGATACAGTAGAACCTCGTGCATCCGACCTTCGATTTCTGCGTATTATCTGAAGTGTATCCTCGGTTAATACGCAGAATCTCGGATAAAACAGAAGAATGTGCTATGCATATGCGGGAAATAGTCCTATATTGCTACTGTTTTCCGTATTATCCAAGATTTCATTAATCCGAGGTACATTCTCCCCACATTACCTCGGATAAGCGAGGTTCTACTGTGGGCATGTTCCGATATTCACTGCAAGTACTGTCGACGTGACGTCACTGAATACAGCTGCAAGACCGTTCCGTTTTTACTGGCGCTATTTCTTCTGTACATGTATAACGGAACGACATCGACAGTATCACGGAGAATAGAGTAAAGGAGCCCGACCGCATATGGCGGAATCGTCGAAAAGTGGATCGTGAAAGTGATGAAAGATCTTGTAGTTCGAAAAATATCCGCAAGCGCCTGGTACGGAATAGGATAGGTGGTGGATAGGATAGGCGGATTGGATAGGTGCGTAAGGACCGGCTTAGCAGTGTTTGTGACATACATGCAGTGGTGTATTACTGTCAGTTACTATATATGTGAGTATTATATATAAGTCAGTTACATACAGTTTACGCTGTTACGCATCGTTGAGTGATATTTCGGTAGTAAACGTATTTATAAAATGAAAACAGAAAAAGACCATCCAATAAAGGTAAGAACTGAACCTTAATATTATGTTTATGCAATTAATTCGCGAATTAGCGAAAATATTGACAAATATTGACATCAGCATGTGCAACTACATGTTGATTCATTTTGTCAAATCATTTGTAATTCTTTTATTGCATGCTATCGTCGTCGAATTTAATTATAATTGCCATCAATTTTAATGCTGTTAAAGATTCCTTTGATACAGCAAAAGTGTAAGGCATGGTGCTTGGATAAAAAAAATGTTCTTTAGGTCAAATGTGCAAATCCTTTAATATAAATACCCCTCGCTCCCATTTTGTTATAATGTACGAGGGTGGGGTGAAAAGTTTCCGGCCTGACCAAGAAAAACGATGTTTAAAAATTTTTTTTTGCTTTATTTTTCAACATAATCTCCATCAACACTGATACATTTTTCATAACGGTGTTCTAATTTAGTTATACCAGTTTTAAACGTAGATTCGTCAAGCTCCTCAAAATACTGATTTACAGCTTCGATAACTTCTTCGTTGCTCTTAAATCTTTTTCAGGTGTGTAGTGGGGGACCCATGTCTCATCAACAGTTATGAATCGACGCAAAAATTCATTTGGATTACACCTATACAGCGCCAAATTGTCGGTAGAAATGGTTTTTCGAAGCAGTTTTTGGTCGAGCGTTAGCAAACGCGGCACCCACCTTGCACACAGCTTTTCCATGTTCAAATGGTTGTGCAAAATATTTCGCACATGTTCAGCTGACATCCTACAGGTCTCAGCTATCTCATGCACTTTCAACCTGCGGTCTTCCAACACTATTTTATGGATTTTTTCAATCATATCTGAAGTTGTGACTTTAACGGGCCGTCCTGAGCGAGGCTTGTCAGAGGTGCTCACACGATCCATTTTAAATTCAGAAACCCACTGCTTAGTCTCCTAGTGCTGAATCCATCTCTTCTTTTATTTGTTTTGGTGTAAAACCTTTCAAATGGAAGTATTTGATGACAGCACGTTTTTCCAATTTTTCCATTTTTACGAAAACAACGGAAGCGTCTCGCGCAATGTGCTCTCAAAAGCAAACTAACGTAGCGATTGGGCTGAAACTGTACATACAAGCTCGGTAGGAATGGTACTGTAGGACGCCGCTCCAAAACTAGACCTAGTGGCACCATCTCTTGGTCAGGCCGGAAACTTTTCACCCCATCCTCGTATTACCTACAATATTCAATTGGATTTATTTTTTGATTTCAGCTTCGCCATGAGTAAATATTGCGCTTACCCCGCATATCCCTTCCATCACTAGAATGGGTAGTTTTCTAATATTTAAGTTGTTGCCCCGCCTGGGGTTTAGATTCGGTTTGGTTTGTTAGTTGATTAGAGGTTTGATTTAAATTATATTTTCTTTTATTTCTTTTTGTAGCGACAAAAAAATATTTATCTTGAAAATCCAGTATGCAATATTCACATTATGGCAGTTTAATCGTACGTGTCACCGTATACAAATAAAACATTCACAGTATAGATCACCTCCGAGTAAAAAATTACTGATATATTATCATTTCATAATTTAAACACAAGCATATCAATATTACTCTTCATTATTATAAGCTGCGCTAATAAGAAACAAATATGCGACAAATTGCGGATCGACGATTCAAAATCACCGCGTGGACGAAGCCAGCAGTGGTAGCGCCACCAGGCGGGTACAATCCGCGGATCGTTCACCACTTTCACAACCCCTGTTGCAAAGAACCGATACAAACCAATAAAAAAAGAAATACTATCGGAAAATGATGTGTTTTTGTCCTCGGAAACGCTTATGAATACCGATATGATTGACGACTTTTTGAAATATACGATTTTATCGGGCTTTGTACGTATCTACGATGCCCATAGATTACCTATAAAATCCGAAAACGGTTCCACGTAGTTCAATTTGTAAATGCAGATACCTTTCAAATTTCAATCGTAATTAATCTGCAACAGCAGATTACGTTAAAATGTCCATTATATTCTAACGGAATGAACTTGCACTCACAAACTGGAATTCTATTAGTACTAATCGGCAGAAACCAATTATAGTTCGTATAGGAAGTTATATGCTACAATCGAAATTTGGCAGCAATCAGTTTGTATGTGACTGTTCAGATCGAAAACTTATCTTTAGCTGTACGAGAATGTATACGTATTCGCAATTATTTTTTGTCTGAACCTACTCAGACTTTTCAGATCGAAAACTTACCTTTTACTGTAGGAGAATGTATTCGTATTTGGAGATTATTTGATATCCGCACCTATTTGCATGTACCTGTATTTTTATTTATTTATTTTATTGGTTTTTTCCTTAGGTACACGCTTTTCGCGTTTGTTACCTATTCTTTCCCCCTCACTGTGCCCGTTTCTTTCCTCTACTGTTTACTCTCTTTTTTTCTCCATCTTTCTCACTGTTCCCCCCTCTTGCGGCCGCAGCCGACTTTATTATATTGATCATGACATTTCCCCCCTCTGTATTATATTCATCATGACATTTCCGTCATGGGTATAGAGAAACTGCGGAAAACCTACACCAATACAGCCGGTCATCGAGTTCGCCCCCCAGTCGTGGAACTAGTCTTATTTCGCCGCGAAATGCCGAAGAAAAACTTTTCACGACGAAATGTACGCGACTGGGATTCGAACCCGGGACCTCCCGGTCCGCTGGTTAGTGGCGAGCATGCTAACCACTAGACCATCGCACCGGTCTGCATGTACTTGTATTATAAAAGATTCGTCCTCAGAACGTGGCACGGTTTTTTTATCAGTAAATACGGGTCTGGTATTTATAAGGGTGGGATCCATTCAATCGTTTGCTATATGGATTCTACAATCCAACAATAATCCTTTGTTGTATGAGAATGTATGTGTATCTCCAAATTATTTTTTATCCGTACTTATCGAAATGTACTAATATTGTAAATGTTTCACTCTCAAGAGGAGGCGTCGGTTTTTATCAGTAAATACGGGCCAATCATTTAACTGTGTGAATCGGTTTTTGCCTATGCACATAACTCAGAGTGGATTCATTAAATCGGTTAACACTCTGTTACACTGTAGAGGCAGTATTGTGATTTTTTTAGTTTTTGCATTACTCTTCGGATTAGTCTAGTTTTTGAATTTTTTATTGCATTTCCTGGCATGCACTGGATATTCAGTAGAAAAAAAATGTTACGGTAAAAATCTTGACCGTGATGTGTAGCAACAAAAATCTGTGCAAAATTTTAGACAGACAAAGGGTATTGGCTTTTCGGAAGTATACTCGCGTACTAGTGTGAACTGCCGTCTCTTTCTGTTTTTTTAACATTTTTCAAAATGCAAAAAATGTAAACAAAATAATGAAAACCGTAAACGCTTTCTATGTTTTGTGTAACAAAGAGGCTATTTCACGTAAAGCAGACCCGCTTCTGAGGCTGAATCTTTTACAATACAAATAAATACATATATGCACAAATAGACTAGTTTTGTACTTACGTATACATTACCATAGACGCAGATGCCATTTTTTATTGGATATCCATATATAGACCGACCGAAGCATTATCACTCAAGTCTGCATAGGTTGGAAAACACCAATTTAAAACAGATACAGGATTCGAACGGGTATAAGTTTGACTCATATTTGCATACAAGCACCCGAGCTTCATTATTAAGCTGAATCTTTGACTGTACGAATAAATGCCGATATGGGCAGATACATTATAATCTGCATCAACATATGCATTCCCATAGACTTAAAGGTGAGTTTTGCATCAGATAATCCATATAGAACCCTATCTGAAATATTCTCTCTTCACCCTGGATAAGTTTGGAAACTCTCATTAAAACATATACAGGTTAAACCCATATTTATCAATAAGATCGTTGAATCTGTATATCCCCATTAAATCTTAATCAGTCAATACCAATTACTGCTGATGAAGTGACTTATCTGAAATATCTGATTCATTCATATTGAAAATGTGCATGTTTATCGGAAAATGATGCGTTTTTGTCCATGGAATCACAAATTCTGTCCCATACAAAACTTGGTCCTAATATATCTGTCATTTCTCATAAGGCGAAATAAGTACAGTTTCATACGTATCAGTTTTTGCATTCGAGACCTGATAGCTAAAAATCGTGGACTTCCCGTTTTATGCACATTCGCTTCCAAACGGTCAAGTCCATTTGAAACTTATAAATTTATAACTTGTGGAAGTACAATTAGAAAAATATTCAAATCAAATCCGTAGCTGCTGATAAATGCACGCAACTTGTCGACCAGTGTAAAATGCAGATTTGATGCAGTAGATCGTACATACGTTGTTCCCTATAGATTCCATCTTGCTCATAAAAACAATAGAATCTGATACATTCCATATCGGTTTATCCAAATAGAAACCGTATATGCGAACATTCCAATGAGTCCAGATAAAATACGAAAATCCACTATCTGTGCTGCCAATAGACTAAACAGCAATGTATCCGATTTTTATCGTTGGCTACAGTATCCTATCGGTCCTTTGCAACAGACGTCTGCACTCAGAGCCCGCACGCTGATATATCAACCGCGAGGCTCTTGTCACTGCAAACTTGCCTTATGTATACACACTTATCCAACCTTAAAAAAAATTCGCTGCAGGACCAATTGCATATCGTTTTTATGACCCCAAAGTATTATTGAAGACAAAAGAAAACGATTTTTTCAAAATTCCTAGAGTGGCGTTATCCCTTAAAGAAAAGAAATTTATTTTTTGATCGTTGTAAATGTACATCCCCTCTCAAAGACTTTGAAAAATCTCGTACGTGTTAGCGAAAACTAGCAGAAAATTATGAAGCAACTCGTCCACTTCTTTGATGTTCGCTATTTTGGACCATCGCTCGTTTGCCTATCTGAGATCTACACTTTCGAAGTTTGTATCCTCGATATATATGTCTTTTTGCTATAGATGGTATTACCAATATTAGATACTCACGTCTTTCTATTTGGGAGATATGGATTTTCTAGATTGTTTGAATCTGTAGTTGTATGACCCAAACTACAGACAATCTGAATACACGTTCTCGAATAAATGAGCTTTCGAATAAAGAATCCTTCGGTGTAATAGTTATTCAATTTCTTCATCGGTCGAAGGATAAAATTTTGAATAATTTACAGTTCATTACTTTGAGTTTATAATTCTGTCATTCCGAAATCTTTATCGTTCTACACTTTGCAAAAAAATTTAGGGAGCAAGAAAAAAATCCAAATTTTTGGGGGATTTTCAACAGGCTGTAACTCATACAAAAATGGTCGTACAGCAAAAACAAAAAAGCAAATTGTAGCTCTAAGTGTCTAGTTTTCGGATCTGAGTTTGAAAATTTTTTTTTGAAAATATTTTTCGAGTAATCATAAGAAAACCACCGAAAAAAAAATGTTCGAAATTTTTTTGGTTTTTTTTTTAATCTACGGACGTGGAAAAAAATGTTTCGACTTAACCTCTATATGAACCGGATAGCTTGTTTATTCAGCTTTAAATTGGTTTTTTAAAAATCTCGATACGAGCATTTCTCGCTGAGATATCGGTATTTGAATGGAAAAAGATCATTTTGTCTTTGATTACCAATATCTCAACAACCAATGATCGCACAGAAATTTTGAGGTTGGTTTCAAAAACTTGAATAAATTCTCTACAAGGATTGGCAATTGAATTTTGAAAAAAAAATTTTTTTTCAATCATTACATGAATTTGAAAAAGCGACCAAAAAAGGGCTTTTTGTGGTTTTTTGGAAAATCAAGCGCCCAATCAAAAATATTGCGGAAACCACTAATGTTAAGTGTGCCTTTTACTGTTCAATATATCCACAAAAACCCTATGAAGTTTCAATTTAATCCAGCCAACCGTTTTTTTTTCCCACTTGATCGAATTTTTGAAAAAATTAAAGGAGCAAGAATTTCGCTCTGAAAATGTCATAATTTTTATCAAAAATGAAAAAAAAAAAAAATTTCATTTTTCTCTCAATTCTGTATTAGTGACTTGGAAAATTTAAGAAAAAAAAAAATCGAAAATTTTTGAAAAAAAAATTCCAAAATTTTTGAAATTTTTTTTTTTTCTTAATTTTTTTTTCAATTGGCCCTAAATTAAAGAAATGTAGCGACTCACTGTCTCACCGATTTTCCTCTTCCGCACTTTAATTTTCCTAGTCACAAATTAATTGAATAAATTAAAAGTTGATACCCCCAAGGCAAGTCGAATATTCGTTCTACGAATATTGGGACAATAATTTTTTTGTGCGAATTTAAACAGTGTCTAAAAAAAACAGTTTTTCTTAAAACTAACCTGCTTTCTTGGTAATCGAGCCAATCAACAGTTTTTCGCAAAACTACCGTATTTTTTAATTTTTAGAAAAGCAAATTAACTGAGTTTTTGCAAGCTTTAGTTTTCTTTTTATTTTTTTTCATAATGCCTAGGCGGCATTTATCCGCGCCACAAGTCGCTCAGATAGTGACTCTAGTGGAAGAAGGGTACAATTACCGACAAGTCGGGGATCGTATGGACATTAGTTCATCTGTCGTATCTCGCGCATACAATCGGTATTTGGAAACCGGTGATTATCAACGACGAGTTGGCCAAGGTCGTCGTCGTGCAACAAATCCTCGTGATCCTTACAAAACTAAAGCTTGCAAAAACTCAGTTAATTTGCTTTTCTAAAAATTAAAAAATACGGTAGTTTTGAGAAAAACTGTTGATTGGCTCGATTACCAAGAAAGCAGGTTAGTTTTAAGAAAAACTGTTTTTTTTTTAGACACTGTTTAAATTCGCACAAAAAAATTATTGTCCCAATATTCGTAGAACGAATATTCGACTTGCCTTGGGGGTATCAACTTTTAATTTATTCAATTAATTTGTGACTAGGAAAATTAAAGTGCGGAAGAGGAAAATCGGTGAGACAGTGAGTCGCTACATTTCTTTAATTTAGGGCCAATTGAAAAAAAAATTAAGAAAAAAAAAAAATTTCAAAAATTTTGGAATTTTTTTTTCAAAAATTTTCGATTTTTTTTTTCTTAAATTTTCCAAGTCACTAATACAGAATTGAGAGAAAAATGAAATTTTTTTTTTTTTTCATTTTTCATAAAAATTATGACATTTTCAGAGCGAAATTCTTGCTCCTTTAATTTTTTCGAAAATTCGATCAAGTGGGAAAAAAAAACGGTTGGCTGGATTAAATTGAAACTTCGTAGGGTTTTTGAGGGTATATTGAACAGTAAAAGGCACACTTAACATTAGTGGTTTCCGCAATATTTTTGATTGGGCGCTTGATTTTCCAAAAAACCACAAAAAGCCCTTTTTTGGTCGCTTTTTCAAATTCATGTAATGATTGAAAAAAAATTTTTTTTTCAAAATTCAATTGCCAATCCTTGTAGAGAATTTATTCAAGTTTTTGAAACCAACCTCAAAATTTCTGTGCGATCATTGGTTGTTGAGATATTGGTAATCAAAGACAAAATGATCTTTTTCCATTCAAACACCGATATCTCAGCGAGAAATGCTCGTATCGAGATTTTTAAAAAACCAAATTAAAGCTGAATAAACAAGCTATCCGGTCCATATAGAGGTTAAGTCGAAAAAAAAATTTCCACGTCCGTAGATTTAAAAAAAAACCAAAAAAATTTTGAACATTTTTTTATTCCGTGGTTTTCTTATGATTACTCGAAAAATATTTTCAAAAAAAAAATTTCAAACTCAGATCCGAAAACTAGACACTTAGAGCTACAATTTGCTTTTTTTGTTTTTGCTGTACGACCATTTTTGTATGAGTTACAGCCTGTTGAAAATCCCCCAAAAATTTGGATTTTTTTCTTGCTCCCTAAATTTTTTTGCAAAGTGTATATTTGGCCTTTCAAAGTTTTGACCCCCATCCCAATGTGAAATGAGTTGAAAAAATGCCGAAACACACTTATCCAATTTGAAATGTGTTTTGAAAATAATGCCGATCGAGAAAGACTCAAAGTTCTCCTCGAGCCTTTCTCGATCGTTTCGGCACTTTTATTCAACAATTTTTTTAATTAATTTTCTAAGGGGAAAAGTAAAAACTCATTTACGTATTGGGGGAAACATTTATTTTTTTGTCATATTTTCCAATACTGTTTGCACCAAAATTTGGAACGCCCGCTCGTTTTGAGCAACTTCAACATGCGTCCGGCGGGGCGAACGACTGCGGGTTCGGTTGCGTCGACAATACCCGCGGCGTCCTTGCTGCGGCCGCTCCCCTCGCTCGTGCCGCTGTTCTTTCGATGGCCTGCCCTTCTGTGCCCATGGGCTCCCTCGGGTGCCTCTTGCCGCCGCGATTGCTGCTAACGACCACTTTTCTTTTTGTTGCGGCGCCAAAATTTCTTCTTTCTAACGGGAAAAAATAAATAATAAAATGTACAAATAAAATACACTACTCACACTAATTAAGGGACATGAAAAAATTGCAATTTTTGGCTGATTTTCAACAAGGGATAACTCGGAGAAAAATGGTCGTACAGAAAATTAAAAAAAAAGGAAAATATAGCTTTAAGTATCTAGTTTTCAGATCTGGACTGTAACATTTTTTAGCGTGGGCGATTTTCATGTAATCATCCGAAAACCAACGAACATTTTTTTTCCAAATTTTGGCTCGTCTTCAAAATGATCTGTGGACTTGAAAGTTTTTTTTATCATATGACTAGAAAAGTCTTTTAGACAATTTAATCAGCTTTAATTTGACCGTTTAACGAGCTCCGTACGATGATTTGGCGCGGAGTAATTGTCGATCAAAGCAAAAAAGTCCATTTTAACTTTGACAATCATTTACCCGAGAACTAATGGTCGTACAGAAAATGAAAGTAGGGTTTTGGAAACTGCAAAACATTCTCTATGACATGCAATTGTGGCTGTTGATAAAACATTTTTTTTCGAAGTGATGATGTTGACTGAAAAAAGTCGAAAATTGGCCAATTTAAGGATATTTGGAAAATTTGGTAGAACTTTGAATATTATGCATGAACGAAGGATATCGTCGGTAATGTTTTAACCTCGAAGTGTCCCCAAAAAACTCTCAAAGTAGCAAAGCGCTGCGATTTTTTTTTCTTAGTGCCTCGACGGTTTAAACTTATCGTTTCTGTCAAAAATCACCATAACAAGTAATTTTTCGATTTTTATTCATTTTTTTATCTTCAAAATGTTTTTTAGTAATAATGCGTAATTTATTTATTCAAAGACATGAATTAGCAAGAAAATTTTTTTTTAAAAATTTCGAAAAAAAATTCAAATTCAAGCTACTCAAAACGAGCGGGCGTTCCAAATTTTGGTGCAAACAGTATTGAAAAATATGACAAAAAAATAAATGTTTCCCCCAATACGTAAATGAGGATTTACTTTTCCCCCTTAGAAAATTAATATAAAAAATTGTTGAAGAAAAGTGCCGAAACGATCGAGAAAGGCTCGAAGAGAACTTTGAGTCTTTCTCCATCGGCATTTTTTTCAAAACATATTTCACATTGGATAAGTGTGTTTCGGCATTTTTTTCAATACATTTCACATTGGGATGAGGGTCAAAACTTTGAAAGGCCAAATCTAGAATGACAAAGATTTCGGAATGACAGAATTATAAACTCAAAGTAACGAACTGTAAATTATTCAAAATTTTATCCTTCGACCGATGAAGAAATTGAATACCTATTATACCAAAGGATTATTTATTCGAGAGCTCATTTATTCCAGAACGTGTATTCAGATTGTCTGCAGTTTGAGTCATACAACTGTAGATTCAAACAATCTAGAACATCCATATCTCCGAAATAGAAAGAAGTGAGTATCTAATATTGGTAATACCATCTATAGCAAAAAGACATATATATCGAGGATACAAACTTCGAAAGTGTAGATCTCAGATAGGCAAACGAGCGATGGTCCAAAATAGCGATCATCAAAGAAGTGGACGAGTTGCTTTATAATTTTCTGCCGGTTTCCGCTAACACGTACGAGATTTTTTGAAGTCTTTAAGAGGGGATATACATTTACAACGATCAAAAAATCAATTTCTTTTCTTTAAGCGATAACACCACTCTAGGAATTTTGAAAAATCGTTTTCTCTCGTCTTCAATAATACTTTGGGGTCATAAAAACAATATGCAATTGGTCCTGCAGCGATTTTTTTTAAGGTTGGATAAGTGTGTATACGTAAGGCAGGTTTGCAGTCACAAGAGCCTCGCGGTTGATATATCAGCGTGCGGGCTCTGAGTGCAGACGACGCGGGTTCGATCCCTGGTAGCCAATGTCTTTTTTTAAATTAAACATAAGGTAGTCGGCTCAGTGGCCGTCAGCGTCCTAGTGATCGTCATGTTTACTCATTAAATAAGTATTTTAAGATGAAAATCAGTCCTTCGTGCAGATCTGTGGTATATTAGCTTCCAGGAGGTATTTACTATGTTGTATTACATTTTCACATCCGTGAGTATACGTATAAAGAATAATCAAATTACATATCTTCCGTTACGACGTCTAGCTGTCATTTCGGCCGAATCCTTCATTAAGAGATTAACGTGAACCATGTCACATTTCGGGTGATTTGAGAATGCCTGTGGACTTGCGTGAAGTAAGTTTTCCTCCACGTGATTAACAAGGATTTTAGTTTTGCGTTCAGCATAAAAAATATAGTTTTATGTTCATTTCAACGAATTTTCATATATGACGATTACCGGTTCAGCAACATAAACACTCTGCCGATTAATCGCCACGGCTGTTGATAACTGGGACAATGTTAGCAAAAAAAGAGTCTTACGAGTCGAATATTAGTTTATAGAAAATCAGAAAAGAAATATTGGGTCCGTAATTAGCATTGTCTGAAGGATCCCCGGACCAGTAATCGTCATACACATATTCGCGATAGTAAAAAGATATACATATAAATAAATGTTGTCGGTTACTGGGTCCTGACCATGTCGATAACTGGGTATGTCTCGAACACAGGCGAACAGCACTCGATCGAAATAATATTAAAAGTGATTTCATAAAAAAATAGTTGTTTATAATGACTACAAATAAATAAAAATTGTAATTCTGACGTAATAGACAATACTTTGTTTTATTTTTTAATTAATAAAGTTCCATGGAAGAAAAATCTATGTTTCAAACTCTTTGTCAAATGCTAAAATAAAAATCATAAAATTTGTGACAGGGTGCGGAACAATTATTCTGCTATTCTATATGCAGACATAATCGAGTCAACAAAGTCCTACGAGCCTTTGCATAATTAGTTAAGGCCTTATATACCTTTGGATGGTCGGAAAACAAGGGTTTTTAGGATTTTTTAAAAAATACTTATAAAGCAATTAAAACGAGGTTTAGAGGGTTTGTTTCACATATCTGTAGGTACCTCCAAAGAGCGGACTCGTTGCAGTCGCACATGTGCAGCCAAAAGAATTTTCTTTTCCCCATGATCTACATGAGTTTTGCTACCGAAGTACACACGATTATTGTAAAATATTTATTTTTGTACATCTAGCCCGATTTTTTAAAAAAGTCGCATTTTCGACTGAAACAACGGCGTTTGTTCCTTTCCAAAAATCGCAATTGTTAAACGATTTTGAAAATCGTGTGTACTTCGCTACAAAATGTATCTAAGAAGTTATAGTTGAAATTTCAAGTCAATCGGTCAAAAAATGCAGGACCTACGAGTCCGCCCGATTATGAAAACATTGCTTCACGAAAAACGAATTGAAAGTTTTAAAACCATTTTTCTACATGTCTTAAAAAAAATGTCCACCTAAAATAACTTTTGCATATTATTTTCGACATTTTTTACATAATTGAAGTTAAGAAAAAATCATTTTTTTCAAAGGTATATAAGGCCTCAAAGTGTTTGAACGCATGTGACCATTAGTGGGACGTTGCCATGGTGATTACCAGACCAACTCTCATGACGGCATGACGATGACTCGTACAATAGCATCTTATAACCTTTGCGAAATATTTTCTCGAAAACTATACCAGGCACGGGAATTTCACAACGACCTTCTTCTTCCTAATAAAAAAACTGATTAAGAACGACTTGAAATAACTTTTACTCACTTTCCTAGTTGAGCTATATAAATTTGCAAAGTCAAGCGATCTGCTTAAGGTGACGATTACTGGGCCATTTTGCCTTATATTAATTAAATATCATAAATAATGCCTGGTCAGGCAAGAATAGCTAAAGCGAGAGTAAGTTCGCAATTTTTTGAATATAAAATGAAGAAAAAATATAGATAAAAAAGTCGATTCGTCGTTAATTTTTTTTAACCCGCATTCTCGGCATAAACGGCCAACCGAGAGAAAACAATGATCGATACATGTTTTTTTCTTTGAAATTCATGTAATGCATATTCCAATCCGCAGTACGGCCACACATATCGAGCTCGATCGGACGGAAAACCTCGCTCCGTTCGCCTGTCGAGTGAGCGAGAGGCAGACTTTTCCCCCACCGAGCTACCCATTCGTGTTCACGCTGCTGCGATATCGGCTTGAGCGGTGATCACGACTCGCGCGGCTACAATGGAATCTGCAACCTCGACGGAGGCGATGCACACAAAATCACATTCCCGAACTCGCCGCCGCGATTTAACGCCATTTCCGATGCACGCCGAAAAGGGCAGCGTTGTACATCTCCCTACGAATCTCTGAGGGTGCGTATTCGATCCTCTTTCATCTTTCTTACATGTCATCGATACTCAGCTTACTTCATGAGGTCTTGGAGATAGTGGCGCCATCCTTGTTTGACCACATTTTTGTTGGCACTTTGAAAAGCACAGATCGGACTCCTCCCACCCTAGTCTCCATAGACACACGTTTTCAACTGCTCACCGTATTGAGGTTATGTTTGTCCAGGTTTCGGAACCGCAGCGACAACTGGTGGCGGCGCTGAGACCGAAATTTGCCACCCTGCTAACTGATGTATCTGATCGTGGCTGCCAGCATTAGAGTTTCCGGACCTGTATGTTCAACCATGATCGGAATCCATGTTTTGCGTATATCGATATTTAGGGCTCTGGAGCCCCCCAGCGCCATCCTAACTCGGTACCGTTTTCGGGACGAGTTGAAAGGCAGAGTGTGGCCTCCAGTACCTAGGCTCCATGTCGTACTCTCTCAGCTTCGAGTATCAGACTGGCAGCACTGCTGCGATGCGCCGCCGCGCGTCGCACTTTTCCGCACCCCCTCCCGCTGCCCGCCGCCGCGCGGGGCCGGGAGAGCGACATGGTCTGCGTTTCAGCCCGCGCAGAGAAAACGCGCGCCAGTATAACGCGCTAACTGTTGATGCAGCGAGCCTTTGCCGAGGATTTGATGGTGCCGATCTTTCACGCCACTTGCACGCTGTCTACTTTTTTCCACGCAAAACTTGTATCCTCCCACGCCGCCGTATACGCGAGTGCGCAACGTCAAACCAAGACGAGAATATCAAGCACTGCCGATACCGGAAGTAGATCCAGATTCGACGTCGTTACATAAGCCCAAGAAAAAAAAAACATTTGCACAGTCTCGAGAGTTCGGCGACGCGCCGTGTCTGTGTGTGTGTGCGTGTGATTAGAGTGTAGAGTGCGCGACGAATCATACGCCTGAATAAACAATCTTACGCATATTCGAACACTGATCGGACGACCACCTGCTCTTTTGGATAAATTCTGCACGCCAAGGACTAAGGTAAGAACGTCATCCTCCGCCAACGTAAGCTAAGTTTGTTCCTGGAAAAAAAGCCATTCCGAAGATCTCGAATTTCGTGATCGCAAAGTGCGTCCGCAGCAGCCAGCGAATTTCGTGACATTCGTCCCACGAATTATGGCCATGTTAGCCCGGGACGAGGATTTTTGGGAGCGCGCGGCATTTTTTTCCACTTTTGTTCCGGTAACTGGTTTAATGCAGTGTAGCTCTTTAAAATATTGGGATGCCTTTCTAACGGACCGTTGTCGACGCTCGCGATCCTAAAAAATATCAAACTAGAGAAATAAAGTGTCGGAAAACGACAGAATAGTGAGAATAAATGTTGACGAACTTAGCGCCGAGAAAACTGTTTACGAATAATTGGGTGAACGCTCGTGTGCAACACATTTATTTAAGTAGGTCTTTTTTCGCCTCGTTTGCACGCACTCGTAGCTTCGTCCATCATCTTCTGATACTGTCAACAAAATCCTAAGCTCGCGAACTCTGTCTTTTGGCTTCGCCGCTACCGAACTACGAGGAGAGCGCAAAAGACATTACATATTTGACTAAGGAGGAATATGTATATAGGGTGTAGCATTTTGACCGACGAAGCCAATAACGCCGAAACTTGAGTCTTGCGAAAAAATACGGCCAATGAAGATGTTACGGCCGGTAGGAGGCCCAATCAATCATAATTTTTTTATACCTTTGTTTTCTAGAAAGGTTTGATTCTCGCTATTTTAATTAGAATAAAAAACTTCAAAGCAGAAACTGCCACATTAATTTAAAAAAAAAACTATCCGTTTTCGAAAAACGTTTTTTTTCTCAAGATTTTTATAAGAATATAAACTTAAAAAATGAATTAAAAAAACGATGATGATAAAAACAGTCGTTTTATTTTACAAGGTTGCTTCCTCGAGATTTTGATAGAATACAAAAAGTAAAAAGCTATGCTGATTTTAAAAGAACTCTTTTCGACAAACGTTTTTTTCTCGAAATTTCAATACAAATAAAAACTCGAAAATAGATATAAAAATGTTTAATCGATAGGGATAAAAAATATGGTCTTTTTTGGCACACGTAATTTTTTCGAGTTTTTACTACAATAAAAGTTCAAAAATAACAATAGAAATAAAAGTTAGTTCAGAATGAATTCAGTAAAAGTAGGTAAAGTGCTTTAGATTTTGAGGGATGGATAATTTTTTGAAAAAATGTCTTTCTGTTTCGTAAGTCACAGTTTCCGAAATCTCTGGTCAAATTTCTCTACGGAAATAGAGAAACGTAGAAGGTATATTATGAGATCATCTTGCGGAAGTAGGTAAAAGGGTTTAATTTTGAAGGGTGTTTTTCAAACATATCTTCGCGGTGCCAGTCACACATTCCGAAAATGTTGGACATTCCTATAATTTTTTCACACAATTTGAGTATTATAGAAAACATGTTCTGATTTACTTGCGCGAAAATCGGCATAAGAGCTTGGAAGTTGAAGGGGTTCAAATTTCCAATAAAACATTTTTCCGATGTCTGAAGACTTTAGATAACTACTAGAATACTTTTTTTTGCATGTAATAGTAGAGTATTACAGAATAAATTGAGTGATTTTAGGAGTTTCGGGAATGTACAATGAGTGTTTGGCGGGATGCCAACTAGCAAATAAAATTTCATGTAAAAATTTATTATTATTGGGCAATTATCAACTCATAATATCGTTAAAAAATATTGCTAAACCAGGAAATGGGATAAAGTTCCAAAAATATTGCTTGATTTATTATTTATAAAGATGCAATCTTGAAAAGAAAAAAATCTTGTGGAGTGACAACGAACTTGCCTCGATGGACTAAAGATAGTCATTTTCAGAGACAACAACCAATATTTTCAAAAGACTTCATCTTTAGGTGGCTTATGGAACGACAATTCACTTTTATTGTTCGTCTTCATCACGGAACACAATAGAGCCTTGAGTAATTTGACGGTTTATCCATTGTTATCAATGTATTTTGACAAAGTTTACTATACTAGCAGAGCTTCTGCGCTAGGCTGCGAGAGACGCTGGGACTTTCGAAGATCGCGAATATTTGTACGCGAATATCAGTTCTGACTGTACTGATATATGTGATCGCGTTCTCCGCTTTGTGCGGATTTTTGTCTAGCTACGCAATAGCCCTCCCTCCCCACCCTAACGTCGCCATCGGTTTCGCTGTCAGTAAAGCCGATTGAAATTATTTCGACCAATCGCGAAGGTCTATGCTCGTATATATAAAGGGTGACTAAAAATGACCTAACATTTTTATTTATTAATAAAACGTATTATTTATTTGAAAAGTCGAATAGTTTGGAATAAAGTTTACGTAACAATTGGACGCACCATTAAGAAAATTAGTCCGCTCTTATGCCAAAATGTTATTAAAAATGTCGTCAAAAGAGTGAACGTTCGCAAATAGTGACGAAGCAGCCATTTATCGGATATTGTGTTCCACACATAAGTTCCATGTTATTCAAAACCTTATATTGAAATGAAAATATTGCTACTTTTAAAATAAATAATACGTTTTATCAATGAATTCAAATGTCAGGTCATTTTCAGACACTCTATAGTACAACTGCTCTACTCTATATACGCGCATAGACCTACGCGATAGGTCGAAACATCTTATACGACATTATGCTATGATATGCAAAAGCGTGTATTATCGGCGCAAACGCTGACTTTTTATTTTTATGTTCGAAGAAGAATGTATTTGGGTATGTGGGATGTGTGTTTGTGGTATATATAGAGTGTGTCCATGTAATAGAACCGTGCGATACGTGGAATACTGGTGTGGGTGCGGGGCACCTCGGATACGCGTGTGGAGATAGACTCAAAGCACCGTGGGTTCGTTTTTTTTTGTCATAATCCATTTTAATGACTCGAATTTTTTGGGCGGTTTTATATTTTTTTTATAGTTTATTTTGGTTTGTTTTCTAATCGACTGTGACTGACTCACTCGATAGAGCCAATTAACGCCGTGATACCATGTTTAACCTTTAAGTTTCGTCAATGTCCAAAAATATACAGTTCAAGCACAAAATTCACAGCTTTTTTCGAGTTGTATTAAGGGGTTAGATGCAGTCAGAGGCGTGAAAAACGAGCATTTTCAATATATATTTTTTATAGTAATCAAGTTTGTTTTACAAAAGTAGTTATGCAGACTTTTTATGTTATATTTCAACTGTACTTGTGCAAATTTTCAAAGAAAAATATTGATTACTTATAAACATATCGCCATCTTTGTCCCCCTTCGGCATGTAGTGCTTTGCAGTGACCATCATGAAATTTTACTGGATCATCGGAAACAAAAAATCATTAGTTTAATAATAAATCTAGTCCTTAATCGAAGCTTTTTTTTTTTTAATTCACCAAATAGCGGCTTCCGACAGATAACTTTCGATTTTCGACCAAAAAATCGCTCGTTTATTGTTAAAAAAAAAAGAAATTCGCAACAAAAATGAAAATCCTTCGATCAAGGACTAGTTTTTAATGCTATGAATAAGCACACCAAATTTCATCAAAATCCATAGAGTGGTTTTTGAATTATAGTGGTCACCGACTTGAAAACATAGTTTCGAGGAAAACGCGTTTAAAGTTTTTCAATGTAGGTACGGTACTATATGTTCAATGGATGAACTTTTTACATGTATTTTGTTCCGCTGAATCCGAATATCACAATTTTTTGCCGAAAAGTCGAGCATTTAATTGTTCATAGCCAATTGTTGAAACAATTTTTTCTTAAATTGAAGTTTTTCGGGATAAATTTATTTTTTAAAACATTATGGGCAATTTTAAAACGAAAGTATTCTTCATACAGTTTTGCGTAATAAAGTTTTTTAGTAATACATTTTTAAAAATTTCTAAAACAATTTTCCAATTTCACGCTTGATTTATGTATAGAATACCAATTAAAAAATTACTTACATCGAATTACCAATTCCTGGCCCCTACAATAGGGCTTTTGCCGATGAGGAAGCCTCCAAAATATCAATTTGTTATTGTCTTCGAATAGAAAATGTTCAGTTACGAACAAGACTATTTATAAAATATAATAGGGGGGGGGGGGGTCGAATCCGGTAGCTTGCAGCTGCCCTCCGCTACCTGTCATGTGCACCCGACGCCCCGTCACTAATTGTGGGATATCCTGGAAACTATTCATCGGATTGACTTGGAATTTTCAGGGAATATTTTCGAAACGTCATACTTCAAGAAAATCTAAAACAATCGATTTTTTGAAAATTTCAAATACATAATCACGCTTTGCACAGTTTTGTAATTGAATTTCAATATTATTTTAGTCACTGCAGCCCTATAACTAGTGTTCACGAGGTGTCATGTGCATTACCTGATGGATAAATGTTCATCTTGAACATTAAGGTAGTTCTGTAGTTTTGCTCAAATGTTAGGAATTGGCTGAAATCTAAATATGGTGTAGATATGCCCTTTATGGACTGATGCCCAAAAATTCAATTCGATTCACGGTTTATTTCTTGAGATAATTGCAATTGAATATGAGTATTTTTGTACGCGATCCCTATACCTAACACGTAAATCGATAGGGGTTTGCTCGCATTTCTCGATATAGGTTCTAAACGGATCTTAGGATTTCAAAATAAAAACACACGTGTACGCAGTACTATTGTGGGATTGATTTTAAAAAAACGACAACCTTTGACCGCTTAGTTTCGGAGATATCGACTTATGAAAAGTGGTAATTTTATTCCACACCGCACTCGGACCCAACCATCTGTAACGGAATGGCAACAGTGTACGCTGCAGCCAGCTGATCGGCGCGTGGTCTGGGAACTCGAAGCGTGTTTTTTTCTCGAGTTCTCGTAATTCTGAGACGGATGTGCAATAACATTATTCTGCAAACAAATTTAATTTGTTCAACTTATACATGTATATTATTGCGTGCGTGCGTGCGTGCGTGTGTGTGTGTGTGTGTGTGTGTGTGTGTGTGTGGGCGCGCGCGCGTGTGTGTGTGACATGTAAAAGGTACAAGCTCTGTCAAAAATTGACAACAAACAGCATCGTATAGGCATTGGATGTTACTATCCGCTTCGGCCAAAACTTTTGGCTCATATGTGTATGCCCTGCATGTGTAGGCCCTACAGAACTAGCTTAAAAATCGCCAAAACTATGTTGTCAAACCGATTGACTTCGAGACAGTTAATACACCGTCAATTAATCTGTCGGTGATACAAATTTCACTAACATCTGAATATTTCGCATTTACTCTTAAAAAATATTGAAAAAGAATTGTCACAGTGAAAAAAATATTTCTTAAAATTAAGCATGTAAATTATGTTGAGTAACGTCAAAAGATCGATATTCTGTAGGCCGATGGATTCGCCTTGGAATGTGTTACACTCAGGCTCGATGATACCGATGCACTTTAAAAAAAACCATGCTCACCCTAAAACCCCCGACGCGTCCTAATCCAGATAATACTCGAATGCATGCCCCCCCCCCCTGAAATAGTTCAAGTTTTGTTCGAAACATCCTTTTGAACAGGGCATCGTTTGGCAAATATTTGGATGGACAAATTCGAATGAAACACCCGCTACATACAATAATACCGGATACGTTATACATTCTTGGATGCACAAATATTTCAATATATTGTACATTGTACGTGCAAGTATTTCGGTAACTTGTACGTTCATCAGAACGATACAACTTTTATTTGAAACTTTTTTCGAACAATATATAATTTTCAAGTATTTCTGTGGAAAGATAAATGTGAAGCATCCTGTACACATAGCATAACATGAGGAACGTTATAAACCGTTACAGATTTTTGCTTGACCGAACAAGGTTTTTTAAATACTTTTTTCGAACAGTGAGTGTTGAAAATATCGCGAACGATTAAAGTAGGTACCCTGTATATTAAATAATACGAGAAGCTGTATTAAATCGTTAGACATTTTTCTTTATAAAAACACCAAAGTTTTTAATATACTTCTTCCGGACAATGTGTGTATAGTTTTAAAAATATTCGCGTGGAAATATTAATGTGGGACACCCCGTATATAGCATAATACCAGAAATATATTATTTTCTGAGTTCTAACGTGAAACCCTTACGGGTTTCTACGGATTACTCGTCCCGGTAGAACCCTTTCCTATCACTCCCTACCTGCTCTTCGCTAATGTAAGGGCCTGTGCACACGGTGTATTCACGACGCGCAGACGACGCGATACAAACGCGATACACACATGATCCACACTCTTTTTGGACTGAAAAACGCGCCGTAAATGCGCGTAGAAAATACGCCGTCTGCACAGGCCCTAACCGAACTTCCGTTACGACCACGGCCGTGTTGAGCTACACTCACTGATAAGTATACTAACTGGATATGAGCTCTCTGCCATATTGATGTATTCGATAGAAACAACTGCGACGCCAGACAGTCAGCCTCGGTACTACGTACGACGCGGTGATTTTAAACAAATCAATAAGCTTAGGAGTAGCAAACGATGGATCAGTCGGTTACGGCAATAATAACAATCCAAATAATGAAACAGAAAATCATCTACAGGGAATCTTTAGGGTTGCATTTCATCACATTACATATTGTAATATTAACAATGTTGTGATGCGAAATGAAATTACTTGACTATAAATAAAAACAAGAATACATTACTACGATTCTGAAATCCTTATAAATGGTAATGAAATATGCCACGTAACTACATTGGGTGAACATTTATTTGCTAGTATATAATTTGGAAATACAAATATCTATGTAATTATGTAGAAACAACTGCGACGCCAGACAGTCAGCCTCGGTACTACGTACGACGCGGTGATTTTAAACAAATCAATAAGCTTAGGAGTAGCAAACGATGGATCAGTCGGTTACGGCAATAATAACAATCCAAATAATGAAACAGAAAATCATCTACAGGGAATCTTTAGGGTTGCATTTCATCACATTACATATTGTAATATTAACAATGTTGTGATGCGAAATGAAATTACTTGACTATAAATAAAAACAAGAATACATTACTACGATTCTGAAATCCTTATAAATGGTAATGAAATATGCCACGTAACTACATTGGGTGAACATTTATTTGCTAGTATATAATTTGGAAATACAAATATCTATGTAATTATGATAATGGTACTATTTCGCCACTGAGCAATTAATATAAACATTGCACTGAAGACGCAATCATTTATTTACGATTCATCATCATAATTTTAGACATATATCATACTCTTTATAAAAGAAGTTCTCAAAAATGTAGAATATTTGAAATTGATTATTATATTTAAAAACTTTTTACAATGAAGTGCGTTTTGAATATCTCGAAATGTTACTAATTTTGCTTCCTCATAGAGAAAACTTTGTGACGGTGAAAACATTTTTTTTCCATTTTTCAACGTCAACGTGCTCAAAATGTCCAAAAACTCCAAAATAACATATTTCGAAAAATGTCCGAATGTGTGTGTGCGTTCTAGGACTGTAAAGTTAAAACGTCTATAACTCAAGAACGGTTTGAGTTACAGCGCTCCCGTTTTGCACAGATGTTAATTTATCCAATCTCTTTATTCACTGCAACCTTTGTGGAAATTACTAAAAAATTACAAATTTTACGGCATTTTGAAATTTTCAAACGATATCTGTAGTCGTTCTAATTTCCGCAAAATTGAAGATCTACGGCTAATTTTTTTTCATATAAATAAAGTTCCATAAAAGGAAGGTTTATATTGAATTTTAGAAACATTAGTCAAGTGGTTCAGATTTTATGAATTTTCGACTGTTTCGAAAAATCGTTGAAACGCTCGAATTTTTGCGAAATTCAAGATTTTGAGAGGATTGGTCAAACGGTTCGGATATTGTTATCAAATTCGGAGAAAATTGGTCGATGGAAATTCATTACTTATATACAAATTCCACATTTCATTTCATTCAATTTTTATGTGCTAATTTTGTGCTGCAATTAAAATGTTTTTGCTCTTATCGTTTAGCGAGTAAATAGAAATCAAAATTGCTTTGCGGGCTTAACATCAAGCTAGCAGAGCACCTACTATTTTTGGCTATATCTAAGAATAAAACTACATAATATTTATGTGCTTTTGATGTGCTTTACAAATATCGAACAGCTAAACCCCTATTTTTTTAATTTCACTAGATATAGACCCTCAAAAACACTCCAATAAGAGCATGGATCATTTTTTCGATTTTCTGAAACAAAATTACGAGATGGATTATTTTTCCATATTGCACAATTGAATTATTCCATATTTATGTTTTTTATGTATTCTACGAATATCCAAGAGTTAAACCGCAAATACCAAAAATTGTTGACAACGTCCCTAAAAGACCCGAGCTACCTGCCAATACGAGTATGGACTATTTTTTCAACATTGAAACATCAAATTATTCCACATTTATGTGCTTTTAATGTGCTAATTTTCTGCTGCAATTAAAAATGTTGTGCCCTTATCGTTTAGCGAGTAATTAGAAATCAAAAGTACCCTGCTGGCTTACCATCTAGCTAGCAGAGCACTTACTTTTTTTGCCGTATTCAAGGATAAAACCACATCATCCCAGATAGACAGTCACGATCATCAAGCCGTGCATACAATTGGAGAAGCAAATTTTACAGCATATTAACTATATGTCATGATGCAAAGCCGTGAACTCATTTAGTATAGTGAATGTACAAAGCATTTTGATTTCAATATGGCGTTTACAAATGCAGGTACGTTTGGAGCACGTTGAACTCATATCGCCGTGCTCGAGTGTCCACAATTAATACCTGCAAATTTTACGTCATATGGAAGTCATCCAATGACTTGATGAATTCACAGGGTTAGCACTGGTAGTAGACATGCCATGCAAGCAATATGACGGCGATATGCATGCTTCTAAGTGATACATTCGTTGAGCGCAATATGACGGCGATATGTATATTTTGTCAGTGATACATCCCACGAGCACAATGTGATGGCGATATGCATGTTTCTCAGTAATACATTCTATGACGGCAATATGCATGTTTTCAGTGATACATTCGATGAGCGCAATATGACGGCGATATGCATATTCCTCAGTGATACATCCCATGAGCGCAATATGACGGCGCTATGCGTGTTTCTCAATAATACATCCTATGACGGGGATATGCATATATCTAAGTGATACATTCGATGAGCGCAATATGACGGCGATATGTATATTTGTCAGTGATACATCCCATGGGCGCAATATGACGGCGATATGCATACAAATCCAGAATGATACAAATAGGCAGACACAAAGAAAGTTTGCACAAGGTTTAGAATGGCTAGGTAAGAAGCGCTCAGCTCTCGAATAAGAAGACGTGGTTCAAACCGTAGGCAGGTACAAAATTTAACTAGGCAGGATACGTTTTAATCCATTTATCATATAGGCAGGAACATAAATGAAGCATATGCGGGTATAAAAATCCGACCAGATTTTTTTAATCAACATTTTTTTTTTTTTTTTTTAATTTTTCACGCTATGAGACATATGAGCTCCATATGAGCACAGTATAGTTACGTCTCGCCATGCTGCTAATATGAGCTCCGTATGAGCACTATAATTTCTTCACGCCGTGACACCCATGTGAGCCCCATATGCACTCACTTATTGTTAGATATTCGTGAGCCAAATTTGCTAGTTTGATGAATTCACTGCATGCATATTCGCATGAGATCAACTTTGCTTCATTTGGATGTATTATTGTGAATCATCATGTGAAGCAAATATGACTCCAACGGGAGCACTCATAAGGGATACACAGCTGTGAGACTTTCTATACCGCAATGATGATGTACATATGATGCCAATATGAGGTACATCCGTCTATTTGGGATAGTTATGTGCTTTTTGTGTGCTTTACAAATATCGTATAGCCGAACCCCTGTTCTTTTTAATTCGCCAGATATAGACCCTCAAAAACCCTCTAATAAGACCATGGACCATTTTTTCGATGTTCTGAATTCGAATTACATTACGTTTATATGCTTTTCATGTGCTCGTTGAATTTCCTAGAGTCATCCGATTTTATCTCAGAAAAACGAAAAAATGATCCACGCTCTTATTAGTGTGTTTGGGGTCTATATCTGGTGAAATTAAAAAAAAATAGGGGTTTGGCTGTTTGACATTTGTAAAGCACATAAATATGTGGTTTTTATTCTTGGACATGGCAAAAAATAGTAAGTGCTATAACTGCTTAACTAAAAATAAAAAACAGATGGCTCTTGCCAGCAAATTGCGGATGGCTCTTGGATATTCAAAGAGCACATATTAGGTGTACAAATAAGTTTTAGGACACTTCGATTTTATATCATAACAGCTATTCTAAATTAATTCAAAGGTCCCCCTCACTTATCATAGATGGCGCTTGATATGTAGTATCGAAACGTAAAGGAGTCATAAACATAACCTATAAATTCTGTAAATTAAACATGCAGACCGATAAGGTATTTATTAGACACTGCATTCGCTATGAATTCCATCAAGGAAAAAGTGTTAGGAAAGCGTGTGAATCGATATGTTCTGTTCTTGGAGACAACATTGTATCCAAAAGTACATGTGAGTATTGGTATAAGCGATTCAAAGAAGGTGATTTCGACGTTAGTGACCGTGAACGCACGGGGCCTCCTGTAAAGGTGGACGATCAGGAACTGCAAGCGTTGCTGGATGAAAACTCTTGTCAGACGGAGAAACAACTTTCGGAACAGCTTGGAGTAACTCAACAAACTGTTTCTTATCGTTTAAAAGTAATGGGTAAGATTCGAAAAGGAACAAAGTGGGTACCACACTTTCTGACTCAAGAAAATAAAAACAGCCGTCTTAACATTTGTGTGAGTCTTTACAACAAGCAACATAGAACGTCTTTCTTGTGGAAAATTGTGACCGGCGATGAAAAGTGGATTTATTTTGATAATCCGAAACGCAAATATCATTGGGTTGACCCCGGCGAGCCGACAACATCCACGCCAAAGCGCAATGTTCATTGTAACAAAGTCATGCTGTGCATATGGTGGGATATGAAAAGCGTACTGTATTATGAACTTCTCAAACCTGGTCAAACAGTTACTACCGATCGCTATTGTCATCAATTGATGCAAGTGAATCAAGAAATTGAGAAGAAACGTCCATTTTCTGGTAAAGGAAAACGTCCAGTAAAACTGCTCCATGACAACGCGCGGCCTCATGTGGGTAAACCGGTCAAGGATACGTTACTAGCGCTTGGATGGGAAGCTGTACCACACCCGGCGTATTCACCAGACTTAGCCCCATCCGATTATCATTTATTCCGGAAAATGCAGAACGATTTGTCTGACGTGCGATTCAAAACATTTGAAGAAGTGGAAAAATGGGTCGCTAAATTTCTCACCTCGCAAGACGAAAGTTTCTTTGCGAAAGGCATCCGCGAGTTACCTGAGAGATGGCTGAAGGTCATTCAGTGCGATGGAGATTACTTCGATGAATAACTGTGTTTTACTTCTTTTTTAATAAATCTTGAATTTTTTGAAAACTGTCCTAAAACTTATTTGTACACCTAATAAAAAGTATCCAAACGTAGTGTAATTCGCATTCAAATATCGAAAAAATGGTCCATGCTCTTATTAGAGGGTTTTTGAAGGTCTATAACTGGAGAAATTAAAAAAAAAGGGTTTTGGCTGTTCGATATTTGTAAAGCACATAAAAAGCACATAAATATTATGTGGTTTTATCCTTGAATATGGCAAAAAAAAGTAGGTGCTCTGCTAGCTTGATGATTAGCCAGCAGAGCACTTCTGATTTCTCATTACTCGCTAAACGATAAGGGCACAACAATTTTAATTGCAGCACAAAATTAGCACATAAATGTTGAATGATTGTGAATTCGAAAAAATAGCCCATACTTGTATTGGTAGGTAGCTCGAGTCTTTTAGGGATGGTATCTTGAGAAATTTTAGTATTTTCGGTTTAACTCTTGGATATTCGAAGAGCACATAATAAACACATAAATGTGGAATAATTTGATTGTGCAGAATGGAAAAATAGCTCATATTCGTTTCGGCCGGTAGCTCCGAGTTTTTTAGGGATAGTATCTGCAGAAATTTTCGTATTTGCGGTTTGAGTCTTGGATATTCAAAGAGCACATCAAAAGCACATAAATGTGGAATAATTTGATTTTGTGATATCGAAAAAAGAGCCTTCGGTCTTATTAGATGGTAGCTTGGATCTTTTAGGGGTGGTATCTATAGAATTTCTCATGTTTGCGGTTTGACTCTTGAATATCCAAAGAGCATATGAAAGGTACATAAATTTAGTGTGATTTTATTAAAGAAAATAAAAAAATGGTCCACCCTCTTATTGGAGGGTTTTTGACGGTCTATATCTGGCGAAATTAGACAAAAAGAACGGCTTCGCTGTTCGATATTTGTAAAGCACATAAAAAGCACAAATATTATGTGGTTTTATTCTTGGATAGGACAAAAACATAGTAAGTGCTCTGCTAGCTTGATAAGCGAGCAGAGCAATTTTGATTTATAATTATTTGCTGAACAATAAGAGCACAAACATTTTAATTGCAGCACAAAATAAGCACATAAATGTGGAATAAATTGATTGTGCAATCTCGAAAAAATAGCCCTCCGTTTTATTGGAGGGTAGCTTGGGTATTTCAGGAGTGGTATCTGGAGAAATGATGGGTCTTCAGTTTGCATCGTTGGAATCCAACGAATTTTTTTAAAATTTTTTAAACATTTTAATCAATTTTTTTCGGGTGCCTTTTGACTCCAGAATATCTGTGGCTATGCAAGACTATACAAAACGTTCAAATAAATTTGGTAATTCAGTATTCACCCTTAATAGAGTGTTGGAAGAAAAAAAATGTATATCTCGGACAGTAGTGACATTCCCAGTTTTTTTTATTTGCGCAGGTCATTTCTAGTACATAAGGAAAGCCACAAAAAAAATCGACAACCATTTTCAACTTCCGGAACACATCCTTATGGGGGAGTGAAAGTCGAAAGAAAATCGTTTTTCCGGCGGTAAAGGGATTCCTAGTTTTTCTATTTGCGCCGATTGTTCCTACCCAGATAGACGGATGTACCTCATATTGGCATCATATGTAAATCATCATTGCGGCATAGAAAGTCTCACAGCTGTGTATCCCTTATGAGTGCTCCCGTTGAAGTCATATTTGCATTACGTGATGATTCACAATAATACATCCAAATGAAGCAAAGTTGTTCTCACGTGAATATGCATGCAGTGAATTCATCAGACTAGCAAATTTGGCTCACGAATATCTAACAATCAGTGAGTGCATATGGGGCTCATATGGGTGTCATGGCGTGAAGAAACTGTAGTGCTCATACGGAGCTCATATTAGCGGCATGGCGTGACATAAATATGCTGTACTTATACGGAGCTCAGATTAGCGGCATGGCGTAAAAAAAATCCAAAAATATTGATAAAAAAAATCTGGTAGGATTCTTATTATCCCCATACGCTTTATATATGTTCCTGCCTATATGATAAATGGATTAAAAACGTATTCTGCCTAGTTAAATTTTGTACCTACCTACGGTTTGAACCACGTCTTCTAATTCGAGAGCCGAGCACGCTACCTACCTAGCCATTCTAACACTTGTACACATTTTCTTTGTGTCTGCCTATTTGTATCATTCTGGATTTGGATGCACATCGCCGTCATATTGCGCTTATGGGATGTACCACTGACGAATATACATATCGCCGTCATATTTCGCTCATCGAATGTATCACTTACAAGGAGAAGGCAGAGTCTGGATGGCGCGAATCGGGTTCTCCTTTCGCGTGGTGAAAGATGAAGACCTCCGAATTAACGTCGTTTTTGATTTTTGTTTCAATAGGCCTTAGTTGCTGAGGTATCGCGATTTGAAAATTTGGGAGTTTCGGCTCGCGCGTAGAGTACGTTAAGCGTTGACGCTTGAGACAAGAGCGATCGTAGCTAATACGGCAAGACGACGGACTGCCACTCTGAAAGTTCACGGTTCGCGTCCCCATGCTTTATTTAATTTTTATTTTTATTTTATAATCTCTCATAAGACTTTGCATGTGCAGGTAAAGAAGTCAATTCGAAAATATGTATTACCAGTTTAATTCGTCTATTATATTAAAATAATTAGACCAATAATGAAGTCACAATTACATAGCAAAATAATATTGTATAACAAATAATTAATCTAATAATCAAGTCACAATTACAAAGCAAAATAATATTGTATAACAAATAATTAATCTATCAATCACGTCACAATGAGAAAGCAAAATGATATGGTATAAAAAATAAATAATTCATCTAATTCACACTTGCAAATTTCGCGGTAGGTAATTATTCTGATTCTTCTTCCATCAGATCAGTATGTTGACAAATTGGAGGATGGAAACCATCGTAAAAGCAAGGGAAGCACAAAGGCTTACGACACCATGAATATAAAATGAACGTAATATCACCGCAACCATATTTAACCTTATAAATTCTATCAGGAAAGAATATTTGAAGATATATATCTCCAAATATGCTTTCCTGTGAATTGGATTAATTATTTATGTTTTATACCATATTATTTTGCTTCGTAATTGTGACTTCATTATTGGATTAATTATTTTTATATAATAGATAAATAAAACTGGTAATACATATTTTCTAATTTTCTTATTTATCTGCATATGCAAAGTCTTATGAGAGATTATAAAATTGAAAAAAAATTACATTTAAAAAAAAGCATAGGGACCCGAACCGTGAACTTTTAGAGTGCCGGTCTTTCGTCGTACCGTATTAGCTACGGCCGCTCTTGTCTCAAGTGTCAACGCTCAACGTACTCTACGCACGAGACGAAACTCCCAAATTTTCAAATCGCGATATCTCAGCAACTAAGGCTTATTGGAACAAAAATCAAAAGCCACGTTAATTCGGAGGTCTTCAACTTTCACCACGCGAAAGGAGAACCCGATTTGCGACATCCAAGCTCTGCCTTCTCCTTGTTAGAAATATGCATATCGCCGTCATAGGATGTATCACAGAAACACGCATATCGCCGTCATATTGCGCTCATGGGATGTATCACTGAGAAATATGCATATCGCCGTCATATTGCGCTCATGGGATGTATCACTGAGAAATATGCATATCGCCGTCATATTGCGCTCACCGAATGTATGACTGAAAACATGCATATTGCCGTCATGGAATGTATTACTGAGAAACATGCATATCGCCATCATATTGTGCGCCTGGGATGGATCACTGATAAAATATACATATCGCCGTCATATTGCGCTCAACGAATGTATCACTTAGAAACATGCATATCGCCGTCAAAGGATGTATCACTGAGAACCACGCATATCGCCGTCATGTTGCGCTCATCGAATGTATCGCCGACAAATATGTATATCGCCGTCATATTGCTTGCATGGCATGTCTACTACCAGTGCTAACCCAGTGAATTCATCAACACAGTCATTGGATGACTTTCATATGACGTAAAATTTGCAGATATTAATTATGGATACTTGAACACAGCGATGTGAGTTCAACGTGCTTCAAACGTACGATGCATTTTTAAACGACATATTGAGATCAAAATGCTTTGTACATTCACTATACTAAATGAGTTCACGGCTTTGCATCATGATATGTAGTCAATATGCTGTAAAATTTGCTTCATCAATTGTATGCACGGCGTGATAATCACGACTGTCTATCTGGGTAGTACCTAAGGAGAGCCGCAGAAAAAATGGCAACGATTTTCAACATCCTGAACCCACCCTTATTATGGGGGGTGAATGAGGAAAAAAATCATTTCTCGGGCGGTTAAGAGATTCCCAGTTTTTTTTTTCTATTTCCGCAGGTCATTTTTAGTATCTAAGGAAAGCATTTTCAACTTCCGGAACACACCCTTATGAGGGAGTGAAAGGCGAATGAAAATCGTATTTCCGGCGGTAAAGGGATTCCCAGTTTTTTTATTTGCGCTTATTGTTCTTAGATGACACAAAAAATGTACACATTATTGGCGCCGAAAATAAAACATTTTTTTTTCGATTCACACTCACCGTTGCTGATCAGTTCCGGAAGTCGCAATTCGTTCCGAATTTTTAGAAATTATTGTCTTTGCTGGGAGGGTCGATACAACATTTTTCTTTGCCGCTCCACATCTAATAAGAGGAAGTTCCGGATATTAAACTGCGTTTCACACTTCGGCAATTTCCTTTACCGCGGGAAAAAATGAATGTAAAACTCAATTTTACCGTAAAAGGTTGTTTTGTTGCTCTTTTGTTGAAAATTTCCTTCACCTACGTTTTTAAACATGGCAAACATAGTAAAAACTTGACACAAATTATCAATAATCGAAGATTATACGCGGAATAATTCCGCGTGAAGGCGACGCGGCCTGAGTAACAGTACTGGTGGTAGCGTCGGCTGATACCCTGGTTTGAAGTAGTGAAACACGCATATAATAGCGTCATGTTTACGCACGGGAGTGAGTAAAGGCGGTGTTACGGTTTTTTCGGTCCCACTAGAGCTGTCGAAGGTGCCCGAACCTGACCGACGGCACTCCAGCAATAACCGAATGAACAGACGATTAAGTGAGAGGAAACCCAAGAAGGCCTAAGCGAGAAAGCACCGTATAGTAATCCCAAGTATAGTAGGGCACGCTTAGTATATTTATGCTATTTAACGAGCACGGCGTAAGGGTTCACTGTCAACTCTACATTTCATAACGCAGAAAACATATAATAATTGCCGCAGGAGACACAAATTTTGCGTCCTCGTAGCCCAGGACCAAACCCTGAGCAGAAATGAAATGCGGAATATGATAACTACGAACCTCCGATATATGACAGTACTTGTGAAATGAGATTTTCATCACAATAAAACTGAAGAAATGGAAACATAAAAGAAAATTTTGGTACAATCCAACGATCGAAACTTCACCACCATCCTGCCGATGTGTATGTTAATAGTGCGACTTTCGCTACATCCGCACGCTTTAGTATTGAAAATGGAAACATTAACCCGTCGTTTTATGGGAAACCCATTCCGTCAACATTGTAATTACAACAACAATACAACCGGCGAGTACATAGAGGTTAGGGTTGCTATTCGGTGAGGACGAATATACGTATATACAATATTTAAAAATGCAGCCCTGTCAGATCAACGCCGTACCAGGGCACTTGCATATACAGGGTGAGGCACATTAAGTGTTACAGAGCAATAGCACTCAAACTATTGATCATATCAAAAAATGTTTCAGGCAAAAGTTTCAGTGTTCGAGAACGCCGTCATACTGGACCACCTTATTTTATTATCAGTGGAGGCGCTGAAGCTACGTCAAGGTCAACGCCACTTTTTTAAATGGAATGGTACATTTTTTCTTCAACCATCTTGTGGAGCATCTCAAGCCGCATAAAAAACATTGGGGGGGCCAAAGTCATTCAAGGTCACCTATTGAAATGAAATACAAAACTAAATATCTAAAAAAACTAAGATATTTAGATTTGTATAATCGATACTGACCTTGGATGACCTCGAACGACTTTGACCTCCTAATGTTTTTTATGTGGCTTGAGGTGCGCCACAAGATGGTTGAAGAAAAAATGTACCATTCCATTTAAAAAAGTGGCGTTGACCTAGACGTAGCTTTAGCACCTCCACTGATAATAAAATAAGGTGGTCCAGTATGACGGCGTTCTCGAACACTGAAAATTTTGTCTGAAACATTTTTAGTTTTTTTTATCGGTGGAGGCGCTGAAGCTACGTCAACGTAGCTTCAGCGCCTCCACCGATAAAAAAATTGGGTGTTCCGGTATGACGGCCTTCTCGAACACTGAAAACTTTGTCTGAAACATTTTTAGATATGATCAATAGTTTAAGTGCTATCGCTCTGTAACACTCTATGTGCCTCACCCTATATATAGCTGTTTACAGCTGATCGTAACCGAATCAAATCAGCGATTCTAAATTATTCTAATAATAAATTACGAAATATAATTCACTTTGAGTTTGTATACGTGAGGTTTTCAGCGCTGAAATATTTTTGCAATACAGAAAAGTTTTCTTACATTTGGTTTTGTTTCAACGATTACACCGTCATTTGACTACCACATAGCGAGACTCCTACCTTAAGATTGTACTCTCTCACTTGCGATTGAGCATTAGACCATATTTTTTATTCGCCCGCTCCTTGCTTAAGTACCCTGGATGACTTTTCAGCTACATTCGGCTACTCTCGTAGGATACAGAAAAATTCTTAGCCTTTGCCGAATCTTGCGCTATTAGTTATGTATATATGGCATGCGACTCACTATGTATCTTCATGCGCGAGTCTCACAACTACGGTTCGATGCGGCGCGTCAAGCCCACCCCCACCGCTCTCAGCCGCCATCGCTTTCGTATACGTTTGCAAGCAATTATCCCTTCGTTGACAAACTGATATTTGGCCATCACTTTGGCTCTATGGGGCAATTTGACCCGGATAGTAATTCATCCACCTGCCATTAACAACCAGACAGTCGATTTTGATTGAAAAAAAAATCAGGGATACACTTTCAACATTTCTTAATATGCCTGCATAATTGAAATTTGGGAAGTATACAAGTGAAAGGTAAAACATTATTTAAAATATCCAATTTTTGATAAGTTAGTATTTAATGCAGGATGGTATCCAGGTTTCCATCGGTGGAATGCAACGAAAATATATTTTGTTTCGTGGTGACATATTTTTTTTTTTTGCGCATTTATGCTACGAAAATCACTGAAACATTTTTGAGAATCCTTATGAAAATTTGTAACGAAAAGCTGCAAAAAGATTCTAGATAATAATAAAAATAAAGAGGAAAAAGATCAAGAATTTTCGTTGCATTTGAACGATGCAAACTTGAACACCATTATACACGAAACAAATCACTGGGAATGAAGTTTTTTCTGTTCTACAGGACAAAGATTTTGGATTGTATCTTAATTAAGACTCTAATGGATATAGATTCTCCATTATCCAGAATATCAAAAAACGAAGTTGTTAAAGTTTGCGTCGTTGCAAAGCAAGGAAAATTAATTAATTTCAATTGTTCAACTTTTTTGGCCGCTTCAGGGTGTGAATATTACTCAAAAGTATTTGGGTAGTTTTGTTAAAGATTCACGAACTAAATTTGCCAAAAAACCTGTTTGGATAAGGACAAAAATTCAGAAACAAAAAATTAACAGAAAAATCGTTGCATACACATGATAGAAATTTCAATGTCATGAAAAAGTTCCTTCGCTAAAAAATATCCTTTATCAAAGTTTTAGAATAATTCTAACATAAAAAGTGTCGAATAAAAAACGCAAGGAAATGTGATCAATAAGAGCCTTTTTCCTGTGAAGAAATCATATTATTCGTTTTGAGGAAATTAGTCCGCGCTTAATCTATCCCCAAATTAGATGAACGGCGGCCAGATATAAGTGCTGAGGTTAGGCCCGACCTAATGCACTAGCTTATAGTATTAAGTACGCACAATCAAACATGAAAAACGCGGTAAATTGGCATATACATTTGAATGGGACTTGTCGAAGGTAGCCGAAGACAGCCGAAGGCACTGCCACTTTGAAACAGATATAAAAGAATAGAAAATGTAAACATAGGCGCAGGCGAGAGGAGAATGATCGCCTTACTAAACGGGGCAGTGCGCGCGGGTATGAGTGAGAACGCACCATCGTCTGTAACATGGGAAAAGACCCGAGCGAGAGCGAGAATAAACCATCACAAGTATAGTAAGGCGCGTTTCCTATTCTATGCTATTTGAAGCGAAGTGTCGTACCCATGGAGGCTACATAAACAAGCCCGAACTGTGTACTAGGGAAGTGACCACAAAATCGAGGAACGGAAGGGTTCCCGAAAGTGGCGCTGATTGTTATAAGCGACAGCTTGAAATTAGGTAGTGGTGTGGTCTCCATGACAACAGTTCAACAATTCAATATGGCCGGTCGATTAATGACGTTTCATCATTCGATTTCTCTCACGCATATCTAGTTTGAAGCCATCGCTTATAACAATCAGCGCCACGAAATGGCGGTTTCGGGAACCCTTCCGTTCCTCGATTTTGTGGTCACTTTTGCCATACCCCTTCCATTGGAGTTCAGACCCCTTTATGTAGTTTCCATGGTTGTACCGACCGCACGGCGATATTTCGATGACTCCTCGAGAGGCTTTTGAGGGGCTACCATAAAACGGGGCTACCATAAAACGGGGCTACTTTGAACAGGTTTTGGAAGTTTTTTGTAGGTAATTTTTTTAACATCCTACATACCAACTTGCCTTGCTCCAATAGAACCGTGTGTTCCTTGGCTATCATATGTATAGGAAAGTCAAGTTCCACCATCCCCTCACAATTTGATATAGACATTTTTTAAAGGGTCAAAGTAGCCCCGAGTGTGGGGCTTTTTTGACAGGGCATTGAAATGCAACTTATGTCAAAGATTGAGGGTTATTACTTTGAAATCATTTTGATAAAAATGTAATATTTTATGCATTGTACATAGAATTGAATGAAAATTCTATGTACAAGTCATCGGTATTATGGCAGCAGAAGTCAAACAATTTTCGCCCAATCGACTTGAAATTCTAACTGTAGCTCCTTAGATTGCTTCAACAGTCAAGTACGAGCGCTTTTTTCGATGAATCGAAAATTGTAAAAAATTTATAACATTTGAGATGAAAATTATGGTCGAAAAAACGAACTTTTATTCAAACTCGTCTCTATTTTCGTTCAATAATTTTTTAATTCCCCACGTACTTGATTGCTAAAAATAATATAATTAACGAAAATATTTCACTCTTAGTTCCGGGCTAAATTTACGACAGTTCTACTGCGTGTCGCGGAGAGGGTTGGGTAACAAACAGTAGTGCTATAGTGACGCGTGCGCCGCCGTTTTGTATACTTTTGGCAAATATTTTTTTTTACCTACTTCAATATATACCTTATGAAACCTAAAAGCTCTTTTGATCATGATTTTATTCCTTTCTAAAAAAAATCCAAAGAAAACGGTCGAAAATGGGCAGTTACAGTGGTGCCCTCCCTTATGGAAAAATTGTACATAAAAATATCAAGTACCTGGGGTGCTACTATAGGTACTTAATGAGTCTTAAAATTGTCATTGAGATCAAAATCAACTTGAGCAACATTACAATAAACTTTAGTAACATTATAATAAACTTGAACAATACATTGTTGTTCAAGTTTATTCCCCGCACACATTTAAAACGTATTTTGGCGCTCTGTCAAAGTAGCTCCAAAAACTGTCAAAGTTACCCTGAATGTCAAAGTAGCCCCAAAAACTGTCAAAGTTACCCTGAATGTCAAAGTAGCCCCGTTTCACTAAATACCCGTTTAATAAATCATTGTAAAGTCCATCTGACTCCTGTTGATAATGTGATTTTAAATCTTCTGGAATATGATATGTATATATTAGACTGTTTCAAAATAAATCGATAATTTTCTTTAGCTTTACACAATCTTAAACTATACTTGGGCATAAAAAGATAATCCTTGCGGCCGCTCCTTCAAGATTTAGTGGTGCCTCATCGGACTTTTGTCTTCTTTATTTCGTTAATACGTAAATAACGAATTTGCATGCTTGGAACATACATTTTTGTTGTTCTACAATAATGAATATATTCTAAACTTAGGTCTAAATACTGAATATACTATTAAAAAAAACAGTCTTGGTTATCGCAGCAACGATTATCGGTCAATATATACGTTGATAAATGCAAGAAAAAAAAAGAATCCCCGTAAAAGTGAATCATTTGAATGACTTTCATTTTAAACATAATTCTATTATTACCATCCGATGTTCAGAAACAAATATTTATTCATGAAAACGCATTTTTCTAAGCTGATACATCGGGGATTTTTTTTACCGACGGAGCGGGTGGTTAGTACGGCTGAGCGTCGATGGCGCTGTCGTCGACATGGCGATTTGATCACTCCTCCTGCAAAAACTTGTGATATTTGATGACCAAAATGGAGAACAATACAAAAAACATTTAATCGGTTTATCCTTGGCACAAATTAATACACACAAGTTACTGACATCTCGGCAAGTTTTGCAATTATTTTGTTTATCATCATTATCAAGGTAAATGAACAATTCGGAAAAGTGCAGTCCTCACTATCAGAGAAGTGCAATTGTTTTGGACTCAAGCAAAGATTCCAATGTGTCGAGAACAGTTTGCAATTTTCAAATTAGAAAAATTCCACAACATTTGGAAACGGCTCCAAAAGAATCGTCTGCGAGAAAATTTAAAAAACGCGGCAAAATCAAGAATTATTGTTTAACAAAAATTGGATTGCGTATTTCACATAGCAAGTACTAATGTGATGAAGACATTAAGCAACGAACAACGATTGCTCTTTGCCACAGAGCGAATTCTGCGTCGTCAAGGGACTCATTCGCAAAGTTCATTGGCAATAACTGTGAACGATTCAGTGAAGTCTAAAGAGGAAAAACGGGACGAAAATATATCTGATCAGGGTGATAATAATTCCAAAGATTTTGTTCCTTCTAAAGATCGAGAAGCTACGAGAAAATCCCAAGATGGTATCACCGATAACGAGACTCAGAGTAATGTTTACTAATAATAGTATTTTTGCAAAAAAAAACACGAAAAATTGATTAATACTGGGTTTTCATAAATTACTGATTTTTTTTCGATTTTATTTTCTCTTTATTTCAATAAAAAATCTTAGATCATTCGTAAATATCAAGCTAAAAAATACAAAGTAGAATACAAGTAAAATATAAAGCGATGAAAATTATAAAATAAAAGGTTGTGATTTCAATTATGTCATAATGGATCTTTTATTTCGCAGAATTCAGTCAAAGATTAAGTGAATTATCTGTCTCGATTATCGATTCAAATCAAAGTCATACTTAGACGGGAATGAAACGAACGATTTCAAATTTTGAAGTTGAACTCGATCAACCATCATCACTCACACCAAGGAAGAAAGTGATCACTGATCAAATATCCGCAACTTGTGATCGAGTAGGCTTGAGTAGCCGAAATGCTATGCACGTCGCAGGCGCAGTCCTCCAAAGCCTTGGACATGATGTAGCTCAGTATTCCATCAGCCACTTGACCATATCCATAGAAAGCGTACGGAATATAGAGCAAAAATAGCTGCGCAATTGAAAAATAATCTCCACGCAGTGAATTTTCTAGTCCTGCATTGGCACGGAAAATTATTACCAAAAATCGACGGCAATGGATAAGTCGATCGATTGCCTGTTGTCATTACGGGGCTTGATACTAAGTAATTGCTCGGTGCTCCTGCTTTGGATACAGGGTCAGGGATAAATGCTTCACAAGCAATCAAAGCAAGTAAACAAACGATAAAATCATATGAGATATATTTGTATGGGAGTTTTAATTTTCGATTTACGATTCAAAAGACATAATTTATTTAATACAAATTTCTTATGGATTTTATCGGTTCTACTCATTTTATTCATTAAATGAGTATAATATTTATATCATTAACTACTTAGGACGTGAAAATGGAACATGCCATTTGTTGGAAAAAAATCTGAATAAAACATTCCTGCACTTGGCTTGCCGTCACCACATCGCCGAAATTATTCTTAGAAATGTGGTAGAAACATATTGGAAGAGATAATTTTTTTTTAAGTCGAAGAACTCTCGTGATGTTGAAAGTTTCGGTCACATATGCATTTTCATCATTAATTACTACGTGAAAATATGGTATTCTGCCCCTGATGGGATTAAAGCTCCCAACCACGATTTGTAATTGATGCGAAATTTAATCAAGTTCCAAACGATTAATCCTGATGTCTCGACAGCAGCTCTCAAAAAAATCAAGGCGCATCTATTGTATCTAAATGAAGAGCTGCATTGGCTTTTTTCGATTCAATGGTTCCTATAGATGTGAAACGAAAGATGTTAACAGCCTTAAGGACACGTGAGAGTACATCGAAAAATCAAAAGCGCATTTCCCTGAGTGATAGCGAGTGTCAAATACTGCCTGAAATTGAGTCATTTTATCACTCAAAAGTCGAGACGCTTATTTCAACAATGTGAATTGCCCCGTAATTTTCTGGGCCTCTCGAACAATGGGAATCTATTGGAAGTTTTCAAACGTCCTTAAGGGCTTTCTTACAAATGAAAGTAATAAATGATTCAGCTGAACGTGGAGTAGCCCTTGTCGAGGAATATAATAATTTGTTAACTAAAAATGAGGAACAAAAGCAATATTTGTTCCAAATAGTTCAAGACCATAAAAAAAACCCCAATTGCAATAAGTCAAGTTTTGTGTAGCCGAAAATGATTATCGTAACAGCGTATCAACGAATGTATTCATTGAAGATTATTTACAATAATAAAAAATTCATTTTTACGGGAATTCTTGTATTTTTTATTTTTGTTTGCATTTATCGACCGATAATTATTGCTGCGATAACCAAGACCGTTTTTTATAGTATATTCAGTATTTATACATAAGTTTAGAATATATTCATCATTTTAGAACAATAAAAATGTATATTTCATCCATGCAAATTCGTTATTTACATATTAACGAAATAAAGAAGACAAAAGTCCGATGAGGCACCTCTAAATCTTGAAGGAGCGCCCCCCCCCCTTTCGCGCGGATTATTTTTTTATGTCCAAGTATAGTTCAAGATTGTGTAAAGCTGAAAAAATTATCGATTTATTTTGAAACAGTCTATATATATATATCGAAAGACTGGAAGGGAAATCATCAGATTTCGTTCTTCTATGATGCAGCGAAATTCTCCATTCGGCGGGATTTATCCCGAGTATAGCGTATTTCTGACATAAACCGGAGGTCTGTTGGTTGAGAACAGTGGGGGAAGGCTTCGCACGCAGCCTGGATTCGTTGAAGCGAAGCATATTTACTCGCACACGAAGAAATACGGTGAGTTGCCCGGAGACGTACCGTGTACAAAGCTCACTAACACACCGCACACACACACGTATGTTTTTGGTACTACGAGTCGCCAGGGCTGCCGCAACCGAACCGTGGCACTCGAACCAGATTAGCGCGGATAGGAAACGCAGGCTGACGCTCAGTGAGGGAGTGAGAAAGCAGGACAACGTCAAGAATAGAAAAGAACGCTCCATTGGCACGCGTATAGGAAGAATAGTGTTGGACTCTGTTTTTATTGTTCGAACGTAAAGTAATGATGTAGTTTATATTTTCATTCACTCATTTATACCATGATCGATTTTTTTGGCATTTTCAAATGGTCGATCTCTAAATGAGCATCTGAAAAATAAGTAAAGGAGTCCTGTAGGCAAAATTTTCCCGAAAAAACTTAAACAAATAAAAAATTAATTCTCATCGCCCTCTAACGATGAACGTCTCAATCTTCTTAGGAAAGTACGTGGGCCAGAGGGAATTCACCCGATGTTCACATACTCCAGTAAGGCGCGGTTCTGGAAAAGTGCATGTTTCTTCATAGACAATTATTTGCGAATTTCTTTGTAAAAAGCGGCCGCGCAATTTCCTCAAATGGGCAGCCTGACAATGGTAGAGCCTCGCATGGTTATCGATTCGGCATGATGCGATTTTGAGAAACAACATTGAACGGGTTGAGTATATGGATTTCTGTTAACACAAAATTTATTGAAAAGATAATCAACTCGGCTCCAATTTTTTGTTGAGTTGTTTAAGCCATGTAAGTTTTGTAATGGCGATAAGGGAATGCCGATACCGTTACCGAATCTTCGTTAGACAATAGTTAACGTACGGCGTAAAGAAACAAGTTGAGAATGGATTTAGCGCTGGAGATACGATTTTCATTGGACGTTAACTCCCCCCATAAGGGTGTGTTCGAAAGTCGAAAATCTTTGCCAATTTTTTTTTGTCATTTTTCTGAGGCACTAGGAACAATCAGTGCAAATAAAAAACTGGGAATTCCTTTACCGCCGGAAATACGATTTTCTATGGACTTTCACTTTCCCATAAGGGTCTGTTCCGGAAGTTGGAAATGGTTGTCAATTTTTTGTGGCTTTCCTTAAATACTATAAATGACCTGCGGAAATAAAAAACTGGGAATTCCATTACCGCCCGAGATATTAATTTTTTTTTGTTCACCCCCACAATAAGGGTGGGTTCCGGAAGTTGAAAATCGTTGCCATTTTTTTCTGCGGCTTTCCTTAGGTACTAGGAACAATCGGCACAAATAGAAAAACTGGGAATCCTCTTACCGCCGGAAAAACGATTTTCTTTCGACTTTCACTCCCACAAAAGAATGTGTTCCGGAAGTTGAAAATGGCTGTCAATTTTTTTGTGGCCTTCCTTAGGTACTAGAAATGACGTGTGCAAATAAAAAAAACTGGGAATGTCATTACTGCCCGAGATATCAATTTTGTTCTCTTTCAACCCCTTATTAAAGGGTGGATACTGAGCCGACAAATTTTTTTGAACGTTTTGTATAGTCTCTCCACATATTCACGAGTCAAAAGGCACCCGCAAAAAATTAATCAAAAATAAAAATAATTTAAAAAAATCCGTTGGAATCCACCGATGCAAACTTCAGGCCCAAGAGAAATTTCCGTATATGCGGCTTGACTCTTGCACATTCATGACGCTGAAGCTGGCAGACAGACCTAGCAGACGCGCGCCGCCCGAACCCAGTACATTTTTATCGTGACTGTACGCGCCCGGGTCGTAGCATAGCGAGGCTGCATAGGGCCTACCCCCGCCACTTAACCGCTCGTGAATGAGCCGCATATATCCGTCTGGCGGAAATAATGTTTTTTTTGCTAAACAACAACCGTCACGGGGATGAATCATGAGTCGATCGTTTCGTCTATTCATATAGATTAGGCATGTAAATCGTCAAGTTGCAATTGTCATGCGTGTTGACGGCCGACGACTTTAAACTAAAATTTTGTTCGAGTACGGAGACCCGAATGGCGGATAACTTTTTTTTATTCTTAATTAACAAAAGCCGTCACCGGGATGAAACATAGGGGGATCGATTCGGCGAAGTATATAAAATAATCACGTAAATGGAAAAAGTCGCTACTGTCATGCGTGTTAGCAGCAGACGGCCTTTTTTGAGATTTTTCGTGCGAGTAAGGAGGCGCGATTCGCGAATAAAAATTTATTAATTAACTTAACAAAGTCGGCACCGGGATAAATCATAGGTCAATCGATTCGTCTCATTACAAACAATAAGCAGATGAATTTAAAAAGTAGCTGCTGTCATGCAGGTTGGCAGCACACGAACTTTTGTGAATTTAATCGTGCGGCCCGCACGACTCTTCGCGAATAACAATTTATTTTTGTTAATCAACAAATGCCGTCACCGGGACGAAACATAGGGGGATCGATTCGGCCAAGTATATAGAATAAGCAAGCAAATATAAAAAGTCGCTACTGTCATGCGGGTTGGCAGCAGACGACCCTTTTTGAGATTCTTCGTGCGAGTTAGGAGGCGCGATTCGCGAATAACAATTTTTTAATTAACTTAACAAAGTCGGCACTGGGATAAATCATAGGTCAATCGATTCGTCTCATTATAAACAATAAGCAGATGAATTTAAAAAGTAGCTGCTGTCATGCAGGTTGGCAGCAGACGAACTTTTCTGAATTCAATCGTGCGGCCAGCTCGACTCTTCGCGAATAACAATTTATTTTTGTTAATCAACAAATGCCGTCAGCGGGACGAAACATAGGGGGTTCGAATCGGCCAAGTATATAGAATTAGTACGTAAATATAAAAAGTCGCTACTGTCATGCGGGTTGGCAGCAGACGACCCGTTTTGAGATTTTTCGTGCGAGTAAGGAGGCGCGATTCGCGAATAAAATTTTTTTAATTAACTTAACAAAGTCGACACCGGGTTAAATCATAGGTGAATCGATTCGTCTCATTATAAACAATAAGTCGCTGAATTGAAAAAGTAGCTGCTGTCATGCAGGTTGGCAGCAGACGACCTTTTGTGAATTTAATCGTGCGGCCAGCACGACTCTTTTCCAGAATAACAATTCATTTTTGTTAATCAACAAATGCCGTCACCGGGACGAAACATAGGTGGATCGATTTGGCCAAGTATATAGAACCAGCACGTAAATATAAAAAGTCGCTACTGTCATGCGGGTTGGCAGCAGACGACCGTTTTTGAGATTTTTCGTGCGAGTAAGGAGGCGCGATTCGCAAATAACAATTTTTTAATTAACTTAACAAAGTCGGCACCGGGATAAATTATAGGTCAATCGATTCGTCTCATTATAAACAATAAGCAGCTGAATTTAAAAAGTAGCTGCTGTCATGCAGGTTGGCAGCAGACGACCTATTGTGAATTTAATCGTGCGGCCAGCACGACTCTTTTCGAGAATAACAATTAATTTTTGTTAATCAACAAATGCCGTCACCGGGACGAAACATAGGGGGATCGATTCGGCCAAGTATATAGAATAAGCAAGTAAATATAAAAAGTCGCTACTGTCATGCGGGTTGGCAGCAGACGACCCTTTTTGAGATTCTTCGTGCGAGTTAGGAGGCGCCATTCGCGAATAACAATTTTTTAATTAACTTAACAATGTCGGCACCGGGATAAATCATAGGTCAATCGATTCGTCTCATTATAAACAATAAGCAGCTGAATTTAAAAAGTAGATGCTGTCATGCAGGTTGGCAGCAGACGACCTTTTGTGAATTTAATCGTGCGGCCAGCACGACTCTTTTCGCGAATAACAATTTATTTTTGTTAATCAACAAATGCGTCACCGGGACGAAACATAGGGGGATTGATTTGGCCAAGTATATAGAATAAGCACGCAAATATAACAAGTCGCTACTGTCATGCGGGTTGGCAGCAGACGACCCTTTTTGAGATTTTTCGTGTGAGTAAGGAGGCGCCATTCGCGAATAACAATTTATTAATTAACTTCACACAGTCGGCACCGGGATAAATCATAGGTCAATCGATTCGTCTCATTATAAACAATAAGTAGATGAATTTAAAAAGTAGCTGCTGTCATGCAGGTTGGCAGCAGACGAACTTTTGTGAATTTAATCGTGCGGCCAGCACGACTCTTTTCGAGAATAATAATTTATTTTTGTTAATCAACAAATGCCGTCATCGGGACGAAACATAGGGGGATCGATTCAGCCAAGTATATAGAACAAGCACGTAAATAGAAAAAGTCGCTACTGTCATGCGGGTTGGCAGCAGACGACCCTTTTAGAGATTTTTCGTGCGAGTAAGGAGGCGCGATTCGCGAATAACAATCTTTTAATTAACTTAAAAAAGTCGTCACCGGGATAAATCATAGGTCAATCGATTCGTCTTATTATCAATAATCGATTCGTCTTATTATGAACAATCGATTCGTCTTATTATAAACAATAAGCAGCATGAAATTTATCGTGTCGGTAACGCGACCCGATTCGCGATGCACTTAAGATCATTATATATGTTTTTTGTCAATACATAATTGTTCAATGCAATGGTACTCACTCATCAACGTTGCAAGTAATCCCTCAATACAACAGTTTCGAAAGTAGCTCACTTATGACGTTCACTGCACAACAATATTTGTTAAAAATGTATGATATGCGATAAGTTAATGTATCCTCGACCTAAGCACAACAAAAAACAGCATGTTTTCACGAAGCATTCGACGAAGAAAGACAAGACTCCCTTCAATCACAACGGGCAGCAAGTCGCTATGACTGGTTCAACTACGTTGTTACTATTAACAGAAACCTTTATTGCTCTTATAAATCTATCCCTACCGCTGCAAACGAACATTTTCTACGTCGTGTACATTGTCTTTATACCAGAAAAAACCCAATCATACATTTTTCCCGTAGGCCATTATATTCGGAGAAAACGTCTCCATATTTTGGGAGAAACCACAGGATACACATTGGGATTTTTTTAATCCAACCGGCCTGTTGTTTTTCATTGGCTTGGATTAAAAAAGGTGGTGTGTGTTTAGATGTTTGCTCGAAATTTAATCCGCCTACGAGGTATAATCTGGACCGTGAGGTGCATCGATATAGGAGTGCATTTTCCACTGTAAGGATTAATCATTAATACATTTATAGTCGGTGGGCCATAAATGTAAACGATGTACGGACCATGCCCCAGGTTCAAAAACGTGAAAACCGAGGAAGGCTGCTCCGTTACGTTTTTTCTTACGTGCGTATATACTGCTCATTTGTCTAAACGCATAGCCGGAACATAATGTAGACAATGTTCATTTGCAATGGTGGGGGTAGCGAAATAAGGGCGAGAAGGGTGTCTGTTAATGGTAAAGAAATCGTCGCACCAGTCATAGATGCGACGTGCTGCGCGTTATTATACGAAATATCCTTGTCTACGATGTTCGAACGCTTCGTTGAAACCATGCCGTTTCTTTTCGTATTTTCATTAACAACGCGAAAACCTTTTCGCAATATTATGAATTTTGGTGAACGTTTTACATTGTGATAAAGTGAAATGCATTAGTGAGCTACTATCGAAACTGTTGTATCAATGGATTACATTCGGCGCTGGTAAGTGAGTATCATTTTAGCGAACCGTACTTCTTCTTAAATCAAGTAAATTGGTGTTAATTTATATTAATTCAATAATTGGGCGAAGCGCAAATTCTCAATGATATAGTGCACTTGCCATATTTTCTCTCGAAGAAAAGGAGCGTTTGAGATTGGGTTTTTTAATGGATCTTCACTCAAAATAAAATAATGAAGAGCAACAAGCCTGGCCCCGAAGGTGCAGACGCATGATAAGAAAATGAAAAGAAATCAATTAACAAAAAAAAAATCAATCCGCATAACGGGCCACTCTAATCCCACGAAATATCTCATAGAAGATTATCCGCTGCCATCGCGGAAAGCATTAGGGACTTGAACAATTTACAAGGTTATTCTTTACGAATAGACAAATCCATCGATCTACGATTTGTGACGTTGACGACTTCTGTGAATTAATTAACAAATTGTTATTCGCAAAGGAAGTCTCTCTATTCGCATGAAAAATCTCATAGAAGGTCGTCTGCTGCCAACCTGCATGACAGCAGCTACTTTTTCAATTCAGCTACTTATTGTTTATAATGAGATGAATCGACTGACCTATGACTTATGCCAGTGACGACTTTGTTAAGTTAATTAAAAAATTATTATACGCGAATCGCGCCTCTTTACTCGCACGAAAAATCTCAAAAATGGCTGTCTGCTGCTAACACGCATAACAGTAGCGACTTCTTCTATTTACGTGCTTATTCTATATACTTGGCCGAATCGATCCCCCTATGTTTCGTCCCGGTGATGGCATTTGTTGATTAACAAAAATAAATTGTTATTCGCGAAAAGAGTCGTGCTAGCCCCCCAATAAATTCACAAAATCTCGTCTGCTGTCAACCTGCATGACAGCAGCTACTTTTTATATTGCGCTGCTTATTGTTTATGATGAGACGAATCGATTGGCCTATGATTTCACCCGGTGCTGACTTTGTTAAGTTAATTAAAAAATTGTTATTCGCAAATCGCGCCTCTTTACTCGCACGAAAAATCTCAAAAAGGGTCGTCTGCTGCCAACCCGCATGACAGTAGCGATTTTCTATATTTACGTGCTTATTCTATATACTTGGCCGATTCGATCCCCCTATGTTTCGTCCCGGTGACGGCATTTGTTGATTAACAAAAATAAATTGATATTCTCGAAAAGAGTCGTGTTGGCCGCACGATTAAATTCACAAAAGGTCGTCTGCTGCCACCCTGCATGACAGCAGCTACTTTTTCAATTCAGCGACTTATTGTTTATAATGAGACGAATCGATTCACCTATGATTTAACCCGGTGCTGACTTTGTTAAGTTAATTAAAAAATTGTTATTCGCGAATCGCGCCTCCTTACTCGCTCGAAAATTCTCAAAAAAGGCCGTCTGCTGCTAACACGCATGACAGTAACGACTTTTGCTATTTATGTCTTTATTCTATATAATTAGCCGAGTCGATCCCCCTTTGTTTCATCCCGGTGACGGCATTTGTTCATTAACAAAAATAAATTGTTATTCGCGAAAAGAGTCGTGCTGGCCGCAAGATCAAATTCACAAAAGGTCGTCTGCTGCCAACCTGCATGACAGCAGCTACTTTTCAAATTCAGCTGCTTATTGTTTATAATGAGACGAATCGATTGGCCTATGATTTATCCCGGTGCCGACTTCGTTAAGTTAATTAAAAAATTGTTATTCGCGAAACGCGCCTCCTTACTCGCACGAAAAATCTCAAAAAGGGTCGTCTGCTGCCAACCCGCATGACAGTAGCTACATTTTATATTTACGTGCTTGTTCTATATACTTGGCCAAATCAATCCCCCTATGTTTCGTCCCGGTGACGGCATTTGTTGATTAACAAAAATTAATTGTTATTCTCGAAAAGAGTCGTGCTGGCCGCACGATTAAATTCACAATAGGTCGTCTGCTGCCAACCTGCATGACAGCAGCTACTTTTTAAATTTAGCTGCTTATTGTTTATAATGAGACGAATCGATTGACCTATGATTTATCCCGGTGCCGACTTTGTTAAGTTAATTAAAAAATTGTTATTCACGAATCGCGCCTCCTTACTCGCACGAAAAATCTCAAAAACGGTCGTCTGCTGCCAACCCGCATGACAGTAGCGACTTTTTATATTTACGTGCTTGTTCTATATACTTGGCCAAATCGATCCACCTATGTTTCGTCCCGGTGACGGCATTTGTTCATTAACAAAAATAAATTGTTATTCGCGAAAAGAGTCGTGCTGGCCGCAAGATCAAATTCACAAAAGGTCGTCTGCTGCCAACCTGCATGACAGCAGCTACTTTTCAAATTCAGCTGCTTATTGTTTATAATGAGACGAATCGATTGGCCTATGATTTATCCCGGTGCCGACTTCGTTAAGTTAATTAAAAAATTGTTATTCGCGAATCGCGCCGCCTTACTCGCACGAAAAATCTCAAAAAGGGTCGTCTGCTGCCAGCCCGCATGACAGTAGCGACTTTTTATATTTACCTGCTAATTCTATATACTTGGCCGAATCGATCCCCCTATGTTTCGTCCCGGTGACGGCATTTGTTGATTAACAATAATAAATTGTTATTCGCGAAAAGAGTCGTGCTGGCCGCACGATTAAATTCACAAAAGGTCGTCTGCTGCCAACCTGCATGACAGCAGCTACTTTTTAAATTCAGCTGCCTATTGTTTATAATGGGACGAATCGATTGATCTATGATTTATCCCGGTGCCGACTTTGTTAAGTTAATTAAAAAATTGTTTTTCGCGAATCGCGCCTTCTTACTCGCACGAAAAATCTCCAAAAGGGTCGTCTGCTGCCAACCCGCATGGCAGTAGCGACTTTTTATATTTACGTGCTTATTCTATATACTTGGCCGATTCGATCCCCCTATGTTTCGTCCCGGTGACAGCATTTGTTGATTAACAAAAATAAATTGATATTCTCGAAAAGAGTCGGGCTAGCCCCCCAATAAATTCACAAAATCTCGTCTGCTGCCAACCTGCATGACAGCAGCTACTTTTTATATTGCGCTGCTTATTGTTTATGATGAGACGAATCGATTGACCTATGATTTCACCCGGTGCTGACTTTGTTAAGTTAATTAAAAAATTGTTATTCGCGAATCGCGCCTCTTTACTCGCACGAAAAATCTCAAAAAGGGTCGTCTGCTGCCAACCCGCATGACAGTAGCGATTTTCTATATTTACGTGCTTATTCTATATACTTGGCCGATTCGATCCCCCTATGTTTCGTCCCGGTGACGGCATTTGTTGATTAACAAAAATAAATTGATATTCTCGAAAAGAGTCGTGCTGGCCGCACGATTAAATTCACAAAAGGTCGTCTGCTGTCAACCTGCATGACAGCAGCTACTTTTTAAATTCAGCTGCTTATTGTTTATAATAAGACGAATCGATTAACCTATGATTTATCCCAGTGCCGACTTTGTTAAGTTAATTAAAAAATTGTTATTCGCGAATCGCGCCTCCTTACTCGCTCGAAAATTCTCAAAAAAGGCCGTCTGCTGCTAACACGCATGACAGTAACGACTTTTGCTATTTATGTCTTTATTCTATATAATTAGCCGAGTCGATCCCCCTTTGTTTCATCCCGGTGACGGCATTTGTTCATTAACAAAAATAAATTGTTATTCGCGAAAAGAGTCGTGCTGGCCGCAAGATCAAATTCACAAAAGGTCGTCTGCTGCCAACCTGCATGACAGCAGCTACTTTTCAAATTCAGCTGCTTATTGTTTATAATGAGACGAATCGATTGGCCTATGATTTATCCCGGTGCCGACTTCGTTAAGTTAATTAAAAAATTGTTATTCGCGAATCGCGCCGCCTTACTCGCACGAAAAATCTCAAAAACGGTCGTCTGCTGCCAACCCGCATGACAGTAGCGACTTTTTATATTTACGTGCTTGTTCTATATACTTGGCCAAATCGATCCACCTATGTTTCGTCCCGGTGACGGCATTTGTTGATTAACAAAAATAAATTGTTATTCTCGAAAAGAGTCGTGTTGGCCGCACGATTAAATTCGCAAAAGGTCGTCTGCTGCCACCCTGCATGACAGCAGCTACTTTTTCAATTCAGCGACTTATTGTTTATAATGAGACGAATCGATTCACCTATGATTTAAACCGGTGCTGACTTTGTTAAGTTAATTAAAAAATTGTTATTCGCGAATCGCGCCTCCTTACTCGCACGAAAAATCTCAAAAAGGGTCGCCTGCTGCCAACCCGCATGACAGTAGCGACTTTTTATATTTACGATTTCAGTTAATTAGCCGAATCGATCCCCCTTTGTTTCATCCCGGTGACGGCATTTGTTCATTAACAAAAATAAATTGTTATTCTCGAAAAGCGTCGAGCTGGTCGCACGATTAAATTCACAAAAGTTCGTCTGCTGCCAACCTGCATGACAGCAGCTACGTTTCAAATTCAGCTGCTTATTGTTTATAATGAGACGAATCGATTGACCTATGATTTAACCCGGTGCCGACTTTGTTAAGTTAATTAAAAAATTGCTATTCGCGAATCGCGCCTCCTTACTCGCACGAAGAATCTCAAAAACGGTCGTCTGCTACCAACCTGCATGACAGTAGCGACTTTTTATATTTACATGCTTGTTCTATATACTTGGCCGAATCGATCCCCCTATGTTTCGTCACGGTGACGGCATTTGTTGATTAACAAAAATAAATTGTTATTCTCAAAAAGAGTCGTGCTGGCCGCACGATTAAATTCACAAAAGGTCGTCTGCTGCCAACCTGCATGACAGCAGCTACTTTTTCAATTCAGCTACTCATTATTTATAATGAGACGAATCGATTGACCTATGATTTAACCCGGTGCCGACTTTGTCAAGTTAATTAAAAAATTGTTATTCGCGAATCGCGCCTCCTTACTCGCACGAAAAATCTCACATAAGGCCGTCTGCTGCTAACACGCATGACAGTAGCGACTTTTTCCATTTACGTGATTATTCTATATACTTCGCCGAATCGATCCCCCTATGTTTCATCCCGGTGACGGCTTTTGTTAATTAAGAATACAAAAAGTTATCCGCCATTCGGGTCTCCGTATTCGAACAAAATTTTAGTATAAAGTCGTCTGCCGTCAACACGCATGACAATTGCGACTTGACGATTTACATGCCTAATCTATATGAATAGACGAAACGATCGACTCATGATTCATCCCGGTGACGGTTGTTGTTAAGCAAAAAAAAACATTATTTCCGCCAGACGGATATATGCGGCTCATTCACGAGCGGTTAAGTGGTGGGGGTAGGCCCTATGCTGCCTCGCTACGCTACGACCTGGGCGCGTACAGTCACGATAAAAATGTACCGCGTTCGGGCGGCGCGCGTCTGCTAGGTCTGTCTGCCAGCTTCAGCGTCATGCACATTCATAGAGCACATGAATAGTACATAAATGTGGGGTAATTGGATTTCAGAATATTGAAAAAATGATCCATGCTGTTATTAGGGGGGTCTATGGCTGGAAAAATAAAAAAAATAGGTTTTGGCGATTCGATATTTGTAAAGCACATAAATATTATGTGGAATATTCTTGGATATGGCAAAAAATGGTGGGTGCTCTGCTAGTTCGATGATAAGCGAGCAGAGCACTTTTGATTTCTAATTACTCGCTAAATCACAACAATTTTAATTGCAGCACAAAATTAGCACATAAAAAGCATAACATTTTGCCTCAAATTAAATTCATTTTGGGGATTTTGCTCTGCTAGCTTTATGGAGGTGTCACGATGGATTTCAGGATCATAGTTAATGATCTGATTTGCGACCTTCATATTGCATACTGCTTTCTGATGTTCGATCTGTTAAATATGTAAGGTATGAGATATGAAATAATAGGTGGGCAGTATGTTTATTATTTCATACATTACCGGCATATAACAAAATAGACATGTCATCTATCACAGCTTTCATATCGACACTGTATATCGCTGAGATTCCCGAGTAAAAACTTACATTAACATTTGGCAAATGTAGTACGTAAATTATCAAAATAGTAGAATTAGTTTCGTCAAAATAACAGTACATAGTGGAGGTAGTATTATTAGTTTCATAGTTAGTATCGCTCGGTGTCTATGCTAGCGTATGAAGTTCTAATCATATTGTAGCGATCGATTTTCAATATTGGTATTCCTCGTGATGTCACTATAAAAGAGGGAGCCACTGGGCCCGGAAGTCATTTGCGAGGAAGAGGGGAGTAAGAAGCGCTTGCCGCGGTGTCTCGAAGAGAAAGGGAAAAGAGTGAAATTATTTGATAAGACCACATGGACGAGAGAGATCGGGAGTAAGAACTCGAGTCTAGACTCGAGTTCCCGGATTGGAGCGGACGTAGTCCAAAATAAAATACGGGAACGTAAAAGTTACGGCACGCAGTCGCCGCGGGTAGAACATCTAAGGTTGGACGAGTCGACCACAGGAAATGCACGATTGTCGAAAACCCTTTCTGATCGGAAAATCGACTTATCCGACAACGATTGGTCGCCGGATCTTCTTCTGTGGACGCTAGCACTCTTCAACTATCATCGATCGTCAGATCTGAGCGATCCAAAATAGAACCACCAGTCCCAAAGCATCTGGATCCAGGATGATTTACCAGGAGAACCGATAATACGGAAGGGGATCGACTCCTCCAAGCCTCATCGAGCCGCGGCTCTTCTCCATCGAGACACCGACACATCCACCGTACCCGATCAGCGGACCATCCCTATCGGCCCATATAGCCTCGTCCAAGCGTCAACGGGCCACGGCACCAAGGCCGCTATTTTGACTTCCAAGCGTAGTGATGAGTAAAAGATATGTTTGCCCACGGGCTCTGTGAGTACTTTCTTATCTTATAATATAAAAAATCCAGGGTGCTGGATCACACTCGGAAACAACACATCCGACCGGCAAGCGAGCCGAAAATCGCGTATAATTGCATTTGTCAAAATTTGTGCGGTTGGCAAGCGAGCCAAATTTAGCATTTGTGTTGTCATTTGGTATTCCGGGAATGTCGATATGAATACCGCCGATAGATCGCATATATATAGGTCATTGTAAAATTGAGTCAACGGTCATGGTCACAAATATGTGGTCGAATCAAAACAGAATAAAATAATGAGAGGAAAAGAAATACAAATTTATTACAATATCAGGATGTGGTAGAGCCAATTCAAAATATTTTCGTACAAACTCGTACGCTTTTGGAGGATATAAATCTAATGTTAATGAAAAACGTCGCAATTGCGGTGGACACTACCCAGATAGACAGTCGTCATCATCACGCCGTGCATACAATTGATGCAGCAAATTTTACAGCATATTGACTACATGTCATAATGCAAAGCCGTGAACTCATTTAGTACAGTGAATGTACAAAGCATTTTGATCTCAATATGTCGTTTACAAATGAATCGTATGTTTGAAGCCCGTTGAACTCACATCGCTGTCCTCAAGTGTCCACAATTAATATCTGCAAATTTTACGTCATATGGAAGTTATCCAATGATTGTGTTGATGAATTCACTGGGTTAGCACTGGTAGTAGACATGCCATGCAAGCAATATGACGGCGATATGCATGTTTCTCAGTGATACATCCTATGACGGCGATATGCATGTTTCTAAGTGATACATTCGTTGAGCGCAATATAACGGCGATATGTATATTTTGTCAGTGATACATCCCAGGAGCACAATATGATGGCGATATGCATGTTTCTCAGTAATGCATTCCATGACGGCAATATACATGTTTTCAGTGATACATTCGGTGAGCGCAATATGACGGCGATATGCATATTTCTCAGTGATACATACCGTGAGCGCAATATGACCTCCATAAAGCTAGCAGAGCAATCTCCCGAAAAGGGATTTAATTGATATCAAAATTTTGTGCTTTTTATGTGCTAATTTTGTGCTCCATTTAAAATTTTTGTGCTCTTACCGTTTAGCGGGAAACTAGAAATCAAAAGTGCTCTGCTGGCTTGCCATCAAGCTAGCAGAGCACTTAATGATATTTGGCTTATCTAAGAACGAAACTACGTGATATTTATGTGCTTTTTATGTGCTTTGCGAACATCGAACAGCCAAACCCCTACTTTTTTTTCGCCCGATTTAAACCCTTAAAAAACCCCCAAATAAGAGAATTTACCATTTTTTGGATATACTGACATGAAAATACATAATATTTATGTGCTTTTTATGTGCTCTATGAATATTCAAGAGCCAAACCGCTAAAACGCAAATTTCTCCCAAAACCACCTCCACAAGACCCAAATTACCCGCCAATACGAGTAATGGTTATTTTTTCGATATCGCAAAATCAAAGTAGTCCACATTTATGTGCTTTTTATGTGCTAATTTTGTGTTCCATTTAAAATTTTTGTGCTCTTACCGTTTAGCGGGAAATTAGAAATCAAAAGTGCTCTGCTGGCTTGCCATCAAGCTAGCAGAGCACTTAATGATATTTGGCTTATCTAAGAACGAAACTACGTGATATTTATGTGCTTTTTATGTGCTTTGCGAATATCGAACAGCCAAACCCCTATTTTTTTTTCGCCCGATTTACACCCTTAAAAAACCCCCAAATAAGAGAATTTACCATTTTTTTGATATACTGACATGAAAATACATAATATTTATGTGCTTTTTATGTACTCTACGAATATTCAAGAGCCAAACCGCTAAAACGCAAATTTCTCCCAAAACCACCCCCACAAGACACAAATTACCCGCCATTACGAGTAATGGTTATTTTTTCGATATCGCAAAATCAAAGTAGTCCACATTTATGTAATTTTTATGTGCTCTACGAATATTCAAGAGCCAAACCGCTAAAACGCAAATTTCTCCCAAAACCACCCCCACAAGACCCAAATTACCCGCCAATACGAGTAATGGTTATTTTTTCGATATCGCAAAATCAAAGTAGTCCACATTTATGTGCTTTTTATGTGCTAATTTTGTGTTCCATTTAAAATGTTTGTGCTCTTACCGTTTAGCGGGTAATTAGAAATCAAAAGTGCTCTGTTGGCTTGCCATCAAGCTAGCAGAGCACTTAATGATATTTGGCTTATCTAAGAACGAAACTACGTGATATTCATGTGCTTTGGAAATATCGAACAGCCAAACCCCTATTTTTTTTCGCCCGATTTAGACCCTTAAAAAACCCCCAAATAAGAGAATTTACCATTTTTTGGATATACTGACATGAAAATACATAATATTTATGTGCTTTTTATGTGCTCTACGAATATTCAAGAGCCAAACCGCTAAAACGCAAATTTCTCCCAAAACCACCCCCACAAGACCCAAATTACCCGCCAATACGAGTAATGGTTATTTTTTCGATATCGCAAAATCAAAGTAGTCCACATTTATGTGCTTTTTATCTGCTCTATGAATATCCAAGAGCCAAACCGCTAAAACGCAAATTTCTCCCAAAACCACCCCTACAAGACCCAAGCTACCCGCCAATACGAGTAATGGTTATTTGTTCGATATCGCTAGATCAAAGTAGTCCACATTTATGTGCCTTTTATGTGCTCTACGAGTATCTAAGAGCCAAACCTCTAAAACGAAAATTTCTTCCAAAACCAACCCACGAGACCCAAGCTACCCGCAAATACGAGTATTGGCTATTTTGTCGATATCGCTAAATGAAAGTAGTACACGATTATGTGCTTTTTATGTGCTCTACGAATATGCAAGAGCCGAACCGCTAAAACGCAAATTTCTCCCAAAACCACCCCTACAAGACCCAAGCTACCGGCCAATACGAGTAATGGCTATTTTTTTCATATCGAAAAATCAAAGTAGTCCACATTTATGTGCTTTTTATGTGCTCAATGAATATCCAAGAGCCAAACCGCTAACAGGCAAATTTCTCCCAAAACCACCCCTACAAGACCAGAGCTACCCGCCAATACGAGTATTGGTTATTTTTTCGATATCGCTAGATCAAAATAGTCCACGATTATGTGCTTTTTATGTGCTCTACGAATATGCAAGAGCCGAAGCGCCAAAACGCAAATTTCTCCCAAAACCACCCCTACAAGACCCAAGCTACCCGCCAATACGAGTATTGGTTATTTTTGCGATATCGCAAAATGAAACCAGTCCACATTTATGTGCTTTTTATGTGCTCTACGAATATCCATGAGCCAAACCGCTAAAAGAAGAATTTCTCCAAAAACCACCTCTACAAGACCCAAACTACCCACCAATACGAGTATTGGTTATTTTTTCGATATCGCTAAATCAAAGTAGTCCACATTTATGTGCTCTCCGAATTTCTAAGAGCCGAATCGCTAAAACGCAAATTTCTCCAAAAACCACCCTTACCAGACCCAAGCTACCCGGCAATACGAGTATTGGTTATTTTTGCGATATCGCAAAATCAAACCAGTGCACATTTATGTGCTTTTTATGTGCTCTACGAATATCCATGGGCCAAAACGCTAGAATAAGAATTTCTCCCAAAACCACCTCGGCAAGACCCAAACGACCCACCAATACGAGTATTGGCTATTTTTTCTATATTGCTAAATTAAAGTAGTCCACATTTATGTGCTTTTTATGTCCTCTACGAATATCCAAGAGCCGAACCGCTAAAACGAAAATTTCTCCCAAAACCACCCCTACAAGTCCCAAGCTATCCGCAAATACGGGTATTGGCTATTTTTTCGATATCACAAAATCAAAGTAGTCCACATTTATGTGCTTTGTATGTGCTAATTTTGTGCTCCATTAAAAATGTTTGTGCTCTTACCGTTTAGCGGGTAATTAGAAATCAAAAGTGCTCTGTTGGCTTACCATCAAGCTAGCAGAGCACTTAATGATATTTGGCATATCTAAGAATGAAACTACGTGATATTTATGTGCTCTTTATGTGCTTTGCGAATATCGAACATCCAAACCCCTATTTGTTTTTTCGGCCGATATAGACCCTCAAAAAACCCCCACATAAGAGCATGTACCATTTTTTGGATATGCTGAAATGAAAATACATCATATTTATGTGCTTTTTATGTGCTCTACGAATATTCAAGAGTCAAACCGCTAAAACGCAAATTTCTCCCAAAACCACCCCCACAAGACCCAAATTACCCGCCAATACGAGTAATGGTTATGTTTTCGATATCACAAAATCAAAGTAGTCCACATTTATGTGCTTTTTATGTGCTCTACGAATATGCAAGAGCCGAACCGCTAAAACGCAAATTTCTCCCAAAACCACCTCTACAAGACTCAAGCTACCCGCCAATACGGGTATTGGTGGGTAGTTTGGGTCTTGTAGAGATGGTTTTGGGAGAAATTTCTGTTTTAGCGGTTTGGCTCTGGGATATTCGCAGAGCACATAAGAAGCACATAAATGTGGACTACTTTGATTTAGCGATATCTAAAAAATAACCAATACTCGTATTGGCGGGTAGCTCGAGTCTTGTAGAGGTGGTTTTGGAAGAAATTTGCGTTTTAGCGGTTCGGCTCTTGCATATTCGTAGAGCACATAAAAAGCACATAAATGTGGACTACTTTGATTTTGTGATATCGAAAACATAACCATTACTCGTATTGGCGGGTAATTTGGGTCTTGTGGGGGTGGTTTTGGGAGAAATTTGCGTTTTAGCGGTTTGACTCTTGAATATTCGTAGAGCACATAAAAAGCACATAAATATGATGTATTTTCATTTCAGTATATCCAAAAAATGGTACATGCTTTTATGTGGGGGTTTTTTGAGGGTCTATATCGGCCGAAAAAACAAATAGGGGTTTGGATGTTCGATATTCGCAAAGCACATAAAGAGCACATAAATATCACGTAGTTTCATTCTTAGATATGCCAAATATCATTAAGTGCTCTGCTAGCTTGATGGTAAGCCAACAGAGCACTTTTGATTTCTAATTACCCGCTAAACGGTAAGAGGACAAAATTTTTTAATGGAGCACAAAATTAGCACATACAAAGCACATAAATGTGGACTACTTTGATTTTGTGATATCGAAAAAATAGCCAATACTCGTATTTGCGGATAGCTTGGGACTTGTAGGGGTGGTTTTGGGAGAAATTTTCGTTTTAGCGGTTCGGCTCTTGGATATTCGTAGAGGACATAAAAAGCACATAAATGTGAACTACTTTAATTTAGCAATATCGAAAAAATAGCCAATACTCGTATTGGTGGGTCGTTTGGGTCTTGTAGAGGTGGTTTTGGGAGAAATTCTTATTCTAGCGTTTTGGCTCATGGATATTCGTAGAGCACATAAAAAGCACATAAATGTGCACTGGTTTGATTTTGCGATATCGCAAAAATAACCAATACTCGTATTGCCGGGTAGCTTGGGTCAGGTAAGGGTGGTTTTTTGAGAAATTTGCGTTTTAGCGATTCGGCTCTTAGATATTCCGAGAGCACATAAATGTGGACTACTTTGATTTAGCGATATCGAAAAAATCACCAATACTCGTATTGGTGGGTAGTTTGGGTCTTGTAGAGGTGGTTTTTGGAGAAATTCTTGTTTTAGCGGTTTGGCTCATGGATATTCGTAGAGCACATAAAAAGCACATAAATGTGGACTGGTTTCATTTTGCGATATCGCAAAAATAACCAATACTCGTATTGGCGGGTAGCTTGGGTCTTGTAGGGGTGGTTTTGGGAGAAATTTGCGTTTTGGCGGTTCGGCTCTTGCATATTCGTAGAGCACATAAAAAGCACATAATCGTGGACTACTTTGATCTAGCGATATCGAAAAAATAACCCATACTCGTATTGGCGGGTAGCTCTGGTCTTGTAGGGGTGGTTTTGGGAGAAATTTACCTGTTAGCGGTTTGGCTCTTGGATATTCATTGAGCACATAAAAAGCACATAAATGTGGACTACTTTGATTTTTCGATATGAAAAAAATAACCATTACTCGTATTGGCCGGTAGCTTGGGTCTTGTAGGGGTGGTTTTGGGAGAAATTTGCGTTTTAGCGGTTCGGCTCTTGCATATTCGTAGAGCACATAAAAAGCACATAATCGTGTACTACTTTCATTTAGCGATATCGACAAAATAGACAATACTCGTATTTGCGGGTAGCTTGGGTCTCGTGGGTTGGTTTTGGGAGAAATTTTCGTTTTAGAGGTTTGGCTCTTAGATACTCGTAGAGCACATAAAAGGCACATAAATGTGGACTACTTTGATCTAGCGATATCGAACAAATAACCATTACTCGTATTGGCGGGTAGCTTGGGTCTTGTAGGGGTGGTTTTGGGAGAAATTTGCGTTTTAGCGGTTTGGCTCTTGGATATTCATAGAGCACATAAAAAACACATAAATGTGGATTACTTTGATTTTGCGATATCAAAAAAATAACCATCACTCGTATTCGCGGGTAATTTGGGTCTTGTGGAGGTGGTTTTTGGGAGAAATTTGCGTTTTAGCGGTTTGGCTCTTGAATATTCGTAGAGCACATAAAAAGCACATAAATATTATGTATTTTCATGTCAGTATATCCAAAAATGGCAAATTCTCTTAATTTGGGGTTTTTAAAGGGTCTATATCGGGCGAAAAAGAAATAGGGGTTTGGCTGTTCGATATTCGCAAAGCACATAAAAAGCACATAAATATCACGTAGTTTCATTCTTAGATATGCCAAATATCATTAAGTGCTCTGCTAGCTTGATGGCAAGCCAACAGAGCACTTTTGATTTCTAATGTCCCGCCAAACGGTAAGAGCACAAAAATTTTAAATGGAGCACAAATTAAGCACATAAAACGCACAAAATTTTGATATCAATTAAATCTATTTTCGGGAGTTTGCTCTGCTAGCTTTATGGAGGTACACCGTTCTCTGTTTCAGCCGTCTCTATGTCCTTCTCTATTTGCTTAATCAGAATCCAGAATTTGCTTAATCAGAAATATTTTTGGCGTGCGCGATGTCGGAGAAAAATAAGTCTCAGGCACTGCGTAACCGCTGACAATGAGAGAATTCTGGTATCGATGTCCAGGCCTCTTGAAATCAACATTTCAATAGGCACAAATAGTGCAAGTGGAAAATTGCACATTACTCTATCACATCTTTTATTCACTCCCAAAGATAACCATATGATCAAGTTATTTTTTCATACCCCCAAATAGTTAAATTTCATTATGCAATTTTTATTGTTTTCACCATTATCCATTTTTTTTTAAATTTTTACATTCTTCACAAGCGTCCGAAAAATTTTACCTGAATATTTTGTGTATGATACTTCATTTACGTACGAAAATTTAACTCGTTACTAGAAAAAATATGATAGCCTGAACGCAAAAATATATTTTTTCGAAACTTAAAACTCTGATATCAGATCACAAATATAAGGCGTTGTACAAAACATTCCGTATACACACTCATGTTTCTAACTGCCATTATTCAAATGTACATCCTATACATATTTCCATTAAGACGGAATGACACCTCATCGCGGTCGGTATGGTAGAACAATTATAGATACCCAAAAATCTCTGAAACGGCTCTTCAGATCCCGTCGAAACTTTGCCAAACGATGTCAAATAGATAAACGAACAGCTGTCTGCCCCTCAAATTTTCTGAATTTGAGGGAAAACCGTAGATTGACTTATCATAAGCCAATCTATAAAATCACGATAGTAGAAACTGTTCATGCTAAAAAAAAATGATTATTTTATATCGCAACTGTAGAAATATGATAATTACTTTGAACTGCAAAAAAACAATATTTATTAACAATATTAATGTTAAAAGTAGTCTCTATTAGCTTTAAATTTGGCAACGTTGCGTGATTGGTAAGTTGGCATGACTGAAAACTGTGCGATCGAGAGCCGCCGCGATTGAATGTCAACATGTACGAAAATAATGTTAAAATTAAGAAGAACGGAAAAAGAGTCTTTTATTGGAAAAGAAAACGAAGTTCTATATAAACAAAGATTTACCCAAGTTAACTCCGGTAAAAACAAAGCCGAAAAAAGTGTCACAGAATCTGACAGCGAACATAACCTCGAAAGCGTCGAAAGAGTTCAGGGTCGGCGTCTTATTGACATATCGGTGATAGACGAGAATTTATTTTGCTCATCATGCAAGAAAATCCTTTCGTTGTGCGACATAACGGAAGAGCAGTGAGCAGGACTTGCGTCCGTCTTCATGGTTCAGTGCCGAAAGTGGTTGGACACGGCGAAAGTTCAAACGGACAAAAACATGCGACCAAATCCGGAAAATTCCACTTCGATGTGAAGTCAGAGGCTGCTCTTGGTAAGTTTATTAAATGTATTGTTTAACTCATTTTTAGTAGATTGAAAATATTGTTTTACATCATTGCGTAAAATATTTTCATGCAGCAATCTGGTATGCAACATATTATTGTACAAAAATTTGTCATGTAGTATGTTTTTGTGTGCAGGTAGGCTTCACAGTATACTACTATAAAAACATGTGCTGCGCAGTAAGTTTTCATATAAAATTTTACTAGAGAAAATGTCATCGTAAACTTTTGAAAGAAGTATAGCAGATTTGTTTTGCAGAAGTATTCCTGCATTTTCATCTTGTACATAATCCAAGCTATTACTGCAGAAGTGCACTTTCATAGAAAAATTTGTTACGTAGCAATTTTTCCCATAAAAATGGGCTACGTTCCTAGTTGTAATGTTTTGTACTGAAACATTGCTCAAAATGTACATCATGTTATTATTTTCCGGAATATTGCATGCGGGTGTGGGGTACTCGCACTTGAACAAATTTCTTGGATGCGTCAACACGCCACCATTACATTCCAAAACGTTCAAGAGACACAAAAAGAGATATTTGACCAATTGCCCAAGACGTCGCGAAAGCAAGCTGCAAGAAATGGACTCAGGTAAAAAGAGAGAGAACACTATGCAGAAAATTAAAAAAATTGGTTGTAAGCTGTTCTTATTTTCATTGTGATTTGATATTATTGTGACCGGATTGCTGCACTTTTTTTTTATTACTGCTGCTATTTTACGAAATGAATTATGTCAGTGTGATACTAATAATTTGGGGAGTTCCAACCACTGCAATATTCATGGATCAAAGTAAAACCGAAAAATGAGAATCGAATTTTTTTTCCCTAAGGCATTATTTTCCATTTTCGTAGATATTTCTATTTTACTTATATATATTTTGTATTCGTATTGAATTGAATACGTCGTTTTGTGACATGTATATTTTGAATCTTTTACAATATTGATAATTTTTCTTCAATTTGTATGTATATATTTTTTTAATTTCCTGTTTTTCCATATGATTTTGAGATTAGATATACATTGAATCATGAAACATTTTCTATTCGTTTTTCTAGATCTTGTGATTTGTTTTCAGTTTTACATATACTTTTTCACAATGTACAATTACAAAACGAATCATAAAAAATAGTCGTAAGTGATTATTAAATATATTTTTTGAAAATTATATGTAATACCAATGATGTTTTCATGAGCCGAAAAAATAAAATAAAAATATATGTGCAAAAAAAAAGGATATTTATTTTGCGCGAATGCCTTTTCCATTTTTCTAGACCTCAAGGTTTGCAGTTCAGCTTCATTATTGAAGAAAAAAATACAACTGACGCCACCTCAACGCCTTTGGATTCTTGTCAACCGAATGAAGTAATGAAAGGTCTACGAAGTGAAATTCTAGCCCGACAAGAAATAACATTCGACGACGTGGTACGAGTTGTCATTCCGTACGACATGGGTTGGAGCATCCGAGGCATAGGCGGGAACTATGTCAGCGTGAACGGTCAAACAGCGATCATTGGCTTATATACAAAACGTGTTTTGGATTTTACAACACGTTGTAGAAAATGTCGAAAATGTGACAAAGGCCATCCGCCGGAGGACCATAACTGTCATCGCAACTTTACCGGGAGCGCCAAAGCTATGGAACCCAATGCAGCTGTGGAATTAACCACCAAGAGCTCAATTTTGAAAGATTACAATCTTCAAGCCGGCGTTTTAGTAGGACATAATGACAGCTCCACCATTGCAGCAGTACGTCGTAGCAGTATTCATCCTGTCGTCAAACACTCAGACATTAACCATACCAAAAGAGGTGTTGTCAAAGAGTTGTACAAGATGAAACAAAATCATAAAGATTTACGGACGGAGTGCATTGAGCACCGTCGACGCTGTTCCGCATACCCAACTGCTTAAAATAAAGGTCGACGAGAAGCAATGGCAGCTGCGATAAAAAAATATTCCGCACCATTGTTTCAACCAACACGATCAGTGCGCGGAATGGTGCAAGCACCGTCAAAATCCGGCAACCTACGAACCACATGATTATTTTCGAGACGATCCATGAAATTCGAGGATTTGAAAATTTTATTTGATAAACTGGCAAAAAATGCAGATCGTTTTGCTGCCGGCGCCTGTAGCCAAGTAAATGAATATTTAAACGCTACAATGGCAAGTAAAGCCCCAAAATCATGGTGTTACAGCTTATCAGAATCGGCCAAATTCAGATTCGCTTGCGCTGTTAATCAGAAAAATTGCAGCGAACAATATATTGAGGCAGTCAAAGAAAAATTAACCATAACTACCGGCGAGCTGACTAAAAAGCATGTCAAACGAATCGACAAAGCAACATTGGTAAGAGCTGAACAAATGGAAAATGCGGAACGAAAGAAAAGACGCTTATTTTTTAAAAGAAAGTAAAACTCGTCTTCGTGCTTTAAAAGAAAATTCAAAGGGGACAATTTACTCTAGTTATATGGGACTTCTGACAACGAATGCTTTTGAAAATGGAGGGGAGAATGGCCCTGACGAAAAACATGTCGTATTTTTTTTTATTTTGAGACCTCGGGTTTCAACAAAACGCTCACATTCTCCAAATTGCTGCCAAAAGTGGTGATTTCAGTTTTTCAGCGTATGCAAACCCGAAACGACAAATCTCAAGGAGTTTCGAACGTCAATGGGCTAACGTACGAGAATGGTAATTTAATGCTACACGGACGTCGTGTCGAATCGAAACCTGTAGCAATAGTGCTGAAGATTCTTTGTTGTTTCTCAAATCGTGTGGAAAAAGATGCATCTTATGTGCTCACATTAACACGTTCGATGCCCCTCGATTATTGCGAGCTATTGCTGAAACGCCTATGTTTCAAGTTTTTGGAACCCTCATTCATGAGTTCACTGATACGTTGCCTTTTACAAGAAAAGTTACAGGCAAAAAAGGCAAGGGTGAGAATTGTTTGGCGACATTAGCTCTGTCACTGGATATTCCAAAGAATGGAGCGCACGATACTGTCATCGACGTCACAATGCTCGAAAAAGTGATAGAAAATCTAAAATATTTAAAAAAAGAACTAATTGATATCAGTAAAACATGGGATTACTTCATGCAGAAAGAAGCTTGTTCGCAATGGTCAACAGAAATTTTCAATTCGTTGTCACCCTTGAAAAATCATTGTTCGTTGAACATCAGAAAAAGAATAGCCGATGCAAACATTCCATATAATGTTATCATCGACACGTATCGTGAAGAAAACGAATCAGGCATTCGCCGATTATTTGGCAAAGATGAAAATCTTAATGTCCGAGTGACAACTTCATCCAAAGTTATAAAAAAACTTGTCGAATATTTGTCAATTTTATAAAATCGCAAAACACTTGTTAATTTTATCAAATTACAAAATACTTGTCAATTTAAAAAAAATCGCAAATTATTTGAGTTAACTAAAAATGATATATTTTTGTTTTCTAAATGTTAAAGTTATGTGGACTTTAAATGTTTTCAAGAAACAGAAGAAATATTTATGAATGATCGTTTTTTTTATTTCAAATATATCAAAAACAAAAGTCGCTTTATGGTACAAAAAACGACGTCGTCCGTGAACAAAAATAAGTATTGGAAATTTTCTGCCTCTTTCGGTCTATGCCACGTTGCCGCTATATTCTTGTTTCTTGCGTTAAAAACCACGTACTTCGTCTTTATTATTTATTTTCTAGCACACGAGCTTCCTAAATGTGTTGAAAAAATTACACAATGCTTCTTATATGTTTTTCCTCAAGAGTAATTTTTTTTTGTGTCTTCGACATCATTTTTTATAACAAAAAAAAATAATTGCAAAGTTACTTCAGTTTCCATAAGGCTACGTGTAATTTGTGATTTCTAATTTCTCAGTAGCCAGCTTCCTAATCGTGAAATTTTTACACAACCTTTCAAATGTTTCACATAAGACTTATAAAATTTTTAAAATTTTATTACCATTCTCAATTTTGGACACAACATCCTTAAGAATTAAACACATTTAAGAAACTCGTGATTTTCTGTAGATTTTGATGAAGGACAATGACTCACCTATCTAACTTTAAGGCGTTACCCCCACTTGTAGAGCGAAAAAAGGCCTTTTTCATGAATTTTTTTAAAGAAAACTACAAAACTTTTTTAATCGATCAATATACCATCTTAAAGAACACATCTTGAAGAACTTTCAGTAATTTTTTTATTGAAAAATATTACATTGTTTAGTGGCAAAAGGCCGTCAATGAAATAATGTTTTTATATACACGGTTTGCGGTGACCAACATTGCGGCGAAGTGGATCATCTGAAGAAAAAAAATGCGGATGGATTTAGTCAAATATAAGTATAAACTAGTCTTTAATCGAAGGATTTTAAAAAATATTTATTTTTCACAAAATGGCGGACAGTCAAAGTTAATGGTTCGATTTTAACGAAAAAAACGGCCGTTTTTGGCTATAAAACGGCCATTTTTTTCGAAAAAAATCGAATGATTAAAGACTACATTTTTAGGTATTAAATAAGCCTGCAAAATTTCAAGAAGTTGGGTTCATTAGTGTTCGAGTAATCTTGGTCACCGACTTCAAAAATGCCATTTTGAGAAAAACGCGTTTAAAGTTTCAATTTCAGTTTACACGAAGAAAATATTTTTTTTGTAAACTTACAAAGAGTCATCTATTCCGGGCCCATACAGAAGTTCTTCCGCCGACGATGCCGCTTGCAAAACGGAAATTTGGTGTTGCCTTCGTAACATTCTTCCTTCACGAGTGCTCTCGGCCGCACGTCTCTCTGCCAGTGCAATCCGTGCTTCGTCCATTTTATCAGCGTATTCGTGCGCGTTGTGTCCACAGCTCACTCCGATTGAGTTCAAATAAAATAATAATGATTTTGAACCTTCGTTGAATAGTCCAACGGCAATATAAGCTGCTAAATTTACAACGATTGCTCCACGCGAGACAATTTTTGGGCTGATTTTCCAAATAAGTTGGTTGAAGCTTTCGTTGTTATTTTGATTGAAGCCACGGACGCATCTTTCGAGTAAAGTTTCCTTACTCAGATCGTTGTATATAGGTCTGATGGCATCCAATACATTTGATGGAAGTGGTTTGTAATCGTGTTGGAAAGCCTCGTTTCTCGCCTGAGCTCGTTGATACGAACACCACGATTCTTCACCGGTTGGACATCTCTCATGGTGTGGATTTACATCGGTTGAACTGTAATGATTGAAGGTCGCCCATATTGCCTCATGCATATCGTGAACAGAAGCAGAATGGCGTCGAATAGCAAGTCCATAGTACACAGTGAGCTTGTCAATAAATTTTCCTGTCAGCTGTCCTTTACCACCAAGCTTTTTGTTTTTTTTTTACTAAATTACGAAGGCGGGATCCCATACGCTTTTGGACGTGACCGATGCATTCTTTTTTTATAACTTCTACGTCGTCATAAGGATGAGAATTTACTAGCCCAGTGTACGTTTTCGAATCTCCGTCTCGAATATAGTAACGGTACAGGACATTATATTTTTCTATTGAACGCTTGAAGATTTCGATAATGGAGTCCACCTCCATTTTTCCCGAGGAGCCTTCGTGATTTGCATTGCAGTTATCTTCGTGTGTTTCGTACCATTCTTCGTATTCCGCATCATTCAGCTTATGTTTCCACGATTCACACATTTTACAATACGCACTTTTTACCACAAGATCCAGTACTTTTCCACTGTAGTAGCCTATAACTGATGTGACTCCGAACAACGACATATATCCTCGCTTCCTCCAGGATCCATCTCCGGAAACTGTTAATTGAGGAGTTGCATCGCCTTCTGCATTAGGTGTATCTTCAATTTCTTTTCGTACGGCTTTTTTAAATATTACATCTGCACATGTTTTCACAGACTCATAAATACTTTTCAAAATTATTGAATATGTAGTCTCGGTAAGAAACCTTGGCATGTCCATAAGTCCGCAAAATTGTTGTGCTCCAGCGAATCCTATGCCGAGAACTCGCATGGTGAACATAAATCGACGATTTATTTCATACGAATGTTCCAAAAAAGGAGAAGATGGTATCAAATTATCTGCACATGAGTAACATTTCACAACGATTTTGAAGCCTAGTCCTCTTGCACTTGCCGTTTCAAATGTAATATTTCCATTACACGTTGTGCACTTCACTAAATTTGAAATAGAAGCAAACACAACCCAAAAGTTTAAATTCCGATATTCAATATTAGGACTTTGATTCACAGTCATATCAATATTATTTTTCAGTTTCTTCGCAGACGTGCTGAAACTTTCAGTTTCCGTTTCGGCCAGGTTGGGGTTAAAAACACCCTTCCTTTTTTTTTGGTCGAGATTTCCGTAAATTATCACTGCTTCTTGTTTGTCGCGAACCTTTTTTTCGATCCATTTTTGAATGTAAAATGAATAAAAACTGCGCTTATAATATTATGAACGGCGGAATATACATCTTATATATATAGTCGAACTTTCGAGCTACACTGACGAGTTTAGACCATAACAGACAACGAAAATACGTTTTTATAAATTTCAGTCTATTATATGAACGTTGTGAATGCCAGGTATACGACCCTTTTCATCGAACAATGCATTGAAGGTCGGACGGAGGGTCGAGCGCGCCAGACGGCAGACTAGCCGGCCGTTTACACAACGGATTCTTCTCTTTCAACGCTCATATCTCAGTCAATTTTGTTCGGATCGACTTGAAATTTTCAGGACATATTCTCAGATACATATACACTACCAGCGGAAAGTTCCCGGACAAGAGTTGGAAAAAGTGCCCGAACGGTTCTTTATGCCATTTCGCCGGTAGTTGGGCTAGGCCAATTTGACCAACGGAATTTTAAAGAGGGGGGATTTACCTACATTTTGGCTTATCAAAAAAATATTTACGATTTTTTTTACACTTGGCACCCAGTTTTGAGTGGGAGAAACGTTCACGCACTCTTTACGTGTTACAATGAAAAAATATTCAAAAATTATTTCGACTCAGTACTTCTTCGGCAAGCATCGAAAAAACGTTCGCGTTAGATTTTCCCGTCGTATCGTGTCGAATAATATATTGAATTTGAAGTGTGTTTAACTATTAATTTATTTTTGACTTCATTAGAGTTTTTTTTTTTTTTTTGAAGAAGAAAATGGGTCGTCGACCCAATATAAGCATCAAAAAGCGTGCATCAATCCTTGCACTTTGCAATGAAGGGTTCAAAATTCGCTACATTGCAAATCGATTGAAAATACCCAAATCAACCGTTGGGGATGCTATAAAACGTTTCAGAGAGACACAATCGAACCGCGATAAAAATCGTTCCGGGAGGCCTCCTGTTACTTCCAAAGCGGAAGACTAATCAATAATTGTGATGTCTAAAAGGAATCGAAAACTCACGGCGGTAAACATCCAAGCGCAGTTTGTCGAAAGTCGTGGAAAAAACATTTCAATTACGACGATTAAGAGCGTGCTGTCAGCGAGAGGAGGTCTTTTCGACGAGACCAAAGTATAATATGTAAATAAAAAAATTAATTATATTATTATCATGGTGTTGAGATCAATCGAGTTCCGACCGGAAATAAATTAAAAAAAAAATTCGCAAAAAAATCTGAAAAAATTCTCATGAACTCAACAAAAAGTAACGCAACTTACGTAAACTTACGTAAAGTAACGTAAATTTTTTTTGATAAGCCAAAATGTAGGTAAATCCCCCCTCTTTAAAATGCCGTTGGTCAAATTGGCCTAGCCCAACTACCGGCGAAATGGCATAAAGAACCGTTCGGGCACTTTTTCCAACTCTTGTCCGGAAACTTTCCGCCGGTAGTGTACTTCAAAAAAATGCAATAAAAAAAATCGATTTTTTCAAAATCGCAAGTGGGGGTAACCCCTTAATAAAGTGTCAGTGTTATAATAAAATTTAAGATTAAGTTACATGCTGATTATACGAATATATGATTGATGAAGCAGTATAATTTTTTCGTTAATTGCGCGCAGATGCTTAGTTTTTATATCGAAAAGTGAATGTTTTTTTGTTCGTGTACGTCATTTATCGCAGTACAAAAATAAGTATATATTACACAATTTGAATCCGCATATATTATTAAATTTTAAAAGACGCTCACTTATTTGCTCTCGGAATGGATTTTCTCTCAAAATTCTCACGTGGACGTGTCGATGCCAATGAATAAAGTCATTCAAAGTAGTATACTGTCACGACCGGTCTGTTGTGAGGTTAGAACCTCGTTCGATCATATTCACTTCGTCGACCGATATTGTAACGGGTCACCCCTAATCACGTTAAAATTATTTGGATTCGACTTGGGAGCAAATTAAGGGACTGGACCTTTGGGTGATTTTCGGGAATTTTTTGGAAGAAAAGCATTCAATTAAATGTTTTGGAAAATTAAAAATATATTTGGCTATATTTGACCTTTATTACAATTTTTTCATAAAAAAATATTGAGACCCAAGCGACTTATGCGTTGCCTTCGGGGGCGCCAAAAAAAGTTCCTCCACATCATAATCAGCGACCTCGATAACCCCCGAGTGCCACGTTTTATCCAATTCAAATGAATTTTTGCATTTGTGTCCGCCATATTGGACCCCCCATTTTGAATTTCGGAATTTTGAGAGCAAAATCATAATCAGCGACCTCGAAAACCCCCGAGTGCCACGTTTTATCCAATTCAAATGAACTTATGCATTTGTGTCCGCCATATTGGATCCGCCATTTTGAATTTCGGAATTTTGAGAGCAGAATCATAATCAGCGACCTCGAAAACCCCCGAGTGCCACGTTTTATGCAATTCAAATGAACTTTTGCATTTGTGTCCGCCATATTGGATCCGTCATTTTTAATTTCGGAATTTTGAGAGCAGAATCATAATCAGCGACCTCGAAAACCTCCGAGTGCCATGTTTTATCCAATTCAAATGAACTTTTGCATTTGTGTCCGCCATATTGGATCGGCTATTTTGAATTTCGGAATTTTGAGAACAGAATCGTAATCAGCGACCTCAAAAACCTCTGAGTACCAATTTTCGTCCAAATCCAACTACTTTTCATTTGGGACACTGAGCGTAAAATTTTTCGTGTCACTCAGTCAAATGTTGACAACGACGAATTAAAAAAAAATGATTGTTCAATCGTCACTATTCTATGCACCCATGGTTGAAAAAAAAACTGGACTTTTCAACGGCTTCGAGGTGAAGAAAAATTTTGAAAAAAGAGTGTCATCGATTTTTCCTGTTTTTTTTTGTTTAAAAGCCGCCATTTTTTTCCTAATGGACAAAACCCGATTTTGACCCCAGATTCTGAAAGAGCACCCTCGAAAATACTAGGGAACGTATCTCTTCATTTTTTATGATTTTTTTTATATTATAAAAATCTGGCTTGAAAATGAAGGAAAAATCGCGATTCTTGGGCGTTAATGGGTTAATTGAGACCTTTTTTTATCGTATACAACAAATCATATTTTTTTCATTATAATTTCTATTCCTTCATTCGTGTACATCCATACCTCTTTGTGTGTTTGTGTGGGTTCCTTTACAATCATTCCGTTTTGTGCGCGTTTTGAGGATTGTATGAGTGTTTGCATATGTGTATGGTGTCGCTCTTGCCGCAGGTACCATGATGCGTGTTTATGTGTATTGTGTACGGTCTTCGTGTGTGGTGTCGCGATATTCGGCTCGACGGCTATCGGTGTACGTTTTGCTCGCTTGTGTTTGTTTGTATATGTGTCGCTCGCAGCCGCGCTTACATTGTTCGGGTATTTATGTGTGTCTAAATGTGTTTGTTTGTATGTGTGTCGCTCGTGGACCTGCCAGATTTTGACAGTACCGCCATCCTCGGTCACTGCCCCTTTTGTTGTTCTTTTTTCTTTCTTACTCTCATTGCCTACTGTATCTTTTCTTATGGCTGACTGTTAGCCTTTAAATTAACGCGGAATGCTTAGTCAGCTGGCACTTTCTTATGTATTTTAATTACGATCTCTTTTCCTTCTCTAGCAATTTTCGTTCAACCTTCAAGAGATACCCAAGTTATCCTTCCTTTCCAGTTCCTTACGCTCTCCGTAACCGGACGTAGGTATCTGTTCCTTTTTAGTAGTCGCTCATATTCAGCAAGTTACTGATTCGGACGCTACCCCGATTATCTCTCTTCTTTCTCCTTTTTCAAATTCTATTACCTTGCGTCCTTTCACTACTTGCGCCGAATTCCACGTTCCTCAATCTGGAATCCCAAGCTTGTCTTTTCCGGAACTCGCGTAAAGAACCCAAAAAAAAAAGACTTTCGTATTTCTCTTTCTTGTCCATTTATTATTTTGGCTCTTTCCTAATCTGTCACTTTCTCCGCTTTGTCAGCGCGTACTTATGTCATACTCAGGCCTTTACAACAGAACAGAGTTCCTAATTTTTGCTGATTTGTTCTGTTTCTACCCAGCGCTTTCCTTACTTCGATACTTTCCTTGCTTCTTCAGCTCGTACTCGTATCTCGTTTCAGGACTTGCGCCGAGGCTGGCCAGAAACAAGCAGGCCTTCCCTCTCTCGAGGTGGCCCTTATATACTCCTTATTTCCCGCTCTTTTCTTTCCCTTTCCAAACATCCTTTGTTATATAAATGTTACTTCAATATTGTCTACCTTCTTTTTCCTCTTTCAAATTGCATCCTTTAATTTGAGTGTCTTCCGAGGAATGTCACCACTTATATAATTTTCTGCTCCCTTCCCAAGGAGAGTGACTGAGGGCAATGGCCGCGCTTGTCCACATCGCTGTCTTCGGATAAGTGGTGGGGGGGATTCGCGCCGAGACGGGCATATACGTCTCAATATATTACCATTCATACAGGTCTGTTTAAGCGACGCGCCATTCTTATTATTTGCATTTTCGGGTACATTTTATTCACTGTCTCCCTATTGGAGTCTGATCTCCTGTATCTAGTCTCTATTAACCGCTGAATTAATGTTCATTGAAGCTGAGCAAGGCCATTCTATTGGTTGTTATTTCCTAGCTCCACTCCGCTCCGGTTTGATAGATGCTGGCTCTTCTCTTGTTTGCTATATATACATATATATATAACGTGCACAGTCGTTTTGACAGCTCTAGCCTCTGAACATGGTTAGAGCTTTTACAAGAGCAACCATAATACCAATGGCCCTCTTTAGGGCACTCAAGTAAATTTGACGAAGTTTTTACGTGTCACAAATTCAAACCTCAGACAATTCTTCGAAATTGTGAATAGGGCAGTATGTTAAGCTCGTTTATATAATACTGTGCACTGGTGAGAAAAAAGTGCCAAAAATACGGAATTCACTTGGATCGAAGACAGGTTAGGGAAGATGCATATTATCAGGCACTAAAAAGTTCAGAAATATGAACTTTTAAGACCTTATATACGAGGTTTCCCCGATTTTCGAAAGTACTTTTCTAGACGCGGTTTAAAAAAAATGACGCATATATTGACAACATTTTTTTTACAGATAATTTATGCACATAGTTAAGTATATCAAATATATTTTATTAAGTATGATACTTAATAAAATACGTTTTAAAAAATCAGAAATATTAACAAATGGCGGAGATATCATAATAAAGCAATGTTTTTTTTGCGCGCGCGTTGATGGTGAAAGTTTTCGACATCGATGTGGGTGTCTGAAAAAAATGAACATATTTATATTTGCGTAATGAATGTATCTTCAGGATGAACCAGCAATATTATTTAAAAAAAATTATTGTATAAAAAATCCGAAACTTAAATTTTTTTACTTACCTTTCTATCGGCATTTTATTTTTTATATTATTTTGTTTCATTGAAATTTTTGTTTCTGTGGTTCACACGATAGGTGATGATACTAAGAATATGTTGCAAACATTTCAAAGCGATCTGAACTTTCGTTCAAGAGTTAGACCTTTCACAAAGTTCAAAAAAGTTAATCGTGGAAAAACGGCTTTGAAGTTGGGGGACGGGCGCGCCGCGCGGTATCTATTATAAATGCAATCTTACCTTATTTAATAGCATCCTGCGCTATATGTGGGGCCTTACTGGGTATCTAAAATGTCGAGCATGTTTTTTGTCATTTCTTTACAATCACCCATGTTAGAATATAACTATCTCAGCTCACAATTTTGTCTTGCCTCTAAAATGCCTCAATTCGAGCTAAATAATTTTACTTCCTCCTCCTGGTTTTATGCCTGTGCTGAACCGAAAAAGGCTGTTACTTTTATCGTAGACCAAACCGACAAAACCCGTTACCTTTACCGTTATACGATTCTATGTAGGGATAATAAGTGACCAATAGAAAAGGGTAGTTGCCGATCTAGCGCACCTATCTCCGTATATGCCTCCGAAGTAACTTTCGTGGTGGCGTCGCGCAACGGCTGCCGGTGGCAAAATTTGGATTGGCGCATGGCGGTTAAGTCAAACCGGCACAAAAACGGAAGAGCTAGGTTTGAGCAAGCATCATCGATTGTAGATCTCACATTGTGAATGGAATGTGCTTGTAAATAAAATAAAATCGTGTGATGGAACTAATAACGATTACTTGCGAATTTCAATTTATCCTCATGACTTCCTTTCGCCCTAAAAGCATATCTAAAGGTATATGACGAAGAGAATATTAATGAAATTGCGTACATTGGCTGCACACAAATTATTTTCTGCCGTACAACAAAATTTCTGTTTAAATTATTGTTTGCATCGGAAATTTATATAAATGATGTTGTAAAATAGGCAGAAAACTTTACGATAGTCATCATATATCGGAAGTTCGCGGAATTGTTGCTGGTGAGAAAAGGACTGTGACGGGGCAAGTTCTTCCTTAAACACGCGTCAACAATCCCAAATATGACGTGAAACGCTGTTTTTACAACGTAAACGTCACACGCGGTACTGTCATTCACGCAAACACTTTATTTGAATAGCGACCGGCATACTGCACTAGCAGACGAAAACCAATCCAAGTTTTGCCAAAATTCGCCGCAAGGGCTGCGCCACTAGAGTTACTTCGGAGGCCTATAGCGCGACCGGTTACTGCCGCTACCTGCCTGCTTTCAAGAAAATAAACGTTTTTATGCTCTAAATGCTGTAACTTTAACAATTTTTGGAATTTTTCAATTGTGTAAAGCTTAAAAGATTCCTAACCGTTCAGGCTAATGGGATCAAGAATAATTTTAAAAATTTGAAATTTTTCGCATCTATAAGGCCTTAATTGCTCAAAGACAATGAAAAATTTGTACCCGCCGGTATCGAAGGGCTGGAAATATCGATTGGCCTTGCATGAAGCGCAACGGGTGCAAATCGTCTCAAAGCATCGCGATAGTAAATCTATTTGTTTGCTCGATTGCAAACAACTTTTAGATGTCGCGAAGCCCCAAATATGAATTTCTCTTGTAGCGAGCATTTGCAATGAAAAATGCTTAGGGATTCAGGTATTGAAAGGCCAAAAATATGAATGTCTCTTGAATTAGATAAAAAAATATACATCTTTGGCTACTACGAACCCGAAATTGTTTCAAAGTCAATCAAATCAAAAGACGCGGCAGCGTCTTGACGGCATGTAATATAAAAAAAAATTCAACGCCACCTTTCGATGCGACCGGTTTTAACGCCACTTATAATACTTTACGCTAAATAGAACAGAAATTTAAAAATGTGGAATGCACTTGAATCGAACGCAGATAAGGAAACATGTAAATTTTCATGTACTGAGAAGTCAGAAGTATCAATTTTTCATTGCTCAAAGATAACAAAAAATGTAGATCAGTAGCTATCGGGGAACTGGAAATATAGATTTGTCTCGCACCAAGCGCAATGACCGAAAAATGTTTTTGGTCATCGCGTTACCAAATCTTTTTACCTCGATCGCAATCACCGTGAGGCAAACCTGAGTTTTTCTTGCATCAAACAAAAAAAATTAAAGCAATGAAAAATTCTCAGAGCCTTACCCGTGTAGAGATTTGGTCCGGAAAAAGTACTGCGCCTGATCTGCCTTTCTGAGATATCAGGCTCTGGTCGGGTCTTCCACCCTGGAATAGGTTCGCAATGTAACGGGGCTAAGGTTACGTCGCGATCCGCTGTTCCCTTTCTTGGCAACTGATCAGGAACGGGCCGGAAAACAAGCAGTAAATGACGAGGAAATGTCGATAAAACCAACCTCAAAATTACTTTTGTTGATATATAGAGGACAAGAAAAATGAAAAAAAAATTAACGTCGGCGTCGTACTATAGATATTAATAATTCACCGTAATAATGTGAATACATTTATTGTAATTATATCCTCCATCATATCAGCATATACTTTTCGTTGACTATCATAATTTATTCTCTATGATAGCATTGTCAGGCGTCGATCATAATTAAAGAAAATAATATGGTGATAAAACGGAGTATACAATTACAATAAATGTAATCATATTATTACATTCAATTATTAATATATTCGATGACGCAAAAAGTATTATTTAATAATAGGTTGGGATTTAATATTCAGGAAATGTCAATGTTCTCCCCAGGGAAAGGTTTTGTGATATTCCTAGTCTATTCCACAAAAGGGCCCGGTTAGGTAAATCGGACGAGGCAAGCTAGGCCTGGACCAGGTGTTAAGAGGGAATGGTACCTCATCGCGGTCGGTATGGCAGATCGCGATAGTAGATACCCACGGATTTCTGAAACGGCTTTTCAGAATCTCATGAAATTTGACCAGACAATGTCAAATTGATAAACGAAAGGCTGTCTTCTCATTAGATTTCTTGAATCGAAGAAAAAAAAAGTAGATTGTATTACCATGCTGAACTCGCGATGGAAATGATGAAAAATAAAAAGTTTGGCTAAAGCCACGACTTGGAAGAAAGAAGAGCCGTGTAGCCACGTTGAAAACACGTATTTTGGCACCTCAATCATTTCATTCCTCCGCATATTTCAGGAAATCCGTGGAAAGTCGTAAATAGTAGGTAATTGTTGACGATTCCGAGGAAATCTCGCTTGACATTTGGGAACGGAGTTCCCATGAATTCCGCCCAGGCACCCATGGCCGAATGGCGTGCACCGAGAATTTTACAGTTCAAATATGGCGATGTGCGAACTCGCTCAAAAATCTAATTGTTGGTTTTCGAAGTACTAAAGTGTTAAAAACAAGTTTTGTGATGTATTACGTGCTATTATTTTGTGATATTACAAAAAAAATTTGGATCGTGCCATTTACCGGGTGAACTGCGAGCGACGTGTAGGTACGTACTCATTTTTCTCTCTCTGTTTTTCGGAAAATTATTTCGTGGAATTGCCTCTACATCTATTTGTTCTTCCCGTATTTTTTATTTATTCTTTTTGTTAACCTTTTTCTTCACCGGTAGTTATATTCGCAAAAATTCTGTGCGAAATCTCACAAATGAATGTGAGGTTAAGATATACTTTCTCCAGAGTACTGCGAGAGAGAAAGCTTTGAGCAATAAATTATAACTTTTTTCAGATTCTGTATGTCATATGTTTCATGTTCATGTTCATGCCATCGAACCCAATGATGATGATGGACAGGAAAAGAAGTGCATTCCATTGGTGAAGGACTGCGGAGGAACTTGGAAGAATCACCAACGCTGTCATTCGGAGCAATGTCGAAGCTCAGGGCAACAAATCTCATAAGGTGAAGAATGTCGCAGTAATTCAAGGTAAGTGAAAACGTGTTCTAGTACAAAAAAAGCCTGCAATGGCCCTGTGCATATGCACATAAGCATAGCTCTTGCAGCAAAGTAAAATTTGCTGCAAGAGACCATGCGTGCTCTCTGCGAAGCATAGGATCATGCACAATACAATCTACTTGTGCTTCGCAGCAAAATCCTCACAGGCCCATTGCATAAGGTTTGGTTTGTGCAAAACAACGGAGGCAATATCATTGCAGCGGCAGTTATATCGCTTTGTCTTGCGAAGATTTTCCTTTCGATGCAGTATGCCTGCTGTGGTCTTTCACAAAGATGTACGTGCGAAAATCTTATTGTAAAGCCCAAGTTAATAGCATAATGCATGAAAGTGTTACGTATATTCGTGCTTCGCAGCAAGATATTTACAGGAATAGCGCAGAGAACGCTATGGTTCGCAAAGAGACACAACGTCTTCGCAAGCATCTTTGTGCTGGATTGTCGCAGGCATATTGCATCGAAAAGAAAATCTTCGCAGGCACGAAGGGCTGCAAATGCGCTTGCAATGATATTGTCTCCGTTGCTCTTTGCGGACCACAGTTTTCTGTCCAATATGCTTGCAAGATCTTCCACAAAGATACTCCGGAAGATCTTGCTGCAAAGCCCATGTACATGGCGTAACACATGAAAATGTGACTTGTATTCATGACTTGTATTCATACTATGTATTGTACTTGTGCTTCGCAGTAAGATTTTCACAGGGATACCGCAGAGTTCGCAAAGAGACACAAGACCTTCGCAGGCATCTTTGTGCTCGATTGTCACAGGCATATTGCACCGACAAGAAAATCTTCGCAGGCACGAAGGGATAGAAATAAGCTTCAAATGATATTGAATCGATGGCTCTTTGCGAACCACAGTTTTCTGTCTATAGTGCTTGCGAAGATGCATCTATGACTGCTCGGTTATCGCGCAAATATGCCTTCCGTTTAAAGTACGCATTTTTATTATTTTTATATCCATCACTATTGCAAAATATTCTTATCGGATCAATCTTTTCTGTACTTTTCGCGTGAAAAATAATAATATAAATATACGAAATATAATCAAGCGGGCGGAAGGGTCAGAAAATGAGAAGAAAAGTATCAATATAAAGGCAAAATATGCGAACAAGAAAAAAGTGGGAAACATGTAGAATGCGAATGAAACTCAAAAAGCAAATAAGAGAAAACAAAACACCTGGCGGGAAATAAAAGTATGTACAATGGATTTGATAAACAACAGAGAATACAAAGTATTAAAGAAATAAAAGGCAAAAGAAGATAGAAGTGCGTGAAAGGTCAAAAGCAAGCGCGCATAAATAAAAAAGAAAAACTCGTGCAGACTGAATAGGGTTAGGGGGCGGCGGGGGGTGCAAAAAGTCAAAAGCAAGAACGGGCAAATGAAAATTACAAAGAATTGCTAAAATAGGAAAAACATGAAAAATCTACAAAAGGAAGACGACCATTTTGCTGAAAATGCTTCGATTTTTTGAGTTTATTTCGAAACATGACCCAAATAAAATATTTTATCGGCAAAATGTGTGCAATATCCACACAAATATTCTAAAATGTTCATACAGATATTCCGCCAATAAAATATTTCATTTGGCCCGATAAAATAATATATTCTGCCCATAAAATTTTTAATTTGGGCCATGTTTCGAAATAAGCTTAAACAAATGAAGAAATTCCAGCCCTAAAATCTTAAGTTTTCAAAGAATTTATGCAACTGGCCTTTTATGTACATTTTTCATATTTTCTCCTTTTTACAATAGTTTGTAATTTTCACTTAACATTCTTGTTTTCGACTCAATTGCGCCCCCCCCCCCCCACTTATTTTTATTGAGTCCCACTCTTTTCCTCTTGTAGATTTGTTATCCTTTCTTCATATTCTGCAACAGTTTTTCTGCTTGCAGAAAAAATGCTTGCTTTCGACTTTTTACGCATTTTTCTCCTTTTTTCTTTCATTCCTTTCGTACTCTGTATTCTCTGTCGTTCATCCATTTCATCGCACATTGTTTTATTTTCTGCTATGTTTATTGTTTCCTTATATTAGCTTTTGGGCTTTATTATATTTTTACTTGGATTCCACTTTTTCGTGCTCGAATATTTTGCCTTTGTATCGAAAGTCTTTTTCTCATTGTCTGACACGTTCGCCCACTCTGTTATAATGTTATTTTTATATTATTATTTTTGGTGCGTTCTTCTATTGATTACATATTGTATTGTCAGAATGTTTGTATGAAATATTCTGAAATATTTATTTTGAAATGTTCACACAAATATTTCGAAAAAAAAAAAAAAAAAATTAAAGCAATTCCAGCCTTCAAAATTTCGAGATTGTTATCTTTCTTTCATTTTCTACAATAGTTTTTCATTTTTCTTCATGCGCGCTTGCTTTTCACTTTTGACGCCCTTCTAACTTCTTATTCTCTTTCATTCCGTTCATACTTCGTACTTTCTGTCATTAATCCATTCTATCCCGTGTTCTTTTATCTTTTGCTGTGTTTATTGTTTCTTGTTATTTGCTTTTCGGGTTTTATTAGCTTTCTACTTGTTGCCCATTTTTTTGCTCGCATATTTTACCTTTATATCGATACTTTTTTGCCATTGCCCGACACCCCCTGTTATATTTGTTATTTTTATTGTTATTATTATTGGCGGGATTTTCTATTAATTTGCTTTTAAAATGTACTAGCAGCGATTTATGCTGAGATATTATCTATCGGATTTCTAAACATTCACCTCCCCTATAGGAAAATGATTTTTCTCACAGCACAATGTAATAGAACATTATTTTATTTTCACACATATACCCTTTCGGGCTTTTGCATTCACTAATTTCAACTTTCTTAATCCAATAATATATTAACGAAATAGGGGCTACATTCCATCTTCTCCTTCTCCCCCTATCACCGCAGTTTTTCTTGTCGCTATCCTGTCGAACTGCCTTACTATTTTACAGATTTCCTCTGTTTTTCCTTCTTTTTACAGCCTTCAGCCATCTTTTTGTGTGGTTGTTTTTTATCTGAATTTCTTCAGCGCAGCCTCTTCCATTCGTGCTTTCAACTTGTCGCACCCCACTATATGTGCCAGGCTGTCCTTTCCTCTGGTGCACACTGTACATCATGTGTTTCTGAATTCCTTGCCCGCTTCCCTCTCCACACTCAAGAATTTAATCTACATCCAGCTTTCGTTAATTTCTCCCCTCATCTTTCTGTTTGCCTAGTATTCCTCCATCCCCACTTCTTTCTTTATGTCTTTAAGGGATGTGCGCAACCTTAGAATTTCAAAAAATCTATTTTTGGTTTATTTTATTTTCTTATTAGGTAGAGTCTTGACTTTGATTTGGTTCAAAGATTTTGCAAAAATTCCAAAAATTGCCCGAGTTATGACGATTTTAGTGAAGCAGGTCAGAACGTCCGGTTGCGTTACGGCTCTAGCGCTGCGCGGTGCATTGTATGGTTTCTAAGGGCATTGATATGACTTTGCCCAATCCAGCTGTTTGATTGCTGTACGGTGCAGGAATTTCAGATTGAAGGTACGAAGAATCATTGTGATTTTGTGGCACGCAAGTAGTCCATACACCAAGGCATTTTCTTACGATTCAATTTTTCAAATAACGGTTGGGGCGGAAGAGTGCATTTCATAGGTAGACATTTTAAATAAAAGGTGTTCAATTTTGTTACTAGCTCTATTAGTAAAGGGGATATAAGCGACGAAAATTAATCACATTACCTCTCACTCAACGTTTCGTCCCGTTCACTCATCGTTCCGTCTTTTCCATAAAAACGTTCCTTGCTCATATCTCCATTACCAATGGAGGTAGCGAAAAAAAATGAGAGACATTTTTTATTGGCAATCCAAAAAGAAACATCTTTAATTTCACACTTTTTTCTACAAAATGCACTTTTCGTCACAATCGTCATTATAACAATTAAATTGTTTATAACGAAAAAAAAAACGATTACAGAATAGAATAAATGTCCTATTCGTATTTCCTGTACCCGAAACCAGAAAGAACCGCCGAAGATATTAAGCAGTCCCAAACATTTATTCGCGAATGGTATACGGAAAAAGTGGATTTAGGACGTTTTCTTCGCTTGCGTTTATTTCGAAAGTATACTTTGCAATATAGCGCACGTCATATCTCAGGATCTAATCTTTCGAATTACTTTAAATTTGGATTAGACATATTTTATAACATATTCAATCGACTGACCGGATAAACGTTTAATGTCGTTATTTTTCGTTGAAAATCGACCTTTTCTTTAAAAACAGTGGTATTTATGCAATTGTTGAAATTTCAAAAATGTATTCGGTGGGTTTGTACCTTTACCATTGTACTAAAAATATATTCTTCCATTTTTTACTTTAGATGGATCCACTTATCGGAATCATGTACTCGACCGAGCAGTGCGCACGCTATAGCCTTGAGATTAAATAACAATGATTATGTTATTTATATATGAGGTATTCCAAAGATTTTCGAACAGCCTAAAAGCCTGACCTTCTGCAATATTTTTAAAAATTGGTGATGTTTTTGTATCATATGTTTTGAGTACGTGGCATTTTTTTTCAGATTTTTATCGGCTCGCTAAATCGGCTAACTCGGAGATAAGATTTTACACGTGATAAAATTTCAAATGATCGTATCGTAGTGATCTTCTCATCGTACGAAAAAATATCCTCTACAAAAAAGATGCGTTCTTCTATGAACTATTTTGCAAAAAAAAATCAAAATTTTCCAAGTACTACACAACTAAAAAACAACCTTTCCTCTTTAATTTTTTAACCCCAATCACTAGGTTGATCCTGCTGAAATTTACACTGAATTTTCTTTTATTCGTGTAAAAGAACATATGTACGTTTCATTCTTGGCTGAGGTTGCGTTCAGTTAATATCGTCGTCTTAAATTTAAGGGGAAACTGTTTTTGTTGAATAACTCGGGGATTTACAATTTTTAAGTAGAGAAGGTAATTACTAAACTTAGAGGAAATCGACTGCTTTAAAACTTTGGTCATTTCAATTTTTTCTCTATCGATATTTTTCGAATTAAATGTGAAAAAGTGGCTATTGCATTATCTCGTTCATTTTGAACTTTAGGTCATAAACGAACATAAACAAACTTGTAGAGAATGAAATTCTCGACAATTTTGGTCTCTACCTTTTTTTTCCTAGAGTCAATATGTAATGGCGTATGCCAACGGTAAAAAAAAACGAGAAGCGTGAAAATATTATTTCGCGAACTATTCGCTCTTTTCTTTTACCGTTGGCGTACGACCCTAAATATTGATTCCAGGAAAAAAAAATGTAGGAACAAAAATTGTCCCAAATTTCATTCTCTAAAAGTTTGTTCATGTTCGTTTATGCCCTAAAGTAAAAAATAAACGAGATAATGCAACAGTCGTTTTTTCAGGTTTAATTCGAAAAATATCGATGGTAGTGAAAAGAGTGTAATGATCAAAGTTGTAGGGCGCGATTTCCGATTTCGAAGTTTAGTCATTACCATCGCTAATGTCTAGCCAATATCGCTAATATCTTCATATGAGCGATGTCGTTCGCAGCGCGTCACCAGCAAAGACTTGCTGAGCGGTGCGAAGCTCTCCGCACCTACCGATCACAAGCGTGGTCGAGAAAAGAGTCCATTGTATAAATTATTGATTGCAAATTTCGTCACTGCATTTTTCTGCCAGCCGCCGGCGAACACTCACGTTGTGTCATGATTTACGTCAATATTTGGCGACGGGTTATGCTCGAGAAGAAAATGCAATCAATTGTTTAGATAAGTGAATGTGTAATGTAAAACTAAATCGAACGGAAACGCTAATATCTTCATATGAGCGCTGTCGTTCGCAGCGGGTCACCAGCAAAGAATTGCTGAGCGGTGCGAAGCTCTTCGCACCTACCGATCACAAGCGTGCCGAGAAAAGAGTTTATTGTTTAAATGATTGATTGCAAATATTGTCACTGCATTTTGCAGAGAGCTGCCGGCGAACACTCACGGTGCATCATGATTTACGTCAATATTTGGCGACGGGCTCTGTTCGAGAAAAGAATGCCATCAATTATTTAGATGATTGAATCTGTAGTATAAAACTAGATGGAACGAGAGCGCTAATATCTTCATATGAGCGCCGTCGTTCGCAGTGCGTCACCGGCAAAGACTTGCTGAGCGGTCCGAAGCTCTTCGCACCTACCGATCACAAGCGTGGTCGAGAACAACTGCAAAAACAATTGTTTAAATAATTGTTTTTGCGAAATGTTTACTCCACCATTGTGTTTTGTAGCTCGTAAGTCGCAATCTTTATTTACTGAGAGGTACAGAATGTACCGTATCTACCAATCATACCCGTGATCGAGGATAAATGCAAAAATAATTGTTTAAATCTTTATTTTTGCGAAATTCTTACACCGTTGTTTTTTGCTGCACGTAAGCAGCAATCGATATTTTCTGAGAGGTACAGAAAGTACTCTATCTACCGAGCATACCCGAGATCGAGAATAAATGCAAAAATATTGTTTTTAATAATTATTTTTGCAAAATGTTTACACCGTTGTTTTTTGCAGCGCGTAAGCAGCAATCTATATTTGCTAAGAGGTACGGAAAGTACCGTATTTACCGATCATATCCGAGATCGAGAATAAATGCAAATATATTTTTTTTTTAACAATTATTTTTGCGTAATTTTTACCGTTGTTTTTTGCAGCGCGTAAGCAGCAATTATATTTGCTAAGAGGCACAGAAAGTACCGTATCTACCGACCATATCTGTGATCGAGAATAAATGCAAAAATAATTATTTAAACAATTATTTTTCCGTAATTGTTACACCGTTGTTTTTCGCAGCGTGTAAGCAGCAATGTATATTTGCTGAGAGGTACAGAAAGAGAGGTACAAAAATAATGGTTTAAACAATTATCTGTTGTTTTTGCTGCGTTGTTTTTGCAGCGCGTAAGCAGCAATTATATCTGCTGAGAGGTATAGAAAATGTTGCACATTTGTTAATGTGTCAGTTGTTAAAAATAATGAATTATTAACAATTATTTCGCTGCAGAACAGCACGAGCCGCCAGCAAGAACTCTTGCTGCGAAATTGAGATTCTCGATGATCTCGAATTTCGTGCGTAGTCGATGTTGACGAAGAAAGCAAAATTCTTTGTCCACACCGACTGTGGGTCAGCGTGTGGGTATATACGTGTACATACCCACACGAAGTGTGTACTCGCTGCGAAGAGACAGCATGCGGGAAGAAAACAATCTTCAACCGCGTGTGCCCGACGTAATGAACGCACACAGGCACACGCGCACACACACGTTGCGTCGAAGCATACATTGTTATGCCTCGACGCAAGGAGGCCCGCGGCCCCGTCGCAGCGTGCGTTCGGAACGAACACGCGTTCGAGATGAACGCGCGCTGTGACATCTAGCGGTAGGGAGCAGTAGCTCGTGCCAGCGCTGCCCTACCGACTCGAGCCGGGGCTGCGTCGAACGTTTGCTTGGGTATCATTCCCTCTTATGTCAGGAATGCCCGGTCACATTTCTGCACGGGTAGGTATCGAAAAGATAACAACCTGAATTTCTATTCAATCCATCAGACAAGAAGTATTCATCTTTGGGTACTGCGACCCCGAAATTCGTTTGTCGACAATTAAAATTGATATCTTCTCCATCTGCTTCAAGATGAAGAAGATATCGAACCGGATACTTCGTATCTACGAAATATACACTTCACTTACTGGAGATCATGGTTATGAAAATAATAGAAAGTAAATGATTATAAAAAATAACAAGAATTGTTTAAAGTATTTTTGATACAGTTATCTCAATTATGTTGTGGTCGCCATTCCCTAGGTTTCTACGAATTCAAATATCTTGAAACACCGGCTAAACGTGATTTTCAAACTATACACGTATAGTTTCTAGTAACATTTAAAATGCACTTTTCTTTAGATTGAAACTGACGGAAAAAATATTTCCACCCTTTAAAAAAACTAATGAAATCTCCTTCAAAAACTTTAAAAAGTACGCCAAGTAATAAAAAATACTCTCGAAAACGTTATCTGTTTTACGTTATAAAACATTAAGGTTCAATATAAAAATCATCATTATTTGTTTTAATTTAAACAATGGTTTCTTGTATTTTTTCTATTAATGAAGTGTACAAAAAAATACAATGATTTATAAACTAGCCAGGGACAAATTGTTGTCTTAAAAACTGAAATTGGCGGCACGACAGCTGCTCGAAGTTGACGCTTTTTTTCGCGATGCAGGCTACAGGGCGTCCTAGTTATGTGAAACCGAAAAACCAATTATTTTTCGTTAAAATATGATCTTGCACTTAAATGACCCTAATTTGAGAAAAAATTAAAAACTTTAAATGTGAGGACACTAAAAAAAGATTTTTTTTTTACAAACAATTTGTTATGAACATTATTTATTACTGATTTTTCAATGGTATTTTACGATCGAGATATAATAAAAAGTTTAAATCTATCTGTATGAAATTTGTAGGTGATCTGTAAATTAATTAATCAGAAAACGCGTTTAAAGTTTTCGATGGGAAAAAGTAGTACCCACGTAATTATTTTATAGATATACCGCTATATAAGCTTAATTTGCAATGTCAGGGCCATATAATATGCCTTTTTGCTCTGCAAAATCGTCCATTTGAATAGTTAATTCCTGTTTTGATCCGCTTTGGCTTCTGCGGTTCTGTCTGTCCACGCGGTCGGTGTAGTATGTATCGGATTAAAAAAAATTAATCCCACATAGAAAGTCATGATCGTCACGCCGTGCATACAATTGATGAAGCAAATTTTACAGCATATTGACTTCATGTCGTGATGCAAAGCGGTGAACTCATTTAGTATCGTGAATGTACAAAACATTTTGATGTCAATATGTCGTTTACAAATGCATCGTACGGCGAACTCACCGTGCTCAAGTGTCCGCAATTAATATCTGCAAATTTTACGCCATGTGGAAGTCATCTAATGACTTGTGTTGATGAATTCACTGAGTTAGCACTGGTAGTAGGCATGCCATGCAAGCAATATGACGACGATATGCATGTTTGTCAGTAATGCATTCGATGGGCGCAACATGATCGCGATATGCGTGTTTCTCAGTGACACATCCTATGACGGCGATATGTATATTTGTCAGTGATACATCCCACGAGCACAGTATGATATCCATACAAATCCAGAATGATACAAATAGGCAAAGACACAAGGAAACTTTACACACGTGTTAGAATGGCTAGGTAGGTAGCTCGCTCAGCTCTCGAATTACCAGACGTAGGTTCAAACCGTAGGTAGGTAAAAAATTTAACTAGGTAGGATACGTTTAATCCATTTATCATATTGGCAGGAAAATTCATAAAGCGTATGGAAATAGAAATACTACCAGATGTTGTTAATCAACATTTCTGGATTTTTATCTTTTTTCACGCCGTGACTCATATGAGGTCCATATGAGCACAACATAGTTACGTCATGTCATGTCGCTAATATGAGCTCCATTGGAGCACTACAATTTCTTCACGCCGTGACACCCATATGAACCCCATATGCACTTACTTATTGTTAGATATTCTTGAGCCGATTTTGCGAGTCTGATGAATTCACTGCATGCATGTTCGCGTGGGAATAACTTCGCTTCATTTGGATCTGTTATTGTGAATTATCATGTGATGACAATATGACTTCAAGGGGAGCACACTCATAAAGGATACACAGCTGTGAGACTTTCTATGCCCCAGAGAAGATGTACATATGATGCCAAAATCAGATACTGGTCTATCTGGTATGCCAATCTTCAGTTCTAAATCAGTCATGATTTGCAAAATTAATGGAGCAGTCGTTGAACATGCCTGCTGCTAAAAAGCAGCCATTTCAACCATTTTAAATCGCAGTTGGGATGCATTACGCTGTGTCAAGCGCCATACGGTAAAATTGAATAGCTTGTTAGCATTCTGCGTGTGACTAGCCAACATCTCTCAAGCAAGTCGTCACGGGATAAACCCTCGTATATTGGCAGTATTTGCTCCTTCACATCAGAATGTAGTGGTGGAGGATGAGCTTCAATCTTGGCTTCAGCGATGCGATACCCACACCATGATTCGGCGCCCAGGGGACACAAGTGATGTTGTGGTTCGTCGTCAGACGATATCATACGATAGAATGTGTCCATTATAGCTTTTTAAATTTCTTCCTTTGAGTTTGGATTTCTTCGTATAGCAAGGCCGTAGTATTTTGTTAACTTTTTAATAAGAGTGTCTGTCAATTACCCTTTTCCTCCGAGTTCCGCAGTTTTTTTAGGTACGTAGGCGACTACCCATCCTCTTCTCCACATGCCCGACGCACGCACTTTTTTTTACAATAATGTCATCACCGTACAACTCCGTATCTGCAATGGACTTGAAAGCCTTGGTGTTCCCGTTTCCGACATAACTGGTATATCTAACTCCACGTTGCTCCCAGGATCTTTAGAACATCTCCAGCATAGCATTGGCTTCTACTTTATCCGAAGACCCGTGACGGATTATTGAACAATTTTTTTGCTGCTCAACGTAATGAGCCAGAATTTGCGTAAAGCGCATAAAATATTCATGGCCTCTCAAGCTATACCAGGTAATCTCAACCGAAAGAATTCTTCAATTTATTTCATAACCATTGTGAATAAATCGTCCCGCGTCAATGAGGACATTTCCGCACATGCATTTTACTAATGTTTTTAATCCAACACCTCTTTTGCCTGACTGTCCGAGTGCAAACTTTTGTTTACACTCTCGACAAATAGCTATAGCTATGTCAGCTATAGCCGAAAAAATACTGACAAATTCAATAATGCAGTAAAACAAAACCTCGATTCACAACTATATCTACCTCCGTTGCGTTAATTTTTTTAGCCGAGGCACTCGGTCCGGCATGGCTCTGCACCTTCTATTGCTCAGTACTTGTTACACTAGCAAATTGGTATGTATTTTCGATGACGAGAACAGCTTGCACGATAGTTAGGTTCACTTTCAATTTCCTTTCGAGAATTCACTTTTAACCAATATAAAGCACAACACGAATGCGAAGCAACAACACACTAAGAAAAACAGCGGGATATCGAGAGCAGGCTGCCTTCCGGCTTTTCGCTTGGGGACGCTACTATTTCGAAAACATAGGTTACGTATGGCAAAGATGATTTAACAATAATCTTTACCATACGTACTCTTCTCAGTAGCGTCATCTAGTGTCAAAAAAATAGCTGGCTTATTTGGTCGAGAGGCTGAAAGGTAAAGCTTTCCCGAATTTTATAAGCAATAAAAAAATGTCAAAAAATTCGTTTCTCCATGAGCCTTCTCCCTTAAGAAAAAAAGCTCAGCGAAGGATTTCGACTTTCCAACTACTGAATCTTCTGGCTTAAGGTATTCCTTTCGCGGAGGGCCGTATTTTGTGGGGGCATAAGCAGGGCCTTCTGAATCGTCGGTAAATTACAATTGCGCTTAATAAAAAAAACAAGTTATAATGGATTATTATACACAACGATAAACTAGAATGACAAAATTCGCGCAAATTTAGTAGATTGAGACATTTTTACATTTATTTGAAACGTCACGGCTACAAAAATTCTTCTGCTAACCACACTTTTCCAAGTTTTAACATTAATATTTTCTTTAAACGTTCGGTGACCCTCTGTTTTTATTGTTGTTACGGAATCTTTAAACTTTTTTACACCTGTGAGCAGTTTGTATTAGGCATCTAGAGTTATTTAGTGTATAAATTATTAGAAAAACATGTGGCCAGCGTGACATGTCCATAAAGCGCCGTATAAGTGAGACGATTTTTAGGGCCGTAATTTTTCGTTAAAGGTTCGGTAACTTGGCTTGAAATTTTACCAGTATACTGGGATGTATTTTTACTTCATTATAGACGAAAATCAGTTAAGTGTAAAATATTTGGGTTCGTGAAAGGAATACCTTAAAACAATGAAATTGCTTAGTCCGATAGTAGCGATTGGAGATAGTATTTTTTTAGATAATCGCAATATGCTCGGTCTGGAAATTGCATTTCCAGAAATTGCATGATTGTATTTCCTGGAAATTGCATGATTGTATTTCAAGGAAGTGAAATTAATTATTGTTCCCCTTCCTGCACTTAGTTGTGTGAATGGCAATTAAATTAATGATCCCGCGAAGCATAGCTCAGATCAGTGATATGCCCTTTAGCAAACTTGAAATGGTATTTGATTTAAAACATTAAAAAAGTTAGATAAAGTTATGAATGTTCTACTTCATCACTCGTCTACTACAGATTACATTAAATATATTTTGGCCGTCGACTCGCTATTGGTGTGATGTTAAACGGGATTAAAATGATGTTCGAACGGAATCTGTATCTTCCCGAGCTTTTTCTTCTAAACCATGCACGCCAAGACCTTGCACAGCATTTCCAGTGTACTTGTGTTCTTCATACGTTGTATTTGTCTACAATGGTGGTATCAACTTTTTTGTTATAACCATGTGATTTTTTAAATGAAAATGAAAAACGCTTTCAATAAGATTATTTTTAAGGTTCAAAATTTTGTGTGCAATATTCTTTGTGCACTTACATAATACGTACATTGTACTTCGCTATTGTATAAATCATTTCATTTTTTATTGTACAATTCATTAATGGTAAAAAAAATAATTCAAACATTGTTTAAATTAACACAAATAATTATTCGTTTCAAGGTCAACCGTAATTTTTTAGAAGGTAAAATGAACAACATCGCGTACTTTTTTAACTGTTTAAAAGTTCCCAGAAGAGTACATATATACCCAAACACGTTAAGGCGCCACACCACGGTTCGTGCGCGATACGAAGGTGTATTTTTCGTTATCATTTCCAAGCAAATGATGAATGGTTTTTTTTTAATTAATATTTATAGTCAATATATACATATACAAGACTAAAAAAAAATTGTTCTCGAATCTAAAGTGTAGTTTTGGTGTACGCCGCTTTCAAAAGGAGACTCCGACGAAATTGCTGCTCGGCGGTTGAGAGCGATTAAGCCATACGGTTCATCTGAAAAATAAAATAAAAATATATTTAGAAATTAGACAGGTTTACAGCATCACGTACGGGAATTTCGATAAAATGGCGGACCAGCGAATTTTATTTCCGATTTTCATGGAAAATTTTCGTCGGTCGTAAAAAAATTAAGTAGAAGTTTATAAAAACTTTATAAAAAAATCCCTACGTGGTGCCATAGAGACTGGATTTTCGAACAGTTTAAGATTTGGCGCATGCAAATCGGATGAATAGTCTTTTTAATATGTTGTCAACCAGGTTTCGAGAAAAACGCGTTCAAAGTTTTGCTGAAGGATAATTCAACATTCAAACTAAATTTTTTATTTGTTTTTTTTTGTTTCTCACTGTTAGTCAGCTATTTCTGGACCATACAACAGCTCCTCAGCATTCAGAAACTCATCATTTTTTCATGTTTTGCACGTAGACGACCGTCATGCGTGCCTTTTTCGGCTTCGTGCTCGGCTTTGCATATTCGCTTCTCGTCGATGTTTTAACAACATTGGTAGAGTGTTTCACCAATTTTTATGTTTAATATCTCCAATACATGTATGAGGCCCATATGACGATTGTTAAAAAGTATTGAAGCAATGTTAGCGGCAGTTTCAAGTGTAGGTCTGCCGCTCCACGATGTCTTTGGCACAAATTTCCATATAACAAAGTTCAAGCTCGTCTTTACTCTTTGACATTTGCCTGCTGCCACGAACACCACGAGTGTTCTTCTTCCGGGCAATACTGATGTTGGGGACTTGCGTCTGTGGAACATTTGTGATAGAATGTAGCCCAGGCAGCTTTTTTCATATCTTCCAACGAATCACTATTCCGACGAATTGGAAGACCGTAGGATGCAGTTAATTCTTCAATGAGTCTTCCAGTCAGCTTTCCCCTTCCACCGAGGCCCTTATTCCCTTTTTTACAATTTCGCAATCTTGTTCCCATCCGTTTTTGAACATGGTTAACACATTCTTTTTTCTTCACATCATACGGAAGAGCTTGCACGATTGTGTTGCAAGTTTGCGAATCGCTGTCCCCGATATGCCGCTCGGCGCGGTCGTGCGCTTCGAACGGTTTCACATAAAATGCTGTATCTCCGCCAATTTGACAAATTTCTTTAAAATAATTGGTGAAAGCATTCCTAACAAATGTACCTTTCAGAAAATTAAAAAATGAGCATTTTTTTATTACCGTGGTGTGGGGCTACAATAGGTTTCACCGAACTGCGCACGTTTGACTAGTGTACTTGCGAGGAGATCCATGAAGATTACAAATATGAATGCCTTCCATCGCTACGCAAGAGTTCCGAAAGCGGTGAACAAAGATGTTTTTTTTTCTTAGGTTTTTTCTTTCTTGTTTTGTACCTCGTAAAGCGAGAGAGCTCGATGTAACTAACAGCTGCAATTTGACGACTTCTCCATACCGTAAAGTAGGCCCAGTTGTGGAAACGGCACGGGTATTATGCATGCTGTGAGGGCCGTGGCATGGATGCGAGAATGAGCCAGAGCGGCGGCGGGGGGGGGGGGGGGTGATTTCACATACGATTCCCACGACTCTTACAGCGTCTGCGGCTGTCGGATTGCCGAGACCATTACACGTTAGGTATCTGCGACAGGTCTCAATGACATCTCATCGACCTATGTCAATTAGCATGTGCTCGTATTATTCAGGTCTTCCAACGATATTGCGATTTCCACTGGTGAATGGAGACCTGTTTAGGGTCGACTTCTATACTCTTCTACTCATCACAGTGCCCCATGGCTGAGTGGTTATTCGTCATCTTGCAAAATCAACAAACCGATATTGTGGACCCGAACCAGAAGTTGCCATTTCATTTCTCAACAGTAGTTTGTCCGGTAATTTTTGAATAATAAATTGTACATGTGTACTTATTTTAGGTACATGAAAACACCTTCGGCGAATACGAAGTGGACTGACTGCGTCAATTAGGAACCATTTCAATGAAGGCCTATGCAGTCTGAACTAGGAAAATTCAGTTCGGTTTTTCTGGAACCAGATGTCCAAATTCCAGAAGAAAAAGTGGACAAGTTTCTTGAGCTTCGCGGCTTTTAAGGCGATACGTACTCTTCAAGGGCGTAGGACGTATACCGAAGCTCTTGTTGACTGATCTGTGCGTTTATAGAGCTGCTTACCCCCAAAACAAATGGCAGTTTTCGTTCGAAGTCTCCGGGTTGTCTGAAATCAGCTGATGCATCCTTTTAATGCGCTCCGGAGTGTCTTCATTACCGTTTCCCGCAGTAAACCGTCCTCGTTGGTCGTATGCCAGTTGAGATTTAGTTTAAGCTTTTCAGTTCTGTTCCCGAGTTTTGTTAGCCCTAAACTAGTTCTTTAGTTTCAGATCAGGTTAAGTTTAGGTGTAGTGTAAATTTAGTTTCCAAACAGTTTACGTTCAGTTTCGAATCAATTTAAATTCAGTTTAGAATCAGTTTAGGCTCGGTTTGGAATTAGTTTAGGCTTAGTTTGAAATTAGTTTAGAATCAAATTCCATATAGATAAAATACGACTCAAATCAATCATATTATTGCTGAAGCAAGTATGTTTTCATTATTTCTATAGTTTGTATAATTTCGGAGGATAGAGTCGGAGACTGTTTTTATCTCCATCATACACGACCTCGCGTTATCGTCGCGCATCCAACGGACGTTATGCAAGTTAAATTTTTCTTCATTATTCGACTACCCCCACCACCCTCGTTTAAGCCCCGCATGTGAGACCGTACTTCAAACAGCCCGCACACTTTCCACAGCGCATATACAACGCGTATTTTGAATTCGGAAACGCCCAAGAAATAGCGGGCAACTCCGAAAGTATACACAAAACCGCAAGCGGCATACATGTCCAATGGGGTCCTCGGCAGGTAAACTCGTCCGACTACAGTGCACTCAGTTTTAAGTGAGTGTGTCCACTCCCTGTGTAGAATTTTAAGTTTTAGAAACTCTCAGGCGCATATTGTTCTCCTCCTCCTCCTCCTCCTCCTCCTCCGGAGAGAGAGGGGGGGCAGCTTTCACGAATCCTAAATACGCCTCGCTCTTACCACTCCATGATTTCGCTCACCACTTTCTACAGGCACCTGTTTAAGAAGTCGTCTCGACTTGCAGGTTTGTGAAACCGAAGATCGAATACTAGTCTGCAGGAAACTTCGAGAATAGTTCCCCATCGTTTTCCTCTAACGTATTCAGTTCTCAAGGTTCCCGATGTTACCAAATCAACAGGTTGCCAAATAGACTCATTTTTCCGCAAAAGACAAAACCCCGAATAGCTCCTACCGCACAAATTACGTTTCTGCGGGCCTATTACGGTTCTCGGATGATTAATTTCACGTTCGCAGTTTAATTTCACGTGAATTTTGTCACCCTATAAACGATCGGGCGGGTAAAAGTGTGGGATCACTAGCAACTTCCGCCTCGTAATCCCACATCGTCAGGACGTTGTAGATGGAGTACACGAGCACGTCAATCGAACGCAGCCCACAACTAAGTACGTGTGCACCAACGAAGACTTAACCTCCGTACTCAGATAAACAGAAAGCTGAAATAAAAAATAACATTGCAACATGAACGTTACAGAGAGATAAAAGAATGTTAGTAGTTTTTATAAAACAGCCTTCGATTAAGCAAAAAACCGGTCTATTTTGTATCATATTAAAATGCTATCGCTGCTTTAGGAACGGACGCTCACGCATGCACAGAACGATTTCCGACATGAAATTTCGTTTTGGGTAAACTCACGCAAATAATATCACATTTACACTAGATGAAAAGAACCGTAATAGGATAAGCTGCTCCCTTGTCATTTTCACCCCAAATAAGAACCGGTAATAGCCCCCCTAATGATCCTCGCTATGTCGATTGTGATAGGCTAGTGTTGATTTTTGCTCATTTCGACTTGTTTGTTGGGGGACCTTTTTACAATGAAAATAAATCAATCTTTATTCGGTCTCAATTCGATCGAATAACTAGATTAATATACGCAGTTGCAGCGTTGTTGGGGTTCCATAACATTCTATTTTCTCAAAGATTACGTCAATATTCTTTTTTAAAATGTTTTTCAAGTTATGTGGTAACAAAAACAGTGAAATGAATATAATGTTTATCTGATTCCGATACTTCAGGGCAGTGGTGTTGGATCTCCCTCTAATGTTAGGGTTTCAAAATCGTGTCAGGGAAAAAAATAGGAGGAAAATAGTTGGAATCATTATTTAGAATATTTTTAGGGGTTTCCAAACGTTAGCAATTTTTTTGTTTCAAAGTGACTCTACTGGCACGAACCATGCTCTGCTCTGCGAAAAAAATAGGTACGTTAAGTAAACCAATCAAATTTTCAGTTGCGTTTATTTCTAGTCTAGTTTATTGATTGAATTTGACATTGGTCTAGTTTATTGATTGCTAGATGACATTGGTCTAGTTTATTGATTGAATTAAGACCGAAAAATGTACTTTTAATGTAAATGCACTGCGAAGTCTTAACGGTCGATTAAATTTAACATGTTTAATTGGCTCAGGACAAAAAAAAGAATTGACATAAGAATGCTCGACTCCCACTTTACTGTAGTATGCAAACATTTAAAAAAATCAGAATTCCTTACTCACACAAACAATGTTTTTCGCTGCATTTTTTAAAAGCGGATATCGGCGTTTTATCATCATTTATCTTGAACAGATGAAAATTTTTACCGGAAAAATGATGGAAAAGCAATTAAATTTTATTAGGTTGATATATGCTCGAGTCCAAGCATTACACCAAACTCTGAGATATTTGGGTATTCGGGTATTTTTAAACCCTGTATATGTTCAGTTTACTGGTGAAAGGTAGGCTGAAGAAAAAGATCGATGAAAAGTGAACGACGATCAAGTCACACGTAACGTGTTAACGTTGGACTTCATCCAACGGATTCGCGCGTAACGAATTCACAAGTACTTGTCGATGCCCATGATGTTATACCTATTGCATACTTTTCATACGGTATTTCCTGGCGGTTGGCCTTTAACGTGAATCCTTACCTTACATACCATTGTACAATATCTAGGTAATGGGTAATGCTCAATTTATCGCGTTATGCCCTACCTGGGTATCGGATAACGGGACATCGAAGTACCATAGTAATGGATTTAAAATTTGATATGCACCACTTCGGTGATGTGTTTCCTCGTGTAAAGTTAACGTCCCAAGTGCAGCACCTCACACCTTCACTTCAGTTTTTCTAGAATACAACATCGTTTTGGGGTTCCTCATAGTTTCTATCGATTGCTCTAGAAAATTAAGCGAGACTACCAATCCGAAACTCGGACAAAGGTAAATTTGCACAATTTTCTATGGATGGTCAATTGATAAAATGAAAATTCCGCTTAGTAGTCTTTATCCTATATGTTTTCAAGTATCTTTACAATTTTTTCACAAGATTTTGTTACACATTAGTGGTGCTGAAGCTGGATGAAGCGAGTTACCTTTGTTTGACAGTGTCGTACGGCCGACAAGAGTTCTCTAATTTTTTCATTGGTACGAAAAATCAAAACAATTAGCATTTTAGATAAAACCTGCCTTCAAAGTATGTGGGAAAATAACTAAATATGGATTTTCAATTAACGGTGCGTGTTTAAAAAAAAAATGCGTTGGGTAAAAATATTGCCGAAAATATTTTTTTTCGGAAAAAGCTTTCAATATATCATAAATTCCCCACGTTCTACGATGACAAATTTTATTATGAGGTTCTAAAAAATAAGTTCAAGTCATTCGGTGAAGAATTGGCGATGTAACGTTGCCGGTCACAGAACAATATCAGACAAGGGTGACTCGCTTCATCCAGCTTTCAGCCATATTGATACAAAATGTTAAGAATTGAAAAGATACTAGACTGTAGATTAAAGCGATGTGGCTCCCGTCACGGTGGTAATGCAGAGCTGGCAGTTTTTAGCTACGAGCAGCCGCGTACTACGTCGCCGCCCGATGGCGCAGCACACGTTTTCTATAGGCCCTCAAAGCCGGGCGCTATGCCGAAGAGTCGAGGCCCGATAGGCGGCGGTTGCGATGCGTGTGTGTATTCGTTACGCCGGCCACATGCAGAAAGAAAGAAATGACCTTTTTGTACGCGTTTCGGTCATAACGAAAACATTAGCTGTATGTGTGTGTATCGATAGGTCGATTCATACACCTAGTCTTATGGCCGTATTCATAGTCCCTCCTTATCTCAAGGAATAAGGACGCCTTGATGAAGGCTTCCTTGAATCTCGGAGGCGTCCTTGTTTCATAGTCGCAACTCGACTCTCCCTTCCAGAAGGAAGACATATTTAGGGATATGTGATTGCTTATGGTGGTAAAACCGCTGAAAGAAGCGCCACTCGGCTATATTTGAAACTAATTCAAACCGCTTGGCTCTTGATTGTATAGCCTCGAGTGTATAACCTCAAAGTTCAAAATTAGAAATTGAGTTGCGACGAATACAATTATGGATGAAGGAAAGAATGTTCATTATACAGAGCGCGAAAGGCTGTTATTAGCTCAGCTAGTATCAGAAGAAAGCCTAATAGACTGCAAAAAAACGGATGCTGTTGATTTAAAACAAAAAGCTGACGCGTGGGAACGCGTTACGAAGAAATTTATAAGCGAAGGGTGCACCCCACGTACCAGTAAACAATTGAGAAAGTACTGGGACAATCTCAAACAAAAGTAAGTAATAACTATTTTGTTCCTATCTAATTGAATTAATGCATGATTTTTTCTCTATTTCAAAATGCACTTCCATTCTTATTGTTTTATAAAATTCGTGGTAAAGGCCTTACCACACATGGCCTTTTGATCCAGTCCAAGCCAGTTAGAAAAGAATTGAAAATAGGGGCGTTGTCACAAATATTTGGATCTATTCTAATTATTGTTTTATCAAAAATCATTTCAGAAAACGAAAGTTGACAACAATAATGAAGCATCAACGTCTTATGACTGGTGGGGGCCCTGCGCCCGTAGAACGTGTCGATCCAGTCATGGATTTCATGGATGGAGCAACTGGAAATATCGACGTGGAAATCGATTGTCCATTTGACAGCACAGCAGCATTTGAAAGAGATTGTAAATATTTTTAAAAGTAAACATTTATTAGCATTCTTTTATTGTGCTAGAAAAAAACCATTATCTTAACTTTTTCAGATGACATGGGGTTCATGAACGAAAGTTTAACTGTGCAGGACCAGGATGAAGATATTTCCAGCGAAATTATAGAATCTCATCCTAAAAACCGAAGTCACAGGCAGGTGTCTTCGCACCTAACGTCAGCGTCGAAAAAAAGGGACACGAGTCATGAAAACCTCAAGGTAAAAATAATTAATAAATATAAAATATATAAAGCGTATAAAGACAAAATAATAAATGAAAAATAAGACAAGTAATAAGAAACCAGCTGAATAATTTTGAATAATATCAGGAATATGAGTCCAAGTACGTGGATAGCAATTTCATTACTGCTAAAGTGAAGATTCTATCTTATTAACATTGCATGATTATTTTTATTTATTTTACCCGATCTGTACAAAATTACATATATACTTCACAATTTTATGCAATTGCTTTTCAGAATATTTCCGATGAAAAGGTACTGAGACTGATACGACTGCGAGAAGCAATTGAACAGCAGCGGCAGCTTCATGCAAAAAAAATGAAAATCGCCGAAGCAGAAGAGAAGATAGCAATACTGAAGCTTCTAAAACTAGAAGAAGAGCTCAAGTCAAGTTGATTGAAAAAAAATCGAACATAATTTTCTTTATATAGTTTTTTCTTATGAAATCAAAGTTATATGTCAATTATATTCAAGTCATGTTTCATTATTAATAATAAATACAAACATATTTTGAGCAATGTATATTTATTCCATATATTTACATATATACAATTATTAGTGATTCACGTGAAATGTCTCAATATAAAAGCGTTCCTGTGTGCAAGTCCTACGCCATTTTGCTCAGGAATAAGATCATTTTCAAACGCGATCTCATTGAACTCCCCCTCAAAGAAGTCGTCCAGATTGTGTCGTATGCATAGGTTATGTAAAACAGCGGTTGCGCAAATGATTGCCACAGTTGTGCTTAATTTCGTTCTTAAGCCATACTGCAAACATGGAAATCGACGTTTCCACACTCCAAACAGTTGTTTAACGATAACTCGTGTTTTTTTATGGGCAGTATTATATCGCTCTTCGGCATCCGTTTCAGGCCTCAAAACAGGTGTCAATAGATAGCTGCGACATGCATATCCGCTATCACCAAGTAGAATTCCATCAAGTTGTCCTAGCTCAAAACGACAGCGCAGGCCACTGCGGTCAAATATAACTGCATCGTGAGTTGAACCAGGGTGTCGAACTACTATATCCAGAATTTCTCGGTCAGGACTGGATACAACCTATAAAAAATTCTTCATTATCCAGCTTCCATCGAATAATTCAATGCACCATGTATTAATAAAAAGTCCATGTATTAAGTACGTATAAGCTATATTGCTCCAGCTAAAAATTGCATTTGATAAGAATTTCAGTATTCATGATTCAATAAAAATCTGAAAAAATTCAACATTTGGCAAGCTATGATCAACAATTATTCATAATAATATCAAATTTTCATTGAATCATAAAATACGGAAATTTCGATCAAATACAATTCTTAGCTTGGACAATGTGACTCATACGTCCTTAATAAAAATACAGCATTCAAAGAATTACCTGCACATTCAGAGAAAACCAGCCTTTCCGATTTCGAAATGCTTCTCCATTATTTCCTCCAGGGTTCGCGATTCGTATATGGGTGCAATCAATGCATCCGATTACAGCCGGGAAGTTGGCCACCGCATAACATTTGTTCTTGTAGCTTGAACGTACACGTTCGTTAGAAAAATGTATATGTTGCTTCAAGTGCGATGCCAAAATTCTTGAAACTCGAGCCACGGTTCGTGATACAGATGGTTGACTATATCCTCGTAAATCTCCATTAACAATCTGCAACGAACGCACAACGCAAATAAATAAGAAGTCAGTAATGCGTTTTCATATCACATTAAACAAGAAACATATTTACAAACCTGAAAACTACTTGTTGCATAAAAACGCAAAGTTATTAAGAGCTGTATCAACGGAGACACAGGCAGCCCACGTTTATTTAATCTCCTTAATTGTGCATTTACCATCGGCAATAAAAGTTCGACCACAGCTCCTTTGCTGAACCGATATCTTATTCGAAAAGGCACATCGTCGTACTTTTCGATAGGATTCTCAAAGTCCCGAATGTACCTTCTGACGAGTCGCCATCGAAATATATTCTCAATTTCCTCAAAATCATCATCAAGCTCATTATCAGAATTGTTTAAAAAATCGTTGTTCATTATGCCGAGTAATTATATGCAACACTTCTGTACGAATTTTCACGCGGTTTTAATTATTTATTGAGGTTACGCCGTACACTGATACACTCCGATACGTTTTACGTGGTTTTAATTGCTTATTTTGATTACGTCGTGAATTGTGGTACACCTCGAAACTTTTTACGAGTTTCAACAGTTTTTTTTTGTTTAAACTCCGTTCACTGCGATATGTTTCGAAACTTTTTACGTGCTTCACTTTTAACTGTTTTTGAGGTTAATCTGTAGACTGGTCTGTGATACACGCAAAAACTGCATAGAGGCCAAGCGCAAGCGCAAGCGCTAGTAACATGAAACGAAACAGCCAATCACAGCGCCGAAGGTTTCCTCAAGGAAGCTCGAGACCTGCCTTGAAATAAGGAGGCCAATAAGGCTCCTTATTCTGTCAAGGAAGGTCTATGAAACGCGAAATGAGGAACAAGGAAGCCTTGTTCCTCAAGGAAGGACTGTGAATACGGGTATTAGACGACTGTGATACGCCTCTATGCTTGAGACCAAGCATGATACGTGAATCTGCTCTGCGTGCAGAGTCCGGCAAAAATGCTTGCCCGATCATGACTCTCGCGAAAGAGCGATGCTATTAATTAATAATTATGTGAATGAACAATTCACGAACACACATGCATGTATATATGTATATAAATGCGTATGGCAATTCCGCCCCGATTCAAGAATTATAAACATTTTCAGCAAACGATGTTGCTAGAGAAGCCCGCTCTACGAAAAAGAGGTGACATTCCATAATATGTTGTGTAAACAATATAGTTTCATCGTTTTTCTCACTCGGTCAGAAATTCGATTTCGATCGGAATTTCTAGATAGCATTATCGTTAAGAACGCGCTCTGTCAAAAGGTAGTGACTTTAAACAATTTTATTGAATTGTTTAAACAAATGAGTTTATGATACACTCATCTTATGAACGATGCATATCGTTGCTGAATTCGATTTCAACTGAGTTCTCCAGCAATTGAGATTGCTAGAGACTCGCCCTATAGAAGACCGGTAAAATAACGCGATTTTAAATTGTTTAAACAAATAGGCTTAAGCAGTATATATACTTACGATCCCGTTTGCCTTCGATTATTTTAATATCGGCCAAATTCTCGAACGAACGGATTCGTGGGAGACCAGCCCCCTGTCACCATCAGTCATACATGGCTCGCGTAATGTCCGTCGTTTTTATTTTCAATCGCTGCTACGTGTGGCGCTAGTAGTCACCTGCTCGATAACTATGTATGTGCCCTATTACCTGTGAACCAGCCGAACCCACCAAACAATGGGCAAAATGTTTATTATAATCATTATTATTATATGATTATTTTAATCGTTTAAAATGATGTAACTAGAGATGTATTTGTTTTTTCGCAGTTGGAGACCGCGAAGTAAGTGTATGGGTGGGTGTCCGTTTCTTAACAGGCATGAAAATTTAAAGAAATAAACCGATACATATAAATATGAGGAAAAATATATTTATTTCCCCTAAATAATTTTTAAATTATCAATGGCCGCTCAGCGTAGTTTGATAATTGTAACCTACACACAATACAGAAGGTATGTCATGGTAAACAAAAATATACTTCACCGATCGCGGGTTGATTTTTTAACAGTTAAAATGTTCTGAACATTTTATTTTACTCACAAGCCACAAGTCACAACACAACCGTAAAACGCGTAAAATTCCAAATACTCCGAAAATGTTACCATATTGAGCATGGAACGCGCATGCGTAAAAGAAACCGAGCAGATGACTACTAGCGCCACGAAGTGGACTGTAGTGCAATCAAACATCCCGGTCAACACGCGAGTAATTTATTGCCATAGGAATAGTACCCAGTGTCAGGGGGCTGCGGGAGACTCACTCGCTAAAAGCATTCAGCATTTCTCTCTCCGTTAACTTTTGTCTTTGGGAGGTTCTGCGAGGGTCGAATCCTCTAGCAATGGAAATCGCTAGAGACCCGCTCTATAAAAGAGCGGTAAAGTATGCGATTCAATTTTTTTCAACAAATCGGTTTGAGCAGTGTGTATATGTCGAACACCCTGTCGATGTGTGTGTATCGAACGATACTAGCAACGAAGGTTAGCGACCGTAGCACGCTTCGTAGCATACGCTCGCTCTGCAGAAGAGCGGTGAAACTTTGTTGCATTAAATATTGCATGGACAAATGGGCTCGAATTGATTTCTTGTTTGGACGAAAGTCATCGTTGGAAATCTGTGTACGGCCGAAGTTTCTAACAAACACGGTCGCTAGAGACTCGTCCTGTGAAATGGTGGTAACATTTTCCCATCCTTTTTTTAATTAGATTAAATAAATAAGCTCGAGTACGATTTATATTCTTGATGCAATCTATCTTCGAAGAATTCAATTTCGGGCAAATTCTCAAGCGACAAGATCACCCGAGACTCATTCTGCGAAAGAGTGGTACAATTTACAAGCAAGCCTATTGTTTGAACAGATACGTTCGGCTTTTTTTTCTTTCTGCCGGGGTTCATCTTTGGCAGGTTTTCCGAGGATCGAATTCTTGGATAATGGGCTCGAGTCGATTTCTTTTTTCGACGACGATAGTCGGTGGAAACTTGATAACGGTCGAACTTTCTAGCAAACGGGGTTGCTGGAAACTCATCCCGTGGAAGGGTCGTGACATTTTACCATTCTTCTTCAATTAATTTAAACAAATAAGCTTGAACACGATTTATATTCTCGATGCCGCTTATCGTTGATGAATGCGATTTCGGCGGTAGGATAGATAACCCGATAAAGGAAAGGCACTACGTATGAAACCTTGACACGGAAATAGTCAAGCACTAGATCACGAATCTAAATTTATTGTATTATTACCATTTCGGCATGTAAAACATTTGAAAACTTATTTGTAGGTTACTGATGTGTTTCCGTTAGCGATCAAACTCAGGGCTGCGAATCCTTCCTCGAAACCCTTCTCCGATATGTTCACACTGCTACAGCGTTGAAGAGCTTTTCACCGGGAAAGACCCGACGCTATAGATAAAACCTTGGCAGTGAAATAGCGGAACACATAATCACGAATTTTTATTTAAACCGTACGTTGCTGCTTCCGACCTGTCAAAAAACAAAATTATGTCCCGGAAGAATACGTGCGCCGTCGGTACATTAGAATCCGAGCTGGGCGCCGCCAATGAGAAAATAAATGAACTAGATTTTCGCGATCGTCCATAATATTTTGGACTTTGTTGGTACATTTTTCTACGTTTTTGTAAAAAAATTGCAATATCTGAGTTCATGGCCATTTTTGCATAAAATCAGTTAAAACAAAGCTCAAAATGTGCGTTATGTCGCGGTCCAAAGCCTTATGCACAAACTGTTTTTATTTGGGAAATTGGCATTCGTTCGGCTCTTGGTGCCACAATCTTACATGTACTGTAACGGGTCGGAATTTGTTGCAATTAAATTTATTTGTTCGGGACTCGATCAGTAAGGAAATTAATTGAGACTCTGTCGTTTTGTGGTATTTTATAATAAAATGTTATTGATTAAATTTTATGACTTGATATAATCGATCGATCAAACGAGCCCGCCGAAGGCGGGCGAAGTTTGATCAGGATTATATGTTAGTGTCTCGTTCGAAGATGATAAGAAATGTAGTCATGCTTGTCATGCCGAAAACTTCACAACGTTTAAAGCGTAGCTCCAATATTAAATAAAAGAATAGAGAATAACAGCCTTCATCCCGCTATCGAGGTTGTCCTCTCTTCATATTGTTTTGTGTGTGAAATATATTAAATTATCAGGACCATCTGAGATGACAATGGGGAAACAAAAACTCCGAGAAAATACGGGTGGGGGGGGGGGGGGGCAACTTACCATCTTCGAACGAGACACTACATATAATCCTGATCAAACTTCGCCCGCCTTCGGCGGGCTCGTTTGTTTGGGTCGATCGATTATATTTCGTGTCTCGTTCTCGATGTAGATTTTTCGAAATGTAGATTTTTAGAGTAAAAGTGATAATTCATAATTCTTGAAATAATTTTATTTCATAAATTCCGAAAATGTAACAATTTTCAACAGTATGCAAGGAATTAACTCAATATCGCTTGCGCAAACTCGTCGTTAGAAGCTTGAATAGGTTTATTATAAAATTTGAAGAAAACCTGAGAACCAGAAGACCAACCAGCTGTTCGCCGAATAGTGGATATATCCACTCCTCGTTTAAAAGCCAAGGATACTGCTGCATGTCGTGTACTGTAGGCTGAAAACTAGTTGGTATCGATACCGGCTTTCTTCAGTAAAGCTCTGATCTAATGACTAATAGTCTGCGAGGAGGCTACACCCAAAGGCTTTACCGTCGAAATAAACAAACTTTTAGTGCTCTTTCTCAATTGAGATGTTAACTTAATATAGTCAATAACAGCAGAAGCAACGCAGAGACCCGGTTTTTCTTTGAAAATAGGCAGAAACAATTCTGGCTGAAAAACTCCGGGTCTTGACGTTTTAATCTGATCAGGAATTTTGATTGTTATTCCTGAAGCAGATTTCACAATGTTTTCAATATTAATTAAAGCTAAAGTTTGAAGTCTTTAAGCTGTTGTAAGAGCAAGTAGGGTTGCCAATTTTTCAGTACCCTCTTTTAAGTTCAAATCAGATAAAGGGTGCAATTGTTCGATAAAATTAAAAACTGGAGTTATATCCCAAGTGGAAGAATATTTAGGTTTCGATGGATTTTGTTTGAATACCCCTCTCAAGAAACGAGAGATTAATAAATCTTCATTGATATTATGCATCGATATTAGAGAAATAGCGGAACGAGAAATATTTAAAGTTGCATAACTCGAACCTTTTTTAAATCGAAAATTTAAAAAATCGATAATCTCGGTTGATGTTGCATTGAAAACATCAATATTTCTTGAAAAGGCGAATTCCCACCAAAATTTTAAGCTGGATTCGTATTGTTTTTGTGTAGAATCAGTTATAGATGTAACTATCACATTTACAGCCTCTTCCGAAAGTCCTCTTTTTACAAACGCCGACCTGACAATTTCCCGACCACCAATAAAAGGTGGGAGGCTTGAGGATGTACCTTGTTTCTAAAAGGAGACGATAACAATGACCAATTAGGTTCAAAAGTAATAACCGGTCCGATCAAAAGCGAGGTAAAAAGAGGATACCAAGTCTGTGATGGCCAAAGGGGCACCACCATAACCCCAACCGCTTTATCAATAATAATCTTTCTCAATGTACGCAAAATTAGTGCGAAAGAAGGAAAGGCATAAAATAGTAAATTGTCCCACGGAACCGTAAAGGCATCTACGGCCAGAGCTTCAGGGTCAGGATACCTCGAGAAAAATGTTTAGATTTTGAATTTATTCGTGTTGCAAAAAGATCCACCGGAAAAGGGCCAAATCGATTTTCAATTTGAATAAACAATGATTGATTAAGCTCCCATTCTGAATCAGTATTTAGAATTCGAGAAGCCTTATCAGCCTCTGTATTCTCTGATGAAGGAATAGAGAAGCCCTTAACTAAATTTTTCTCGATTCGCACCATTCCCAAATTTTCCTTGAAAGTTCACTAAGATGTGGGAAACGTACACCACTTGCCTTGTTCACATAAGGAACGACAGTATTATTATCTCAACGAAGTAATACTTCGCAATTAGATAAATCTGATGCGAAACATTTTAATGCGAAAAAAGCCGCCAATAATTCCAGGTAATTTATATGGTTTTTTCTTTCCTCTTTATTCCAAAACCCAAAAGTTCTCTCATTATTGCAAAAGCAACCCCATCCCGAAAGAGAAGAATCCGAGAAAATTTCGCGTGTGAAATTAAGACACCTGATTTTGGGTTTGAACCAATTTGGGCATTAATTTTCCACCAATTGAGATCGTCTGATAAAGAATCATTAAGCCATACTTTTCCATTGTAATCACCGCCATTTAATTTTTCATGCCAAAATTTTTTGTCTCAAGGCGTTTAAAGTGAATAAAACCATATGCCACAGCCGGACAGCAAGAGGTTAAAACGCCTAAAAATTCTGCGAATGTTCTGATTTTACAAGGTTTTTCGATTTGGAAACTATTGACAAGTTCAGTTATACGAACTCTCTCTTTATCGGTCAGATTTAAGGAAAAATTGACCGGGTCCAGAATAAAACCAAAACATTTGCATTTTTGGTTTGCGGAAAGAAAACTTTTGTCATAATTTACCAAGAAACCCAAATGCTCCACGGGCCGATTGTTTTTCTCAAATTAGATTCACATACATTTTTAGATTTGTGAATAACAAGAAAATCGTCTAGATAAATAGTAAGGAAAATCCCCTGAAGCCTTAAATGATAGATAACAGGCTTCATGATTTTGGTGAAAACATAAGGGCTTGAGCACAGACCAAAGGGTAGGTACGTGAATTGATACATTTCTCCATCAAATCTGAGTCTTAAATATTTCCTATGGGATTCGTGAATTGGGACAACAAAATAAGCGTCTTTGAGATCTATTGTTCCCAGAAAGTCACCTTGAGAAATAAAATTCATTGCAGAACGAATATCCTCCAACTTGAAATGAGGAGGATCGATAAACTCATTCAACTTATTAAGGTTAAAAATAAAGCGTGAGGCGCCATCAGGTTTTGCAATAAGGAAGAATGAAGAGACAAATTGATCCTCACATTCCTCACATTCCTCTAAACACCTTTATTCATAAGCTATTCAATTTCAAATTTAATTTTACTTGATTCTTTTATAGCAAAAATGTTTTCTTAAGGAGACATTTTTTTATAAGGCGTTACCGTAAAAGGAATCTTATATCCATTTACACAGTCTAAAATGAATTTATCGGACGTAATCCGTTCCCATCTTTCAATGAAGTGGCAATGACGACCAGAAGGTTTAACCACCTTTACTTCTTCGAGGAAAATTGGTTCGTCGTCTGGACGGGTGTCTTGGGAGGGTTCTGTGGGTTCTTGAAATTCTTTTTGAACCTCAGATGACGACGCTTCTGTTATTGACCCACCTGATGATAATTCGCAGGTGGGTATTTGAGAAGAACTGTGTCGGTCTGTCATCGAAATGTTAGGAGAAAAGGTACTTATTACTGACGAGGACCTCATTCATTTTGAAGAAGTATATGAAGAGGGTTCATTCCGTGAAGTTGACGGAGATTTTTCCGATGATGAGGATTATGAGCCAGTCGAAAACAAGGCAAAAGCCGGATACGTTCCGTTGGAGATAAAAATGAAAGTACTGAGACTGGCAAAAGAACACCCCACGTGGAATCTACAAACTCTCCAGATGAAAGGATCTCGAAGTTTGAAAAGAAAGGGCGATTTGAAGAGATGGAAAGAAAAGAAAAACTGGAGGAACAATAGTATATAGTAAGAAGAATTGGGAGAAGTTATTGGGTGCACAATAGCTTATAGTATACTATACTATAGTTCTTACTATATACTATAGGGTGTCTCAAAATGGTCTGATTTTTTTTATTTATTAATGAAACGTATTGTTGATTTGAAAAGAACGAATAATTTTATTTTTATTCAAGGTACAAACATGAAGGTTATGTGTCGGACACAATAAACGATAAATGGCCGCCTCATTCCTGTTTGCAAACATTTACCCTTTTGAGGAAATCTTCAATAACTTTTTGGCATAAGTGCGGGCTAATTTCATTAAGGGAGGTTTCTGCCTTGTTGGGTCAACAGATTTTTCTTCTTCTTTTATTGGAAATACCTAATGTTTAAGAATACGTTCAGCAAATTTAAAGTCGATATAAATAAAATCGCATAATTATGTAAAAATGCATAATTATAGGCGCGACACTATAAGCCGCAACCGATGCGGGCTAGGGTCGCGTCCTTTGTGAGAGAATGTTATGCGTTTGTTTCGTCTGTATTCGTCGGAAATACCTACCTAAGCAGTGTATATATATGTGTAAAAGGTCCGTTATGAAAGCAGCTGTCTCGGGAAGCGTCCCCAGTACGATTGTAAACTCGAAGAGTAACGGACGATTTCAAAGTTTTAAAGCGAAGTGCAAAATGTATAAAGCAAAAAAATGCAATCACGAGAAAGATGAGCGACCTGGTCACAAATGTAAAAAACGACGATTCAGTGGTAATCGGCATATCAGCGAAAACGAAACGTTACATGCCAGTACGTCGGCAGAAAAGCTAAAGAATTCGCCCGATATTTAAATCACCATTGAACCAATGCGCGAGTACCGCATTATCAATTTCATTTCTATTTTCCACCCTTAGTGCCTTATTAAAATGCAAGGAATTTGGAAGTGAAGTACAGTTTAACGTGAAAGGCGAATCGTGTTTGTAATGCATTTACTAGGAATCGGATTGCAGGGTATAAATATTTTTTGTGGCATGACAGATTTGGGTCAAGGAATGGCTAACAGCACATATTATGCATGCTTGGAAAATGCGTTGACTGCTGCGAAAACCACGGCCGACCCACTCCTCGGAAAAGCTGCAGAGGAAGAAATTGAAAAAAATGCTGCAGCGGAAAATGAGTTATCTCATTTGGCCGTTTTAGGTGATGGAACTTGGAGCAGGAGAGGTTTTTCATCGTTGTTTGTCGTAGTCACTCTGATTGGAAAATATTCCAGTAAGATTCTGGACCTTGTTGTGAAAACCAAGATTTGCCAAGCCTGTAATTACTGGAGTGGCAAAGAGGACACTGAGGAGTTTGATAGCTGGTACGAAGAACACGAAGGAAATTGTGCATGCAATCACACTGGAAGCGCGGCAAAAATGGAAGTCGATGGTATTATCGGAATGGTTATACAATGCGAGGAGCTTCACGGTGTAGAATATGCCAACTACATAGGCGACGGGGATACGAAATCGTCAAACACGTCAAACAGCCAATGGGGTCAAGATTGAGATCCGTATAGAAGACGACGAAAGGGGTTGGTAGAACAGGTAGTGGCAAATTGACGGATAAATTGATACGTGACTTGACCAATTACTATGGTTTGGCAATTATCAGAAATTCTAATTCTGTGACGGCCGTGAAAACTGCTACTTGGACGACATTCGATCACAAATGCTCGACAAATGCGAAGCCGAAGCAAGGCAATTGGTCGCCCGGGTCTGACTCGTGGTGCAAGTGAAGACGCGCAGAGGCAGACAACAATTACATGAATTTAAACACGAACAACCACTTGCGACGAAACACGAACGTTTTTTGGGCGGACATACCCAAAATAATAACGAAAGTTTTAACGCTGTCCTCTGGCGTTTGGCTCCAAAGCACATGTTTTGCTCGAAAAAAGTTATCGAACTAGCAGCTTATATTGCCGCATGTGTATTCAACGAAGGTATCACCCCCCTGCGTATGATGGAAGTGATGGGTATCACGATTGGACCCCAGGCAGATATAATGGCCGACAAAAGGGATATGGTGCGCGTAAGAAAAGCTGACGCTACTCATTCCGCAGCATCAAAAGAGGCAAGATTGGCCCGAAGATTGGAGCGGTCGGCTGAAGAAGAACTTTTCGAAGAAGAAGGTATCCTCTATGCTCCTGGCATAACAGATCAGGTGCGAGTATGAAACTTTTCATTTTAATCGAACGTAAACTTCGGTTTAACTTCAAATGCGTTTTTCTCGAAACAATATTCTTCAAGTTTGCGGAAGTTCTCCTACACGCCCTAGATGAGCATTCTTTATGAAATTTGGCACGCATCCGTACAGCAAACGTCTTCATTAGTTGAACTAGAATTATCCAAAAATACGTAAAAGATTTTATTTAATGAACTAAAAACTGCGAAACATTTTGGAAAAAAAACAAACTTCCCTCCGATCGCCCACTATTTTTTTTTTCTTCTTGATTCTAGTTCAACTTATACACAATATTGTACAGATTAAAATATGTTTGATTTTTTTGCTTCAGATCACCTGTCCGGGTCTTAGGACTTCCGCAAGCGAAGAATGTCATCGCCCGCGCACCGATATACGTGGCTCCTCCCACTCCCACCACCACGTTTTGTCAAGCTTTAAAACATATGTTGATGTTCAATAAAGACCGCTTAGTGAACACACCTAATATCAACATTCTAGATTTAATACTTTTCGCATTAAAAAATGGTGAAAAATCGAACGTTTTTTGGCCCAACAAGATAGAAACTTCCCTTAATGGTGCGTCCAATTACTTCCTTGAGCTCCGGAATGGTCTGTGAATAATTGGCATACACTTTTCCTTTCGGAAAACCCCAAAGAAAGAAGTCCAATGGCGTCAAATCGCACGATCTTGATGACCAATTCACACCGCCGCGGCGCGAGATAACATGGCCGTAAAAATGCGTCTGGAATTACTATGCAGGAACAATAGAACAAATAACTATTTCTATGCGTTGCTCGATCGTGTGATTCTTTACGACTAAACCTCAATACTTTCTGATGGCAGTTGTCAAAAATAAGTACTGTATGTTCGCCACAAAAAAAAAGTGGCGCGCAATTTAAAATGCCAGGTCATTTTGAGACACCTTTTATTTTGAGGCATGACATTCCATATGATACAAACCCGTTCGAGCGTTCTTCTCATTGCAGATCATGCAATGTATGGTAGGGTATTGCCTCCTCCATCGCGGCCCCCCTCGAGTGTTACTTAACTCTTTCCATGTCTCCTTTATAATTTGTCGTAGAAAGGTTTTCTTACTTCCCGCTTATTTTTTTCTCATGTATTCGAAAATGTCCGTGAAAATCAATATTTTCCGAGAATTACTACAATAACTACTGTTTTACTTCGATTTTGACGTAAGCGAACCTATGAATCATTTTACAATAAAATGGTGAGGATACAATAAGTAAATTTCAGTTCGTCCTCAATTTCATTAATTACAATAATTATGTAATATACATTCTTATAAAGTGGCTTCGCAGTAATAATTAATTTTTTTTTCTTGGTCCATAGTCGTCATTTGTATCTAAATCATTCGTGTTTTCTTCAGTTGTTGAATACGTACTGTTAGCCGCGTTGTTGACATCCTCAAATCTTAAAAACTCATCGTAACTTAAAACTATTTTGGGTCCAATAACTCTTTAACAATTCTGCTCGTTACATTTCTTGCAGAGCATTGTGCATTTTACGCTAGCCTTTCGACCCGTGCAATTTATTGTACAATTACTTGTATCAATAAAATTGATCAAATGTTATCGAACCCGAAATAATTTTGAGCGACAGTTTGTAAGATTTGTGGATGATGTCGACAACGCGGCTGACATAACGTATTCAATAACTGAAGGAAACACGAATAATTGAGAAAAAAATGATGACTATGAGCCTGACAAAAAATTAAATAATTACTGCGAAGCTAGTTTCCAAAAATATATAGTATATAATTATTATAATCAATGAAATTGCGGACGGACTAAGATTTACTTGTGATGCCCTCGCTTTTTAATGTCAGATCAGTTATAGACACCCCCACATGAAAATTGAAGTAAAACAATAGCTATCGGGGGAACTATACGAAAATATTGATTTTCACGGTTTCCATTAAACCGGCGGGCTGGTCTAGTGGTTAGCGTGCTTGCCTCCAAACCAGAACATACCTCCATAAAGCTAGCAGAGCAATCTCCCGAAAATGGATTTAATTGATATCAAAATTTTGTGCTTTTTATGTGCTAATTTTGTTCTCCATTAAAAATTTTTGTGCTCTTACCGTTTAGCGGGAAATTAGAAATCAAAAGTGCTCTGCTGGCTTGCCATCAAGCTAGCTTTGCGAATATCGCACAGCCAAACCCCTATTTTTTTTGTCGCCCGATTTAGACCCTTAAAAACCCCCAAATAAGAGAATTTACCATTTTTTGGATATACTGATACGAAAATACATAATATTTATGTGCTTTTTATGTGCTTTATGAATATTCAAGAGCCAAACCGCTACAACGCAAATTTCTCCCAAAACCACCCCCACAAGACCCAAATTACCCGCCAATACGAGTAATGGGTATTTTTTCAATATCGCAAAATCAAAGTAGTCCACATTTATGTGCTTTTTATGTGCTAATTTTGTGTTCCATTTAAAATTGTTGTGCTCTTACCGTTTAGCGGGAAATTAGAAATCAAAAGTGCTCTGCTGGCTTGCCATCAAGCTAGCAGAGCACTTAATGATATTTGGCTTATTTAAGAATGAAACTACGTGATATTTATGTGCATTTTATGTGCTTTGCGAATATCGAACAGCCAAACCCCTATTTTTTTTTCGCCCGATTTAGACCCTTAGAAAACCCCCAAATAAGGGAATTTACCATTTTTTGGATATACTGACATGAAAATACATAATATTTATGTGCTTTTTATGTGCTCTACGAATATTCAAGAGCCAAACCTCTAAAACGCAAATTTCTCCCAAAACCACTCCCACAAGACCCAAATTACCCGCCAATACGAGTAATGGCTATTTTTTCGATATCGCAAAATCAAAGTAGTCCACATTTGTGTGCTTTTCATGTGCTAATTTTGTGTTCCATTTAAAATTTTTGTGCTCTTACCGCTTAGCGGGAAATTAGAAATCAAAAGTGCTCTACTGGCTTGCCATCAAGCTAGCAGAGCACTTAATGATATTTGGCTTATCTAAGAACGAAACTACGTGATATTTATGTGCTTTTTATGTGCTTTGCGAATATCGAACAGCCAAACGCCTATTTTTTGTTCGCCCGATTTAGACCCTTAGAAAACCCCCAAATAAGGGAATTTACCATTTTTTGGATATACTGACATGAAAATACATAATATTTATGTGCTTTTTATGTGCTCTACGAATATTCAGGAGCCAAACCGCTAAACTCAAATGTCTCCCAAAACCACCCCCACAAGACCCAAATTAACCGCCAATACGAGTAATGGTTATTTTTTCGATATCGCAAAATCAAAGAAGTTCACATTTATGTGCTTTTTATGTGCTCTATGAATATCCAAGAGCCAAATCGTTAAAACGCAATTTTCTCCCAAAACCACCCCCACAAGACCCAAATTACCCGCCAATAGGAGTAATGGTTATTTTTTCGATATCGCAAAATCAAAGAAGTCCACATTTATGTGCTTTTTATGTGCTCTATGAATATCCAAGAGCCAAACCGCTTAAACGCAAATTTCTCTCAACACCACCCCCACAAGACCCAAGCTAGCGGCAAATACGAGTATTGGCTAGTTTTTCGATATCGCGAAATCAAAGTAGTCCACATTTATGTGCTTTTTGTGTGCTAATTTTGTGCTCCATTAAAAGTTTTTGTGCTCTTACCGTTTAGCGGGAAATTAGAGATCATAAGTGCTCTGCTGGCTTGCCATCAAGCTAGCAGAGCACTTAATGATATTTGGCTTATCTAAGAACGAAACTACGTGATATTTATGTGCCTTGCGAATATCGAACAGCCCAACCCCTATTTTTTTTTTCGCCCGATTTAGACCCTTAAAAAACCCCCAAATAAGGGAATTTACCATTTTTTGGATATACTGACATGAAAATACATAATATTTATGTGCTTTTTATGTGCTCTACGAATATTCAAGAGCCAAGCCGCTAAAACGCAAATTTCTCCCAAAACCACCCCCACAAGACCCAAATTACCCGCCAATAGGAGTAATGGTTATTTTTTCGATATCGCAAAATCAAAGAAGTCCACATTTATGTGCTTTTTATGTGCTCTATGAATATCCAAGAGCCAAACCGCTAAAACGCAAATTTCTCCCAAAACCACCCCTACAAGACCCAAGCTACCCGCCAATACGAGTACTGATTATTTTTTCGATATCGCTAGATCAAAGTAGTCCACATTTATGTGCTTTTTATGTGCTCTACGAGTATCTAAGAGCCAAACCTTTAAAACGAAAATTCTCCGAAAACCACCCCTACGAGACCCAAGCTACCCGCCAATACGAGTAATGGTTATTTTTTTGATATCGCAAAATCAAAGTAGTCCACATTTATGTGCATTTTATGGGCTAATTTTGTGTTCCATTAAAAATTTTTGTGCTCTTACCGTTTAGCGGGAAATTAGAAATCAAAAGTGCTCTGCTGAACACAAAATTAGCACATAAAAAGCACATAAATGTGGACTACTTTGATTTTGCGATATCGAAAAAATAACCATTACTCGTATTGGCGGGTAATTTGGGTCTTGTGGGGGTGGTTTTGGGAGAAATTTGCGTTTTAGCGGTTTGGCTCTTGAATTTTCGTAGAGCACATAAAAAGCACATAAATATTATGTATTTTCATGTCAGTATATCCAAAAAATTGTAAATTCCCTTATTTTGGGGTTTTTAGAGGGTCTAAATCGGGCAAAAAAAAAATACGGGTTTGGCTGTTCGATATTCGCAAAGCACATAAAAAGCACATAAATATCACGTAGTTTCATTCTTAAATAAGCCAAATATCATTAAGTGCTCTGCTAGCTTGATGGCAAGCCAGCAGAGCACTTTTGATTTCTAATTTCCCGCTAAACGGTAAGAGCATAAAATTTTTTAATGGAGCACAAAATTAGGACACAAAAAGCACATAAATGTGGACTACTTTGATTTCGCGATATCGAAAAAATAGCGAATACTCGTATTTGCCGGTAGCTTGGGTCTTGTAGGGGTGGTTTTGAGAGAAATTGGCGTTTAAGCGGTTTGGCTCTTGAATATTCATAGAGCACATAAAAAGCACATAAATATTATGTATTTTCATGTCAGTATATCCAAAAAATGGTAAATTTTGGGCTTTTGATTTCCAATTTCCCGCTAAACGGTAAGAGCACAAAAATTTTTAATGGAGCACAAAATTAGGACACAAAAAGCACATAAATGTGGACTACTTTGATTTCGCGATATCGAAAAAATAGCCAATACTCGTATTTGCCGGTAGCTTGGGTCTTGTAGGGGTGGTTTTGAGAGAAATTTGCGTTTAAGCGGTTTGGCTCTTGGATATTCATAGAGCACATAGAAAGCACATAAATGTGGACTTCTTTGATTTTGCGATATCGAAAAAATAACCATTACTCCTATTGGCGGGTAATTTGGGTCTTGTGGGGGTGGTTTTGGGAGAAATTTGCGTTTTAGCGGTTTGGCTCTTGGATATTCATAGAGCACATAAAAAGCACATAAATATTATGTATTTTCATGTCAGTATATCCAAAAAATGGTAAATTCTCTTATTTGGGGTTTTTTAAGGGTCTAAATCGGGCGAAAAAAAATAGGGGTTTGGCTGTTCTATATTCCCAAAGCATATAAATATCACGTAGTTTCGTTCTTAGATAAGCCAAATATCATTAAGTGCTCTGCTAGCTTGATGGCAAGCCAGCAGAGCACTTTTGATTTCTAATTTCCCGCTAAACGGTAAGAGCACAAAATTTTTCAATGGAGCACAAAATTAGCACACAAAAAGCACATAAATGTGGACCTTTGATTTCGCGATATCGAAAAAATAGCCAATACTCGTATTTGCCGGTAGCTTGGGTCTTGTAGGGGTGGTTTTGACAGAAATTTGCGTTTAAGCGGTTTGGCTCTTGGATGTTCATAGAGCACATAAAAAGCACATAACTGTGGACTACTTTGATTTTGCGATATCGAAAAAATAACCATTACTCCCATTGGCGGGTAGCTTGGGTCTCGTAGGGGTGATTTTTGGAGAAATTTTCGTTTTAGAGGTTTGGCTCTTAGATACTCGTAGAGCACATAAAAAGCACATAAAAGTGGACTACTTTGATCTAGCGATATCGAAAAAATAACCAGTACTCGTATTGGCGGGTAGCTTGGGTCTTGTAGGGGTGGTTTTGGGAGAAATTTGCGTTTTAGCGGTTTGGCTCTCGGATATTCATAGAGCCCCCATACAAGCATATAAATGTGGACTTCTTTGATTTTGCGATATCGAAAAAATAACCAATACTCGTATTTGCCGGTAGCTTGGGTCTTGTAGGGGTGGTTTTGAGAGAAATTTGCGTTTAAGCGGTTTGGCTCTTGGATATTCATAGAGCACATAGAAAGCACATAAATGTGGACTTCTTTGATTTTGCGATATCGAAAAAATAACCATTACTCCTATTGGCGGGTAATTTGGGTCTTGTGGGGGTGGTTTTAGGAGAAATTTGCGTTTTAGCGGTTTGGCTCTTGAATATTCGTAGAGCACATAAAAAGCACATAAATATTATGTATTTTCATTTCAGTACGAGTATATCCAAAAAATGGTAAATTCCCTTATTTGGGCGTTTTTAAGGGTCTAAATCGGGCGAAAAAAAATAGGGGTTTGGCTGTTCGATGTTCGCAAAGCACATAAATATCACGTAGTTTCGTTCTTAGATAAGCCAAATATCATTAAGTGCTCTGCTAGCTTGATGGCAAGCCAGCAGAGCACTTTCGATTTCTAATTTCCCGCTAAACGGTAAGAGCGCAAAATTTTTAAATGGAGCACAAAATTAGCACATAAAAAGCACAAAATTTTGATATCAATTAAATCCATTTTCGGGAGATTGCTCTGCTAGCTTTATGGAGGTCCAGAACATCGGGAGGTCGCGGGTTCGAATTCCGGTCTCATAGTCTCGAAGAAAAATAAATACGGACATGATGTAGGTCCAGTTCTACACGGATGTCACGCAGACACTGTAAAAACAAACGCGTTGTTCCAACACGTTTCACGTGTGTAATCGTGTCGCCGTGTTCAACACGGCTACTCATGTGTTGATGTCGTAACGACACATTTTACGCGTGTTCTTTCAATACGCCTCAAGCGTGTTTTAGCAAGTTTAAAGCGTCTTGGTTCGATACACTTTAGGCGTGTAAACACTTGTCGCCAATTTCAACATGTTTAAAATGTGTTGATGTCTAAATCAACACACTTTTTATGTGTACTTGTGGACACTTGGGAATAACAAATAATACGTCACGTAGGCATATGTTTAAAAATTACAAAGACGGTTTCTCCGTTACTGGTAGTTTATTCCGATAGATTACTGCCATACTTGATGATTTCCAGTCCTCCTGAAATCAATTCTTGTGAATAAATTTTCTTGTCCATACCTGGTCTCGAACCTGACTAACCTAGTTACTTCAACACCTAATATACGTACGCTAACCATTGTGCTAATGTTGTGAAATGTCTTCGTTACTCTCGTGTATAGGTATGTGCGTGCGTGCGTTCGTGTGTGTGTGTGCGCGCGTGCGTGCATGCGTGCGTGTGGGTAGATAGAGCTTGGGTTATTGCAGAGCACTTGTCGCAGGAAATATGTAAAATATTGGGTGTACAACTTAGTTCGGTCCGTTTTTTTGCTTAAAATACGCACTTATTGGAATGATAAAATGAATTAATACATTAATCAAAATATTGTCCATCGCTAGCGGCTACTTTTCCGCATCTTTCTGGTAATTTATAAATTCCGTCGCGGAAGAAGCGTTCATCTTTTGAAGCCAAGAATGAATCGAGCCAATTTTTGGTACCCTGTTGTGACGTGGAGCGTATTTCAGTCAATGCGTTATGCATCGATCGAAACAAATGGTAGTCGGAAGTGGCAAGGTCTGGGCTATAGGGCGGGTGAGCCAGAATTTCCCACCCACGATTTTCCAAATAGATTTCAACCACAATAGCAACGTGAGGCCGAGCATTGTCATGTTAAAAGATTATAGACTCGTGTTTGGTCGCATATTCTGGACGTTTTTCGGCTATAGCTCGCTTCAAACGGATCAATTGTTGCCTGTGGAAGTCTTCCGTGATGGTCCCACAAGAATTCGGTGGGCTTCAGCTGCACTTTTCTCCCAATTGAAACAGAAAATCAACACTTCCGGCAAATGGTGCTTATTTGAGTATAGCACCTAGAGCCATCTTTTGAAAACGGACCGAACCAAGTTGTACACCTAATAGAATTCAATTCAGTTCGGGTTTCCTTCACCGTTTTCCTCGAAAACTGTCTTTGTTACAGCGAATACAATTTAAACTGTCGGCAAGTTGTAAATCCACGATCCGATGTCCTTTAACAGCGAATTTGTGTTGCTGATCGTTGAGGTTATCGTTATTCTCATCGCGTTTAGCCGCATTTGCTTGACACATGGCTGCCACAGCTTTCAGTTGTTTAGCAAGCGCCTTTTCTCTTGTAAAGTCTGTATAGCATTGTATAGCATGTGGGTTGACATTTTCACGCCTTTTTTATTTATATAAAATATTTCGCAATAGACGGATCGTAGGAAGCTCACCACTATGACTGCAGGAAAATCGCGCTGTTGCCACGATTACAGCGCCACTCTCTATACGAGTATGAGGTCTATCTATGCATGAGGTGCGAATGTGTGGGACATAAAGAGGGTACAAGCTCTGTGAAAAATGTACAACCAACAGCATCGTATAGGCATTGGATGTTACTATACGCTTCGACCGAAACTTTTGGCTCATACGTGTATCTACAGAACTACCTGAAAATGAAGGAAATGCAAATTTAAGAAAATGGCACGCATTTACAACAAAAAATCAACATTTCACGCAATATTTCTGTAAAATGTGGATTAAAATAGTAGTTTCTTTTTTCAATTTTTCAAAAACAATTCTCGTCAAGTAGAAGGTACCAATATTATCAATATTGCTACCAAGTTTCAACTCAATCGGCTTAATAGTTTTTGAGTAATCCTGCACGCCAATTTCGATAATGCAGTTTTGAGAAAAGCGGATTTAAAGTTCACGCCCGCTCCGAATCCGAGCGGCGAGGCACAGCGTTTACGGGGTGTAACGTTTGAAGTTTTTCGAATTTCGAGTTGAAACTTTAGAAAAATATTCTACATATGTAGTTCTATCGTTTAAAGACCAAAATCGATTTTTTAATCGTTGTAGATGTTTATCCCGCCTAAAAAAAACTAGTAGAAAAAGATGGCAACTTTCAGCACTCGTGCGTGATCATGGTCTAGTTGTCGCTTTTGTAAAATGACAAATGACTGGTTATGAGGCCAAAATTTAACATAACTATAGATAGACGTAAATGCTATTTCACTCCGTTTTATAAGAAAGAAACGCAGTCTGCAAGGGATATAGTCCCTTGCAGACTGCGTTTCTTTCTTATAAAACGGAGTGAAATAGCGTTGCCTCGCTCGTAGATAAGTGTTGTCAGCTTTGCTTTACCTCAATCCCATTCAACCATCAGTGCATACCTTCATATGTGTACCTATCTCGCCTTCGGTAGACATTCATCTCTATCAAAGCGTGTCTCCCTCCCTGCAGATGTGAAGGCAGGGCTGCCGCACAGTGGGGCAGAATCCCAAAAAGCTGGCCAAAAGTCAAATTTTTGAGTTGTATATATTCGTCTATATATGTTCAGATCTTGTTTACTGATAGTCCTAGGACGAAATTCCGGACCGGGCAGGTTTATACCTGCTCTAGGGTCGCCTCGACATCAGTCGACATTCAGCCGCCGTTCGGTACGCATTAAACAAGCGTACGCGTCGAAAAATTCTTGCCTGTTTCGAAGTGCTGTGAAACGGACGAAACTGTCTCAATTTTAATTCTGCAAAATGGAAAAACTTTCTGAAGGTATGCAGAAAATATAATTATGCACAGTTATTGCTTATTTTATGTTTGAAATATCTAAATTTTGCAACAAGTAAACATAAAAAATTATACATTTTTTTTCGAAAATCGATTTTCTAAAGTAGTTTTAAAAATGTCTTCGCGAGTCTCGACCTTGTTTCAACAAGAAACTGATAATGTACAGTACTAAATATAATATACTAAAAAACTGGCTGCTCAGGAGTGCTCAACGAATAGTTAGACTAATTTTTAGGGAGAAATACGTGGCGCGACATTAACGGACGTGTGAATGTAATCCATTGATTATTACGTTACAGCGCGTTGGTATATTTTCTGTCTATTAACATAGATTAATATTTATTTATCAATTCCATTTGTAGTATGTTTATTTATTGATTAATATTCATAGATCATTTAAATTTTAATACAGTAATTTATTATTCTAAATGTACGCTTTACGAAAATCTCAACATTTTATAAAATATTCCTGCAAGAACTCTCAGTAGCTAGAACTGTGTTTCCCCCATGTTTGTACGGCGTAACGGTTTTCGGCAGTAAAGGTGTATTAGTGTATACGTACATAGTGTATACGTAGTGTAGACGGCGATTCGGCAAGGACTGACGAGGGGCTCCTAGAGCAGCCATGTATGAAAGAAAGGAGCCCGCCTGCTGTTCAGGCTTTATTATACCTGTTGTAAACTGACACAGAGGTGATTCTCGTAAAGACAGATTTCATGTAATTCCGGTTTTTTTTCGTGCAGAATGTATGTAAATATATTTGTTAATCATTTATATCATAAATATTCGTTTTCTTTATAAATATAAAATCATTTTTAGTAGTAATAAATTATTTTTGTACATTTCCAGTCAGAACACCGTATATAGTTTTGTTAAGTATAAAATGATTTCAAAATAATGTCATTCAATTTTGTACATGTTTATATTGGTATTTTACAGAGTCTTCCCAATCTTCAAATATGGAATTATCAAGAAGAGATGTTTTTTTCATGGTGAAAGACAGTTTAAAAAACGAACAGAAATTCGTTATTGGAGTTTTGAAAGATGCAATTTTCAAGAAAACAGAACATGTGATACAAGTAGACGAGGATGAAAAGTCATTAGGACTGTTATTTGCAAATTTTCGATCCAGATGGAAAGCAGCAAATAGAGGCTAAGAAAAGTTTCTAAAAAATAATGAAGAATGGTTGAATGGCACCGTATGTTTTTCAACATTATCCGATACTGAATGCACAACATCAACATCTGAGAAGATTGTGAAGAATGATGAAAAAGGAACATCTGGACGACCTTCGAAATCCTTTGCTTCATCCAGCGATAGATCTAAGAGGCGAAAGACTGAAGAAATACGTTCTACTTTATCTACAGAAGAATTGACGTATGCTGCTCAAATGAGTTTAAGGACTTCTGGTCAAGTGGATGCTGCTCAAGTTCTTAAAGATGTCACATTAACCAGCCCAACAAGAGCCTCAAAATATATAGCTGCTGTTCGGTCAAAAAATGAGACACCTTTAACCCCAGACGAAGCACTTTCTTTGATGATCGAGAAAGGAGAATCAAAGCGCTCTTATCAGCTATCAAGAAATGCAGCTAGAGCACGTAAATGCAAATTATACCCATCATACCATGAAGTAGAAAAAGCAAAGAATCGTTGTTATCCATCAGTTGTGTACATGAATATTACTGAGTCGTGCGCACAAATTAAACTACAGGCTTTAGTTGATCATACCACATACAGAATTATACAACTTCAGGCTGATGTCATCGATACTCTAAATTCTGAAATTCTGCAAAAATTAGTACTTCACTGTAAATGGGGATGTGATGGAAGCAGCGGTCAAAGTGTTTATAAGCAAAAATTTGATGAGGCTGGAAAATCTGATGAAAGCATTTTTTATACTTCTCTGGTACCTTTGCAATTAATCTACAACAATCACGAGACGGATGAAGGAACTATTGTGTGGAAAAATCCTAGACCTTCATCTCCTCGATTCTGCAGACCAATACGATTGCAGTTTGTACATGAAGATGTACAATCAACATTGAAAGAAGTTACCGACATTGAACAGCAGATTGCGGGTCTTGCACCATACACTACTGAACAAAATGAAAAATCAATTTCAGTAACCTATTGTATGTCGTTTACGATGATAGACGGCAAAGTCTGTAACGCTGTAACCGGTACCACTTCTGCACAACGCTGCTTCCTGTGCAAAGCCACCTCTAAAGATTTTAATAACATCGACAAAATTATAAAAATGGACATTACTACAGATAATTTAAGATTTGGCATATCTACATTACATGCGTGGATTCGTTTTTTCGAGTGCTGTTTGCATTTGTCGTATAAGCTCACAACTCAAAAGTGGCAAGCTCGTGAAGAGGAAGTGAAAAAGATTGTGAAAGTACGCAAGGAAGACATACAGACTCAATTTAAGACAACACTGGGGCTTATCGTTGATCGACCAAAGCCAGGATATGGCAGCTCAAACGATGGAAATACCGCCCGCCGCTTTTTCGAAAATGCTAATATATCTGCTGAAATAACAGGAGTCGATGAAAATTTAATTCACCGATTTCATGTTATTTTGCAGGCAATTTCGAGCGGGTATGATATAGACGAAGAAAAATTCAAAGACTATTGTGTAAATACTGCCCGTTTATTCGTTGCTTTATATCCATGGTATTACATGCCAACATCTGTGCACAAAGTGTTGATGCACGGAGCAGAAATTGTAAAATATGCCCTTTTACCGATCGGACAACTTTCTGAAGAGGCCCAAGAGTCACGCAATAAGGACATAAAGAACTACAGGTTACATCATTCAAGAAAATGCTCTCGAGAATCGAATATGAGAGACATTTTCTATAGGCTCTTAGTATCATCAGATCCATTTCTCTCAAGCATCAGGAAATTGCCCCAGAGACCGGCGAAATCTTTACATAAAGAAGCTATAGAAATGTTAAAACAACCTGAAGTCACCAGACAAGAGATAAGGAACGATTCCGATTTGGATACAAGTGGGTCAACATCAGAATCCGAATCGAATGATTCCAACATTGAAGATGACATACAAGATTTTTGTTACTAGAAGTAAATAACAGATATTTGATTTATTGCAAATTTTGTACTCAAGAAATTGTTCAAAAATAAAAACATGGCTCAAGAGATTTTCTACTCATTTAAACCTAAAAATATTATGAAACATTTTCTATTAAAAAATATTTAAAAATTGAAAATTTTTGTGGAATCGTCTATATATCGCGTCTGCTATTTTGAAAATTAACATTCCTATAACAAATTCGTAATCAGCGATCCCAAAAACCCTTAAGAAATATGATTGGGTATTTTTTACTGAATTATTTGACTAATTGGTTGAATTATGTCCGCCATTTTGGGTCCGCCATTTTGAAAATCGTAATTCTGATAACAGATTCGTATTCAGCGACCCCGAAAACCCCCGAGAAGAGAATTGGAGATCATTTTGGACACTTTCCGAATTTTGGCCAGCTTTTTGGGATTCTGCCCCACTGTGTGCCGTGAAGTCATTTGTCACAAACCGGCCATGTGGGAAGCATCTATCTAGCATGAGTTTAGTTATCGCATAATCCCATTCACTAATCAAGCTTCCATCAAAATTGTACTCTTCATGATAACTGTCTACTGGAGGCTAGAGTAACTTAAGGCGTTACCCCCACTTGTATCGCAAAAAGGCCTTTTTCATGAATTTTTTTAAAGAAAACTACAAAACTTTTTCAATCGATCAATATACCACCTTAAAGAACACATGTTGAAGAACTTTCAGTAATTTTTTTATTGAAAAATATTACATTGTTTAGTGGCAAAGGGCCGTCAATGAAATGATGTTTTTATATACACGGTTTGCGGTGACCAACATTGCGGCGAAGTGGATCATCTGAAAAAAAAAAAAATGCGGATGGATTTAGTCAAATATAAGTATAAACTAGTCTTTAATCGAAGGATTTTAAAAAATATTCATTTTTCACAAAATGGCGGACAGTCAAAGTTAATGGTTCGATTTTAACGAAAAAAAACGGCTGTTTTTCGCTATAAAACGGCCATTTTTTTTTTTCGAAAAAAAAAAATCGAACGATTAAAGACTACATTTTTATGTATTAAAAAAGCCTGCAAAATTTCAAGAAGATCGGTTCATTAGTGTTCGAGTAATCTTGGTCACCGACTTCAGAAATGCCATTTTGAGAAAAACGCGTTTAAAGTTTCAATTTCCGGTCGTTTACACAACGGATTCTTCTCTTTCAACGCTCATATCTCAGTCAATTTTGTTCGGATCTACTTAACATTTTCAGGACATATTCTCAGATACTTATACTTCAAAAAAATGGAATAAAAAAAGTCGATTTTTTTCAAAATCGCAAGTGGGGGTAACCCCTTAAGTCTCCATAATAGCTCTCCCCACCATGGTAACCGGAGCACGATAAATCTCCACGATAGCTGTCTACTGTGTGGGCTTGCGTACCTTTAGTCTCGAAGAATGTTTTTACCATGGAGATTGGAGGACCCTTAGTCTCCATGATAGCTCTCCACAATAAAGACTGGAATACCCCAAGTTTCCATGATAGATTTCTTCGTTAACTGCACCTACATTAAATTATAGCCACGAACAAGTCTTTAGAAACAAGTCTGGAAATCTCGAGGTACACGGCATGTGTGTTTTAGAGAGCCAAATTTAATTCTATTTCTCGTACATTGCAGCCGCAACCAACTTCCACTGTATCGTATTCACCATGACATATCTGCCATGGGCATAAGGAATCTGCAGAAAACCTATACCGATACAGCCGGTCCCAAGTTTGCTTCCCAGTCGTCTTTGGCCATGAGCCTGAAGTTTGCATCGTTGGATTCCAACGAAAATCTTTGAATTTTTTTATTTTTAATTAATTTTTTTCGGATACATTATGACTCCAGAATATCTGTACAGGCTATACAAAACGTTTAAAAATATTTGGGGGCCCAGAATCCACCCTTATTGAGGGGTTGCAAGTGAAAAAAAATTATATCTCGGGTGATAATGACATTCCCGGTTTTTTTATTTGCGGCATCAGTTTTGGGCGTCTGCGAAAAGCCACAAAAAAATTAGCAACGATTTCCAACTTCCGGAACCCGCCCTTATCGAGCGTGGGAGAGGGCATAAAATTCGAATGAAAATTGTATTTCCGGCGATAAAGGGATTCCTATTTTTTTTATTACGCCGATCGTTCCTAGTACCTAACGAAAGCCACAAAAAAATTCGCAACGATTTCCAACTTCCGGAACCCACCCCTATGGGCGCATTATGCCGAATCGATAACCTTGCGAGGCTTTATCACTATTGGGCTACCCATTTGAGAAAATTGCTCGGCTTTTTTCACAGTGAAATTCGCAAATAATTGTCAACGAAGAAACATGCACTTTTTCAGAACCCCACATTATTGGAGTAAACAGCATGAGGCGATTTGCCTCTTTTCCCACGTCGTTTTCTAAGAAGATTGAAACTACCATCGTTAGAGTGCGATGCGAATTAGTTTTTGGATATGCTCAAGGTTTTCCTGGAAAACTTTGCCTAAAAAATCGTTTACTCATTTTTCAAGATGCTCATTTAAAGATCTATCATTCGAAAATTCAAAAAAAATGACGAGTGAAAATAAGTCAGAAAAATTTAAACTAAATCATTCTTCACGATCGAGCAATTCAAACAAAAAAATCTCGACAAAACGATCAATAATCGACGATTAGACGCGGACTAAGTCCGCGTTAACGAGACGCGGCCTGAAAAAGAGTAGTGGGGGTAGCTTCGGCTAGACAGGTTGGTTTGTAGTAGTGAAACACGCATAGCGTCACATTATTGCACTCGCTGTATCGCACGCTATGTACGCACGAGAGTGAGTAAAGGTGGTGTTCCGTTTTTTTGTCCGTCCCACTAGAGCTGTTGAAGGTACCCGAACCTAACGGACGGCACTCCAGCAATAACCGAACGAGCAGACGATCAGGCGAGAGGAGAAGGGATGGCCTCACCAAGCATAGCAATACACGCGGGTGCGAGTGCAAACTCAACATCGTCCGTAGGACGGGGGAAGGCCAACCGAGAAAGCACCATAATCCCAAATATAGTAGGGCGCGCTTCGTATGTTTATGCTATTTAATGAGCACGGCGCAAGGGTTTACTGCAAGTAGTCCAGTCGAAATAGGATTTCACCTGGAATTAATTCGAGGGATCGATTTTTTTTATACTTAGGGGCGGGGAGTGGTTGGTAGTGTAAATCTCGATTTTCGGGAAAATATTATTGACAAAGACAATGACAAATTTATTTTTTGCCACGATTATGACACTGTGGGACAATTTGACCCGGGTAGTACTTCATCCACCTGCCATGAACAATCCTACAGTCGGTGTTTATTTTAAAAAATCAGGGATATGCTTTCAACATTTCTTAATATGCCTGCATAACTGAAATTTGGAAAGTATAAAATTGAAATACTGTCAAAAATTATTAAAAATTTCCAATTTGGGTAACAACCCAAACCTGTTTCTATAATGCCAAAAAGAAAAGAAACAAAAAATGAAGAAAAAAAATCGTTTCATACCAACGATGGAAACTTCAATGTTATGAAAAAGGTCCTTTCCTAGAGAATATCCTTTACCAACGTTGTCGAATAATTTTAACATATAAAAAATGTGGAATAATTAACGCATAAAAAAGTGATCAATAGGAGGCTCTTTCCTGTAAAGAAGTAATTTTCTTCATTTTGAGAAAATTAGCCGGCACAAAATATATTCCCAACTTAGATGAAAGATTTGCTGGATAAAAGTGGTGAGGTTAGGCCCGACGTAATGCGCCGACTAGTAATAGTGGGATACCCATAGTCGAACATGAAGGAACTCGGTGAATTGCATGCATATACTTTCGCACGATCGCAATTGTCGAAGGGAGCCGAAGACACCCGAAGGCATTCCAGCACTGCTTTGAAACAGAAACGAATGAATAGAAAATGTAACCATACGCGCATGCAAGAGGAGAATAGTCGCTTTGCAAAACGTAGCGCAGCGCGCGGGTGCGAGTGAGAACGCACCATCGGCCGTACATGGGAGAGACCCGAGCAGTGCAGCCAGATCGCGCGTAAAAGTCTCTCTAGTCTCTTACGCGCCCATCATGCAATCATAGTAGCGCGTGTCCGTGAGCGAGCGACGCTCAGGCATCTTCGGAAAGAGCTGAGCGCGGTCGAAGTTTCCCGACCGCGCCTTCGGCAGCTACACCAATACATGGACGCTGAGCACGTTCATGTGCGGCCAAGCCGAAACGGAGGCTTCGAGGGAAAAAGCAATCTGAGCACGACTCGCACGTGACGTCACCCGACGGGCACGCGCGAGGCTTTTAGATGATTTCAATGCTTATTTAGCTCTTGATTCTCTGCGTTCTTAATGTATACAAAAAAATGTATCGTGAACTCTGATCGCTTATTTTTTTTAGTTTATACGTTAATTTAAATATAATAATAAATCTAAATTACAACTTATTTATCTTCTAAAAAATTGTTTACGCTTTACTCACACCCGTCCGTATGCCAAATAAATTATAATTCATAAAAGTAAGCGGAAATATATTTATATTCGTATTATTATATTAATTCTCATACTTTCATCAAGCGATAAAGCATTATCCCCAAAAACAAGCCAATCATCCATCCGGCCGCGAATCGTAAGTACCAGGCGCGGGATCGTTCCCTGCGCTGTGCTTTTTTTTATTTTTTAATTATTATTACTATTAATTCTTATTTGATTAGTTATTTTTATTAGTTATCATTATTACTTTAACTAGTTATCTTTTAGTGTCGAAAAATTTATCGCGCACTCTGACCGATTATTTTATTAGTTTGTACGTTAATTTGAATACAATAATAAATCTAAATTACAACTTATTTATCTTCTAGAAAATTCTTTACGCTTTACTCCCACCCGTCCCTATGCCAAGTAAATTGTCATTCATAAAAGTAAGCGGAAATATATTTATATTCGTATTATTATATTCATTCTCATACTTTCATCACGCGATAAAGCACTATCCCCAAAAACAAGTCAATTATCTATCCGGCCGCGAATCGTAAGTACCGGTGTGAGTAAAGCGTAATCAATTTTTTGGAAGATAAATAAGTTGTAATTTAGATTTATTATTATATTTAAATTAACGTACACACTAATAAAATAAGCAATCACAGTGCGCGCTAAATTATTTGACACTTATAGATAATTAATTAAAATAATAATAATAACTAATCAAATAAGAATTAATAGTAATAATATAATAATAATAAAAAGCACTGAGTGCGGGGAACGATCCCGCGCCCCTGCGAACCGAAGCCAGGAACGCTACCAACGGAACCGTCTCATCGCTTGTGGTATATGTGCACTTTCTGGTACTTACTATTTGCGGCCGGATGGATGATTGGATTGCTTTTGGGGATAATGCTTTATCGCTTGATGAAACTATGAGAATTAATATAATAATACGAATATAAATATATTTCCGTTTACTTTTATGAATTATAATTTTTTGGAATAAGGGTGGGTGTGAGTAAAGCGTAAAAAATTGTTTAGAAGATAAATAAGTTGTAATGTAGATTTATTATTATATTTAAATTAACGTATAAACTAAAAAAATTAGCGATCAGAGTGCGCGATACAGTTTTTTTGTGTACATTAATAACGCAGAGAATCAAGAGCTTACTTATAAGCATTGAAATCATCTAAAAGCCTCGCGCGTGCCGTCGGGTGACGTCACGCCCGAGTCGTGCTCAGATTGCTCTTTCCCTCGAAGCCTTCGTTTCGGCTTGGCCGCACATGAACGTGCACAGCGTTCATGTATTCCTGTAGCTGCCGAAGGCGCGGTCGGGAAACTTCGACCGCGCTCAGCTCTTTCCGAAGATGTCGGAGCGTCGTTCGCTCACGGACGCGCGCTACTATGATTGTGTGATGAGCGCGTAACAGACTAGAGAGGGGGTAACTTTTACGCGCGATCTGGCTGCACTGGACCCGAGTATTACCCGAGTATAGTAATACGCGCTTCCTATACTATGCGATTTGAAGCGAAGTGTCGAACCGACCAAGAGGCAGTGCGTGGGACAAACAGCCGATTTGTACATATTCAATCTTCTCCGAGTCGGTCAATATTTCGGTGACGCCTCGAAAGGCTTTTGAGGGGATTCTTCGGGAGAGACCTGAATTGAAGTTCGCAATGCTATTAGATTCACGGAACCCACCGTTGTTCAGAACCGGGAATTACGGAAAAAATAATTGTAAAACTAAGTCCAACTGGCTCCTGTTGATAATGTGTTTGGCTAAACATACGAAAAGCGGAAACCGAATTTTGTTCTGAAATTTGGCATACACCTTCCTTTTAATATTTAAAGAGATCCTTTAAAAGGATTTTTGGCGACGCGCCAAAGTTTTCGAGATATCAATTTTTGAAAGTTGTTTTTTTACCGCGCTCTTACTATGTCTATATTACTATCTAAAGGGTAGAAACCCTTTTTCCATCGCTGCAGCGCCCGGTTACCAAGCATTATAATGATGTAACACGTAAAATATAATTTAAAAAAAAAATGAAAACTACAAAATCCAATAAATGTTAAAAGCCATGCAAAATTCCAAAAATTAGAAAAAGGCAAAAACGAAGAAAAACCAGCCACTAGACAAGCAAAAAAATATACAAAATCCCAAAACGATTTGAAGTTAATAAATGAACCTCAAAAATCTATTACACCTGCAAAACATGACCTGGGGAATAACAAACAAAAAATGACTTTACGACGCTCTGTGTCTATCTCAATATTGCACGTAGATCCGCGGTGATCCGCGCCTACACTAGTGTTTCACGCACCCTACCATTCCACACGCAAATCCGAGGTGCTCTGCGCCCATACCAGTGTTCCACGGACCCTACACCATTCGCACAAAGCGGAGCGCGCGAAAACATATATAGGTATAGACAGAGCTTAGCCCGCCAGCTAGATATAGTAGGAGCGCGTTAAAAAAAGTGACGTTCAAAAATCGACATCTCGACAACTATGGCGCCTCGCCACCAATCCTTTTAGGGGATCTCTTAAAGTATTAAAAGGAAGGTGTATGCCAAATTTCAGATCATAATTCGGATTCCGCTTTTCGGAAGTTTATCCCGGAAATTATTCATTCGGCGGGACTTATGTCTGTTGGCTGAGAGCGGTTGGGTACGCTTCGCACGCAGCGCTAACTCGTTGAAGCGAGGCATATTTACTCGCACACGAAGTATTAGGTTGATAAAAAAGTTTTCTCGTAAAATTTTTAAAAATGTCTTTTTACGTATTGACGCAATATGACATCGAGCTATGTCGAGAATATTCTAGAATGTTTTCTACTCTTCCGCGTGACAGGGTATAAAAGGGCGAGCGCGCGTTCTATTGGACAGAAATGACTTCGATCTCGCAGGAGCAACTTGGAGCGATCATTTTTTACGAGTGGCGGCGCGGCACGAACGCAAGCACAACTGCTAAAAATATACAGGATGCATTCAGCGAGAACGTAGTTTCTCATCGAACAGTCCAGCGTCGGTTCAATCGTTTTAAATCTGGAGACACAAGCCTTGCAGATAAGGAACTTTCCGGACGACCGTCGACCATCGATGATGAAGCATTACTCCGCTGCATCAAAGAAAAACCGGAAGCAAGTACGCACGAGCTAGCAAGAGAACTTGGCTGCACCCAACCGTCAATCGTCAATCACTTACACAACTTGGGATACAGGAAGGTTCTAGCTTAATGGATACCACACCGTCTCACCGACGACGATAAGAACTGTCGCGTGACCATCTGTCAGTCTCTCCTGCTTCGCCACCATCGCAAGGAGTTTTTAGAAGATCTTGTGACGGGAGATGAAAGCTGGGTCTTGTATGATAACGGAACACGTTTAGCCTACTGGCTTCCTATCGGAGAAAAACCGCCACACCAACCGAAATCTGATCGTCACTCACAAAAGGTTTTGTTGTGCTGTTTCTGGGACGCAAAGGGAATGCTGTTTCACAATTTTCTCCCTGTACGTAAGAAGATCTCCTCTACACGATACATCGAGAATCTCCAGGAATTGGCAAAAGCTATAAGAAAAAAACCGCCAAGACGCGCGACTGTGTACCTTCTCCACGACAACGCGAGATCCCATGTCGCAAATGAAACCCAGAAAACAATCACTGAGCTTCACTGGAATACCGTTCCTCATTCACCATACTCTCCCGACATCGCGCCATCTGACTACCATTTGTTCAGACATTTGAAGGCATATTTGAGAAACAAAACTTTCAAAAACGTCGTCGATCTCAGAAGGGATATTTCAAATTTCTTTGAGTTCCAGCCGCCGCAGTTTTGGGCAAAGGGAATGAATGAGTTGCCAACTACAGGGTGCGCCAGAGAAACTTACTTATTTGAAAAAATTCCCGCGCGGTGAGTTGGGCGGGTAGAGGGGCGAGAGGGGGCGCATCTGGAGGGGGAAGTTCCCAAGTTTGTTTCTCCCTCCAGTCAGTTGCCATCATGCTCTGGTCTAGAGAGCAGCGGGCCTTCGCAGTCGAGAGCTTCTTTTCTAACGGTCGCTCACTTGTTGCTACGCAACGTGCCTTCCGCGCTCGCTTTGAAATTCCTCCTCACAGACTCGTTCCTGGCCGTAATTCGATTCTGTCGTGGGTTAACTCATTTCGGGAGTGTGGAAATGTCGCTAAACCCAGAAATGGACTTCAACGGACCATCAGAACTCCGGAAAATGTCGAAAGAGTGAGGCAGTCAGTTCGGCTCGCAAACACGCAGCTGCTATGGGAATTTCTGACACCACTGTTCGACGAATTCTCCACGAAGACCTTCAATTTCATCCCTATAAATTGGCTGTTGTGCAAGAATTAACTGAACGCGATTTTGTTGCCCGTCAAAATGCATGTGAAATGCTGGTTGACAACCTGCCTGAAGACGCGGTCGTTTTCTTCAGTGACGAGGCTCACTTCCACATTTCCGGCTGCGTCAACAAGCAAAACATGCGTTATTGGTGTGGTGTAAATCCACGTGAGCTTCACCAGAAGCCACTTAATTGTGAGCGAGTTACTGTCTGGTGTGCGATGTCGGTAATGGGAATAATTGGTCCTTATTTTTTTGAAGAAAACGAACGCGCAGTTACCTTGAATGGAGCTCGTTACAGGAACATGATCGAGGAATTTTTTCTTCCAAGACTCGAAGAAATGAACGTTAGGAACGTGTGGTTTCAGCAAGATGGAGCCACAGCACACACAGCACGAGACTCAATGAATTTGTTGCGACAACATTTCCCCGACCGCCTCATCTCTCTCAAAGGCGATCTCCAATGGCCGGCACGCTCTCCAGATTTGACTCCATGCGATTTCTTTTTATGGGGTTATTTGAAATCTCTGGTTTATGTCGATCGACCACGGACCATAGCACACCTCAAGAACAACATTCGCGACGCCATTGCCAACATACCGATTGATATGCTGCAAAGAGTGGATACGAATTTCAAAAATCGACTTTATCAGTGTATGCGCAATGGGGGTCGCCATTTATCCGATGTCCTTTTCAAGACTGCATGAAAAAAAAATTGGGATATTGTATTCTCAAATAAAAAAAAATTTAAAACAATAATTGAAGTACTTTTGTTTTTATTGACCTTTCAAATAAGTAAGTTTCTCTGGCGCACCCTGTAGATGGTCGAGTGTCATAGAAACCGATGGCGAATATATTGTTGATTAGAAATGTTTTGTATACGATATATAAATAAATAAATTATATTGAAATTATTGCGACAAAACTTTTTTATCAACCTGATAATACGGTCCCTTCCCGTATACGCACTGCCCGTGCTGCCTGGGATGCCAAAAAAATCAAGCGTGGCACTGTAGCTAGATAATAGCGGATTTGAAACAGTACAACCTCAAGAATAGTGTGAAAAAAAAACGCTTAAATGACCCGTGTATAGAAGGGATGGTGTTGGAGTTTGTTTGGATTGCTCGAACGTAAAGAATGATTTAGTTTAAATTTGTATTGCCTTATTTTTACTACGATCAATTTTTTTGCATTTTCGAATTGTAGATCTCTAAATGAGCATCTTGAAAAATAAGTAACCGATTCTCGTAGGAAATTTTATCCAGCAAAACCATCAGCCAACCAAAAAATTAATTCGCATCGCACTCTGACGATTCAAGTATCAATCTTCTTAGGAAAAGACGTAGGCGAACGGGGAATCGCCCCATGTTTTTATACTCCAATAAGGGGCGGTTCTGGAAAAGTGCATGTTTCTTCATGGACAATTACTTGCGAATTTCATTGTGAAAAAGGGTCGAACAATTTTCTCAAATGCCTCGCACGGTTATCGATTAGGCATGATGCCCTCATAAGAGTAGGTTCCGAAAGTTAAAAATTGCTTCCAATTTTTTTGAATCCCTTTATCGCCGGAAATACAATTTTTATTCGAATTTCACCCCTTTTCCCACGCCCGATAAGGGCGGGTTCCGGAAGTTGGAAATCGTTGCCAACTTTTTTCTGGCTTTCGTTGGGTACTAGGACCGATCGGCGCAAATAAAAAAACTGGTTATCCCTTTATCGCCGGAAATACAATTTTCATTTGAATTTCACCCCCTCTCCCACCCCCGATAAGGGCGGCTTCCGAAAGTTGAAAATCGTTCCCAATTTTTTCGTGGGTTTCTTTAGGTACTAGGAACAATCAGCGCAAATAAAAAACTAAGAAATCTTTTCTCAGCGGAAATACGCTTTTCATTCGACTTTCACTCCACCATAAGGGTGGAGAGTTTTCCCCGGATTTCCCCGGAAGTTGGAAATCGTTGCTAATTTTTTTGTGGCTTTTCGCAGACGCCCAAAACTGATACCGCAAATAAAAAACCGGGAATGTCATTATCACCCGAGATATAATTTTTTTTCACTTTCAACCCCTCAATAAGGGTGGATTCTGGGCCCCCAAATTTTTTTAAACGTTTTGTATAGCCTGTACAGATATTCTGGAGTCATAATGTACCCGAAAAAAATTAATTAAAAATTAAAAAAAAATCAAAGATTTTCGTTGGAATCCAACGATGCAAACTTCAGGCTCATCTTTCGCCCAGAAAATGTCGAAGAAAAATATTTCATGACGGAAGTGACGCGACTGGGATTGGAACCTGCGACCTCCCGATTCCACAACGGGGCCAAATCCCAAAAAAGGTGGTTAAAACTCGAAAGCGTTATAAATTTGGCTGAAAGTCAGTACTGAGGGGTTTTCGGGGTCGCTGATTGTGAATCCGAGGTCAAAATTAGTAATAAAAACAAAATGGCGGATTTGACATGAACCACTTTTATAGCGAAAGTACAAAATAGATACATATGTTGTACAATACGATAAAAGATACAATCAGTTGATTTAAAGCTCACGCATCGTCATCCGAAGAATAATTTGGTTCACAATCAGTTGATTCAACTTTTAAATCGCTGGAGCTTCCTGCACTTGCTGGTATACGTGGCGCAACTAACAATAGAACTGCTTCTGGAAGCAACGACTTCAAGTTTATTCGAGGCAATTCACGCAAACTTGAAATAAATGGATCGGATATTAATAATAAGTGTGAAATAATGTCTTCCATTGTTTTGTCTCGGGAAAACTTCCTTGCCACTTTTCTGCGCCATGAATACCTTATGTCCCGGAGTTGACATGTAGAACCACCGATATAACTGCACAAAGTAGCGAGCTGTCTGTAAGGCATAATCTTGAAATTTTATGAAATCGATTTCATGACCACTCGAAATTGTCTGCAATATGACATGGAAACGCTTAATCAAGTCCTCATCAACTCCTGTAATGCTTGAGTTTTCGAAAAATCGTCGAGCGGCATTCCCATCATTTGAGCTACCGAAACCAGGCTTTGGTTGATCGACTAGTAGACTCATTTGTTCCTTTTCTTTATCACTACGCGCTTACCACTTTGTAATTTCAAGCTTATATGCTACATGTAAACAACATTCGAAGAATTGTATCCATGCACGCAATGGTTGGCGTAGCGGTAAGAGCTCGGACTAGTAATTCGATGGTCGTAGGTTCGACTCCCCGTGTAGAGACTTTTTTTTCTTTTTCTCAAATTTTATATTATTCATTTTCCAATTAAGCAATGAGGTAAATAATTTATTTTATTTATTTATTTGTACGCAAAAGGCATAGAAAAGGTGAAAAATTGGGATTTCGGACTTTTCAACAAGGGATTGTAATTAAAGTGCATACGAAAAGACTGCATGAAAATTCAAAACTTTATTCATTGACATTCGGTGATTTACATGTGTTGGGATGATATATATAGTGGAAACAGGGGAAACGATAATCATTTCTGCATCTAGCACACGTTATAAACGCTGCATTTTTACAACCACATCGTTGTTTCAACGTCTCCATAGAAATACATACTTGATTTACATTCACAAAGCATTCTCTCTCATCGCAAAGTTTAGAAGCGAACTACGCGTAACGTAACATGTTATCGAATATTGGCGCAGATAATTAATGATGAACAATCGAATGTATTTTTATGCAGTCTTCTCGGGAAGTTATTTCTTTTTTTTTGCTCGATGAGATAAGAGCAATTTTGTATTTTTTTAATAAAGTTTTTAACCTGACGATAAAAATATACATAGCAGAGTTGCACCAGTGGAGTACATTTAGGGGAAATTACTTTGATGCTACAATCCTTCTTCATCTTGGAAGAGTTTGTCGTATAATTGCGAATTTGTTTATCCTCCCCACGAGTCAATCAGCAGAAGAAATAGGTTCTGTTGTACGTACGTCTTCATCACATCCGTTAAAATGTTTGTGTACAACGTTGTTGTAAGTTTCCCAGATTTTGAAGAAGTGATGACGACTTTCTTGTATTGTGCTGCGTATTCATCCACCGTTTTTTGAATCCTCGGTCCAAAAGAGCCAATATTCTCTTGTAAGCATACGTAAACTTTTGGCAATAGCTTTCCGAAAAGGCTCATAGCATATTGCACTGTATATGAGTGGGTTACTTTGTTCATATCCTTTCTTTTTACGAAAACCGTTTTTACCCCTACATGTTCCAGGGTTCGGTTATACGCCGACTGGTACTGTCAACCTGGAAAGAGAATATACGAATGTAAATTTATTATTCGCGCCGTTAAACATAGTATTTCTTTTGAGGTAGTCAAATAAGAATTCTTGACCTACCTGTTTGATCAGTGTTGATAACGAAATCCTTGTCGTATTGAGGAATGAGAGCTCGAGTTTGAAGTCGGAACTTATCTCCCGCAGCAAGGATTTCCTTTTGTGTAGCTGTCTCTTTTTCAGACACAAATCTTGTACTTTTCCTCTGACGAATCTTATGCCTATGTTTAAAGTCGATGACCCACGATCCAGAGGCTTTGAATTCCAACTCTGGAAATTGATTGGCAGCAGCAAGTACCCATTGTTGCAAGTTTTTTGTGGTGATTTGCTGGTTACAACATCGCGCTTCTACGAAGCGATCATATCTCCACGAATGAATTGTATTGTATTTATCGTTTCGAGTTCCACCATTTTTAATATGTTGTTCCCAAATTTTCAAATGTCGCATATGCTTCAAGCGAGATGCTCCTTTCGTTTGCAAACTTTTTAAACTTCACGTTGGATGCGCTTTGGCAAGATTAACCACCATTATTTGTAGTCGAGTGAAACGTAATCTGGATCCTCTTTCATTTTTTTTTTCATCGGGTTCATACTCATCACTTGACGACGATCTGGCACCCTCCAACATTTGATATTCTTCTTCGTGGTCGATTTCTTTGCGCCAGATCAACTCTTCGTCGCATATAAACTGATACTCCGATAAAACTTCCACTACTTTCTCGTGTATTTTATTTCCCATTTGAATGTGTCCTTCGGTTATCACTTCGGAACTTTCTGATGAGATTATGCCAAAAGATGGCCAAAAATGTAAACTATAATCCATCGCCATCTTCAATCGTTGCTTCTCCGCTTCGTTGTGGATGCTATCGTCTGGCTCCTGTTCTTTCTCCGTCGACGTTCCAGGCATATCAATAGTTTCACTTTTGTCCGACATTTTCGATTTTTCCACAATATTTTCCTCACAATTTTATCTCACAAAAATTTCGATATCTTCCAGAATATTCTCACAGTATTCTCGCACAATTCAAGTTACTCGGCCAAGAGTTAGCAAACGTATGAGCTCCCTAGCTAGCGTCGTCCCTAACGGCCAGGGACACGTTTTTTTTTACCTGCGCAGAGAATCTATTGTTCGTGTACAGCCGCTAGGAGCGACCTTCAGGTGAAAACGAATCTTATTGTGAAACGACTATTCACGTTTATGGCACATTCCGCAAGGAGGGGAAATAGCCAATAAAGGAGCAAGAAGAATTCCTGTTTGAACACGTCGTGAAAATTTGCAACTCCAAATTTTCTACGATTATGCGCTCATTAAAAAATGACGTCCTATAATGCCTTTTGCGTATAAATAAATAAACAAAATAAATTATTTACCTCTTTGCTTAGTTAGAAAATGAATAATATAAAAATTGAGAAGAAGAAAAAAAAAGTCTCCACACGGGGAGTCGAACCCACGACCATCGAATTACTAATCCGAGCTCTTACTGCTACGCCAACCGCTGCTTGGCAAACATACTAAAGTAAATGGCTTATACGGTGCAAGAGCCGCGTCAACATTTTTATTTTCTAAATGCTTGGCCATCTGGAGTTCCCACTTCGGGTACTTTCATTTCTAGCCAAGCCCTGCCCTATAAATTTAAGCCAAATCGGTGATGACGAGTAGGGAACGCCCCCTTGTATGATCTTTTCGAAAGGGACAAGATTGTTCTTTTGCTATTTAAAATAATCCATTTCCTCACGAGTGGCTTCAGGACTCTCGTGAAAAATTGGATCCAAATTGTTCTACAGAAGCAAGGAGATGACGGCCTCGGATTTTTCTATACAACAAGTCTAGCGTTTGTTTCTTGGTTGTTTGATACAAGCTGCAGTGGAATGATTGAGGTAAAAAATAACAGAATCAGACTTGCTTCCATCATCATTGGGGAACTTTTGCTTGTACGTACTTTGGCCAGAAGTGCCATCGCAGCCCCACTTACAAATTAAATTCAAGTTGCTAACATTTTCAGGAGACGAACTTTTGACAACATCCATTTGTGTTAATAATATTCTATTAGCTGTGTGATTCAGCAAAGCCTGCAATTTCACCTCAACACTACAGTCATTGACAGAAGTATCTGACTAAGGCGGATAACATTTGAGCTTCGCTTGATATGGCAATTTATACGGAGGCAATAGATTACAGCTGATCTCTTTGCTTCTATTACGAAGCCCCTTATATTGTGATTTTAATAATTTTAGTTCCACTATGAGCGAAAGAGCAGCATCGGCAGATAAAGTCGTTTCTTGAATCGCATCTATGGACTCCTTATACTTCTTACCTTTAGATGGGCTCCCCAATCTCACATCACGGACAATTTTCGCAGCATCTGATTTCCCAGGTGAACGAACGCTCATTTGAATCGCACACATCAATTCTTGCATACTATGTCTTGCGCGTCATTTTTAGTCCTCCTTTGTTTTGTTCGGTCACTAGACTTTGCAAATTCTGAAGAAGGCCGACCCAAGTTATGGGTTTTTTCTGAAGATTGTTTAGTTTCTTCGAAAGAAACAAACACGCTCAACCATTCAAAATATTTTTGCATAAATTTGCCTTCAGTTCTTAATGCTTGCTGCCACTATTTATGAAAGGCATGTAACAGCTTTCGGAGGACAGGTTTTGCATTGTCTGATAGAGCAAAGGGGCATTGCAATTTAGCAGACATGAAATTTTCGATCACTGCATATGTTTCAGTCGCTTTGTCATTCAAATAACCTTTCGATATAAAAAAAATGTCCGCTTTTGTCAGGCCACATGCTTCACGTTCATCAGCGACAGATTCTAAAATTGAAAAATATGATATCTATATAGATGGATAATTCCATATTCAACCTCATTACTATTTGTTACGGGTTGCAATTAATAACATTCAAATCAGGCGCTTAACGCCGCGCACTCGGTTCAGTCAATCAGTACTTCGATGGACTTCTCACGTCACACGCTGCCAATCACGTCACTCGGCACTCAGTGGCTACAGCCCCGAGGCCGCTAGAAGCCTGGACGACGCTTGCGGGCCCGTACCCGAGAACTTCGTCTCTGTTCTAGCCACTCTTGTTCCGACAGCTATAGCGAAAAGATGTGCTGTCTCAATTTTGTTCGGTCATCTCAACTAGTTTTTACAGTCAATCATGCTTGTCTACCTGTAACTCTACAGAATATCATGTCAATCAATACTTGTCAATTCGAATCAATAAAATCTCGTGTGAAAAAACCCTTATACGCAGGCACGCGATTCACTCCCTTGTTGGTGGATCGACAGTGATCTCACCGGTCATCTCTCGTCGCCATTACGCGCACCACGTGCTGTGAGAAACTAGTCGAACTTTTTCGTATCGGCAATCAAAAGGAATATCTTCAGAGTAATCATATCTTATAACCTCAGGAAAATAAAAGAAAGGTGTAATATTAATAATAAAGAGTTAAGTTTATATTTTTTTTCCGTAGCTGACCACTGTAAAACATCCTTTTTCGGCACCTATCCACTCATACTGCACTCACGAATATAAAATACATACACTATTATTTATTCCAAAATATTATTTGAAAAGAAAAAGAGGATATTTATAAAAGTGAATTACGTATCATAGAACTCAATACCAAAGACCGCAGGCAAATTTAAAAAAAGAGCGAACCATTCCGTATCGTTGATGTACGAAATTCAGAAAACTATGTTTTACATTACAAGAACTCGTACCAATGACACAATGACAGCTAGAGGCAGCAAGTTTTAATTTTTTTTCATTCAATAATAGTTCCATCTACAACATGCGATAGGTCAAGTCGCAGAACTCTATAGAATTTATAAACTTTTCTCTATGTTTGAAATTTTCCGTTCATTTTCCTACAAATGATTCGTTTATCGTTATCACATCAACTATTATTATTAATTTTGTGTTACATAATGATTTTCTAGTCACTTGCAGCTGCTGATTCCATTTAAAAAAATTGAAATCGATTGATTTTTAGAGATTTGGCGTCCTCTTGAATATAGCGTTGAAATATTTGCGTAACTGTCCTACAGTAACGGGTATAAGGAAGAGGGCACGCTGAAGTCTGGAATTCGACCTTAGGACCCTTACCTAATCTAAGCCACGATTACAAATTACCGGAACGTCAACTCTATTTTTCGAATTTTGGCCAGCGTTTTGGAATTTCGCCCCACTGTGAATCCGCTGGGCAGCACGCTAACCATTAGACCAACCTTTATGAACTTGGCACCCGAGTATCTTCGATCTCAATTTTTTTTGGGTGATTTCCGAAGGTTTTCAATTGTAGTTGATTGTAGTAAAATTAACGGAGACTTTGTCCTTGAAATTTAGCGGGAGATGTTAGCGGCTCAACATGAGCAGCTAGAAGAAGAGGAGGGATGCCTCTATGGACCAGGCATTGCCGATTAGCGGTAATTATAAAAACATTTGTGTAAACACATTACAAAAAATTAAACGCGTTTTTCTCGAAAACACGTTTTCAAAAATGGCTGACATTCTCCTGACCGCTGTAATTAACATATCGACCTGAAATTTGGAGAGCATACTCAGAAAATATGTCTTCACGGAATGACGGATCGTTTTTTCGATAGATACATTTTTGCATTTATTATTTATCTTTTTATGCGAAAAAAACGCGAAAATTCGATTTTTTTAATTGCCGCCATTTTCCGAAATTTGTACTAAACGAAAAACCCATCCGTCATTCCATGACCAAAGGATCACAGATTGATAATATGCTTTGAATTTGTGTTTCAGATCAACAAAGAGGGGGCAGTGATGTCAGCCGTTTACATCCCACGACTTGAGGACCTGTTTTCGCGGAGCTGCAACGGCCGCCATTTTGGTTAAAAAAAAAATTTTAACGTTCTGTATATCATGAATAAAAGTAAGGAAAAAACCGCACTCAAAAAGCTTTACTCGTTTCCTTTAAAAAAAATAAAATGTAAACACCTGAAATATGGCATTCCAAGGATAAAGTCTCCCTTAATTTCGTTTGTAGTAGCCCAGAAAAAAAAATTGAGATCACCAAAAAAACGGCACCCCCCGAAATAAAAATAACGAACCTTTAAAAAAATGTTTTCATTCAAAATCGTTTGTAGTTGATTGTAGTAAATTTATTTTCGTTTGTAGTTGAAGGGTTTTTATTTTGGCCAAAAATGAAAATTGAAAAATAAAACGACCGGCAACGATTTTTGGAGTGAGTTCTAAATGCTAGTTAACAAATGTCTAACATAAAAAACATGAACTAAAACGACAGCATTACTGAAATGGAATATTTCACTATTTTTATAAGCAGATTTTCCTTAGCAATAACCGCAAAGGCAGGGAAACGATGTATCCTAGGTTTGTAGTTGTGAACTAGATAACTACAAACGACGACCGGGGACTAAAACGTTTGTAGTTGTTTGTAGGTCCGTATTTATCGTTTGTATTTGTAGAGAAAGTAACTACAAACGAGGAAATAACCTGAAAACGATTTTTCCACGATTTTCGAAGGATATGTTCGTTTGGAGTAAAAAAAACGTTTGGAGCAACTACAAACGATAAATACGGATCTACAAACAACTCCGAACGATTTAAAAGCCCGAGCGGTGGTCGTAGTTACTTCGTTTTTTACTCCAAACGAACATTTCCTTCGAAAATCGTGGAAAAATCATTTTCAGGTTATTTACTTGTTTGTAGTGTCACGTCCTGAAGGGACGTGGGCATATATTTTTTGATTCCCTCCTTTTTTGCCTACGACAAGCGCAATAGCACGGGATGAGGGTAAAAAGGGGTGGTGCTTGGAATGAGTTAGAAATTAGGAACTCATGCAGTGATTGGTATTTAGAAATAATCCGACGAATTTGTACAAACTTAACTAAAGGTTTATCACAAATAAGTGATCGGATGAATAAAGTTGCTTTAACAGAAAAATTGACAATGAAAATAACTGTGAAGCCGGGGGAACAATCGGATTAACATAAAATGAAATTTGTCGCTTACATTGGTCGCTGTGTTTGTGAGTGTAGCAGTGTGAAGGTACGCTCGCTCGCAAGAGTATCGGTTGTCGCTCGCAGATAAGGGTCTCGTTGACGGACCCCACGCTTAGCGTTCGGCAAGCGGTCACCAGCACCAGACTTTTGGGGCGCTGAGAGTGTTTATGTTTTTTTTTTTTTTTATTTCGAGTTTTACTTGCACAGCCTTTTCGGCTTTTTACAAGGCTCCACTTATATGTCCATCGCTCTACACTTTTTCTTTTCTCGCCATCATCCCCCCTCCCCATTGCGGCCGCAGCCGACTTCCCCCTCTGTATTATATTCATCATGACATTTCTGTCATGGGTATAGGGAAACTGCGGAAAACCTATACCAATACAGCCGGTCACGAATTCGCTTCCCAGCCTCGGAGCTAGTCGCGTTTCGTCGAGAAATAGCTCACAGGCTACAGTCATACCCATCCGACACACACACGTACCGGTCCGTGTGCGCGACATCTGTGTACAACTGGAGCTACGTCACGCCTGTGTTTTTATTTCTCGACGAAACTACGAGACGGTGATTCGAACCCGCGACCTCCCGATGTGTTGATTTCAGAGGCAAGCACTCTAACCACTAGACCAACACATCGGTTTAAGAGAGTGTTTATGTATATATGCGTAGTAAACAGCACCTGAACTATTTTATGGACTCGAGGCCGCGAGAGTCGACTAAACTTTTATACGACGCTTCGTTCCAAACCCGAAGATGTATAATATTAGAAACTCTATGATACCGGTTCTACACTTCGAATTCTGTCAGAACAAGATTAAGAAGTGAAGTTAATTTGATGGAAGATTTTGCGAGACTGAGATCTGAACGCGATGGAAACTGTTGGAAGAGTTGGTCTGAACGCGATGGAAACTGTTGGAAGACTGACTTCGGGAAGGAAGTCTTTCTTGATATGAAAATTAGGAGGGGATAAATTGTGGGAGAAGGAACTTTAAGGTTTAGCGTGATTGGTTGCGATATTCATGATTCGCAGAATTGATCTCGATCATTCCTTACATAGAATTTGCATGCGTGGAAGGTAGGAGACCTTTGTCCCGTGTTTCGGCGAAAAAGCGCATGGGATATAGAGTTCGATATCTGAGACCTACGCATTCGTATGTTTTGTGTTATGTCAATGTATGGTTCTGGTAACTTCTCATATCGAGAAGTTTATATATCGGATTACGCTGCGAGACCGGATGTCTTATTATTTAGTCGGAGTTGTCGTCTAGTCTATGTTGTGTTTAAATCATCTACGGTCGAGGCTTCTCTTTGTCACCATGCGGATGGGACGACGTAGGATTTTTGGAGTCTTTTGATCGAGCTGATGGTTGATTTTTCGTTCGACAGCTCTTCTTGGAATATGCGCCTGAGAACGTGTTCTTGTTGACAGCCAATGGGATAGGAAAAGTCGATGACTGTGGCGGTGCGGCTATCGCGTATATATCGCTGTTATTTGAATATGCGTGCAGAACGTACGCACGTTTCTTTTTACGCTGTTATTCGTCTTATTCTTAGGTTTATACATTTAATAATAAGCTTAAAAGGGCAAATGAGGATATTGGGAATAACCGAGAGAAGGCACATTCGCTAGGATGTAACAGTAGTTACATTCTCTGCAACTATAAACGATCAATACGGAACTACAAATAACTACAAACGTTTTAGAAGCGCGAGCGTCGTTTGTAGTTACCCAGTTTATTACTACAAACGAACATTTTCTTCTCAAATGGCTGAAAAATTATTTTCACGTAATTTCCTCGTCTGTAGTTACTTTCTCTGCTGCTACAAACGATAAATATGGACCTGCAAACAACTACAAACGTTTTAGAAGCCCGGTCGTCGTTTGTAGTTACTTAGTTTTTTACTTCAAACGAACATATCCTTCCAATATCGTGGAAAAATCATTTTCAGGTGACTTCCTCGTTTGTAATTACGTTCTCGGCAACTACAAACGATAAATACAGAACTACGAACAACTGCAAACGATTTAAAAGCTCGGGCGGCGTTTGTAGTTACTTAGTTTTTTACTCCAAACGAACATATCCTTCCACGATGGTGTAAAAATCATTTTCAGGTGGATTCCTCCTTTGTAGTCACTTTCTGTGCAACTACAAACGATAAATACCGTACTACAAACAACTACAAATGTTTTAGAAGCGCGAGCATCATTTGTAGTTACTTACTTCATTACTACAAACGAGCATTTCCTTCTCAAATGGCTGTATAATGCTTTTCACATAATTTCCTCGATTCTAGTTATTTTCTGCGCAACTACAAACGATAAATACGGACCTATAATAAACTATAAACGTTTTAGAAGCCTGGGCGTCGTTTAAAGTTACTGAGTTTTTCACTACAAACGGACATATCCATACAAAATCGTGGAAAAATCATTTTCAGGTGATTTTCTCGTTTGTAGTTACTTTCTTTGCAACGACAAATTATAAATACGGAACTACAACTACAAACGTTTCAGAACCGCGGGCATCGTTTGTAGTTACCTACTTTATTTCTACAAACGAACATTTCCTTCTCAAATGGCTGTAAAATGCTTTTCACGTCATTTCCTCGTTTGTAGTTACTTAGTTTTTCACTACAAATCAACATATCCTTCCAAAAACATGAAAAGGTCATTTTCAGGCGATTTACTCGTTTGCAGTTACTGTCTTTGCAACTAAAAACGATAAAAACGGAACTACAAACAACTACAAACGCTTTAGAAGCCCGGGCGTCGTTTGTAATTACCTACTTTACTACTACAAACGAACGCATCCTTCGAAAATCGTCGAAAAATCATTTTCAGGTTATTTCCTCGTTTGTAGTTACTTTCACGGCAACTACAAACAATAAATACGGATCTACAAACAACTACAAACGATTTAAAAGCCCGAGCAGCATTTGTAGTTGCCTACTTTATTACTATAAACGAACATTTCCTTCTCAAATGGCTGAAAAATGATTTTCACGTCATTTCTTCGTTTGTAGTTATTTTCTCTGCAACTACAAACGATAAATACGGACCTACAAACGCTCCGGGTTATTCTTCAAAGTATTTTGCACACAACATGCGAGATGGTTTCAATTGTACATTGCTAGGAAAGGGTGCTTGCGATTTCTCAAAATAAATCGCGTGTTTGAACTCTGTAAAGGTTTAACATTTAAATTCTTATAGTTTGTTTTATATTTTGGAGTTGCGCAAGAATTGGGTATTTCGTATAAATTTATACAGTGCAACAAAAATCGATGACGCGTTTTGCTACACTTTTTCTAACACGTGTTACCATGTTACTATGTGCTTGCTTTGATTTGGCAGGTTACACTACCAATTATAAACTACACTTATTACTGATAGCGATGGGCAGTGGCAATACCGTGAAATAAATTTGCCCAAGCTTGTGACTGTTACAACTAAAATCAGCCAGAGTTTCTCGACTTCCATGTAAGAGTGCGACGAAACGGTAACGGGATGATATGGAAATGGTCCTTTTGGGTACCATCTCTTCTGGATGTTGGGGATGATCTTCCTAAGATCTTCGCAGTTTGAACTCAGCGTTCTGATCCGTCGCTTTAAGTAGTCGAATTACGGGTTATATCCAGCTTGTGTAGCCGATTTCTATCTTACCGACGTTACCGGCGATGAACTCCGCATACACAAGCTGAGTTAGTTTGCCACAAGTAAATATAAAAAATGTATGCGTTTTACAGAAGACTTTTTGAGAGGAAAGTCTTTAGGTTTTAGGCAAAGACCGGAACCATGAAAAGAGAACAACGTGGTTTTCAAATGTAATTCGCTATTCATTATCGAATGCTATTTTCGAAGGTAGTCATTGCAGTCGGTCCTTTTCTCGTTATCTTGAATTATAATATAATCGTATTGAATTCAAATATACAATAAGTAATTTGCATAAATGGCTTAGCCACATATGTGAGGGAAGGTCAGGACCTACATATATCTAACCAAGGAAGACATAGTATCCGCAGCAACTGCGACGTGTAGCTAAAATTCCACTTTTCCTTCCCGATGAAGCGAGCGAGAGAGACAGAGTTAGAGGGGAACGGAGATGACGCCCATATAACAAATGGAGGATGGCGCAGTAGATAGTTGATGTTAGGAAATAGTAGAAAATCACGATATCTCTCATTTTATGAATATGTGACTACAAGAGGACTGGCAGGAGGGTGAAAAAGCGGCAAGTTACGCCAAAGGTCAGCAAGTCTGGGTGTACCTCTCATTAGCGGTAAGGAAAGGAATGCGGGTATGCCTTTGCTCCCGTAAAAATCGCAGTAGACTTTCTCGCCACGATAAAAGCACTTTTTCATTGGCACCATGCCATGTAGCTGCAAATGTTTTCCATTGTCTGCATTGCACTGCAGTGGGAAATTGTGGATCGGGATTGCAAAAAATGCATTTCTTTGATGATGCATCGTTCACATTTTTTTCAGCAATGAGTAATTTAATGCTGGTGTCTATTAAGGCCGGAGCCTGAATTAGAAGGTCTTAAGGTATTCCTTTCACGAAACCAAATATTTTACACTTAACTGATTTTCGTCTATAATGAAGTAAAAATACATCCCAGTATACTGGTAAAATTTCAAGCCAAGTTACCGAACCTTTAACGAAAAATTACGGCCCTAAAAATCATCTCACTTATACGGCGCTTTATGGACATGTCACGCTGGCCACATGTCTTTCTAATAATTTATACACTAAATAACTCTAGATGCCTAATACAAACTGCTCACAGGTGTAAAAAAGTCTAAAGATTCCGTAACAACAATAAAAACAGAGGGTCACCGAACGTTTAAAGAAAACATTAATGTTAAAACTTGGAAAAGTGTGGTTAGCAGAAGAATTTTTGTAGCCGTGACGTTTCAAATAAATGTAAAAATGCCTCAATCTACTAAATTTGCGTGAATTTTGTTATTCTAGTTTATCGTTGTGTATAATAATCCATTATAACTTGTTTTTTTTATTAAGCGCAATTGTAATTTACCGACGATTCAGAAGGCCCTGCTTATGCCCCCACAAAATACGGCCCTCCGCGAAAGGAATACCTTAAAAAGCGTTTTTCGGGAATTTTTTTAAAAGGGAAAAAACAAGTGACCCCACCAAACATTGAGGTATCTTTTTATGTATATTTGAAATGTATAAAAAAATGTTTCAACATGAAACAATAAATGACTGCAGATTTTGTGCAAATCTAGCCAGTACTCAAATTGAGCAACTGCACGATACTCAAAATCGCTGAATACCCTTCGTTGGTTATACCTGTAGCCATGTAGGCGGAAATTTCAACGACTTTTTGGTCGGAATTCAGGTGTTTTTGAGCGATGCGCCAGACTGTTAAGTTAAATGACTCATTGCAATTTTGCGTGTGATCCCCTAAGCATCGCGTCAGAAGGTCATCGTTTGACAGTTGTTCATGAATTGAACAAATATGTTTCTCAATTTTTTCATCAATCAATCGAGCAGGATGCTTAAAAGATTGTAGTTGGTTCGTGGATTCAGCTTTGCGCTATTCACACCAGCTAACGACGCCTATTGGACAATTCTCGTGCCGAGGGAATTTGTCTGTTGAACAATAATGATCCAGCGTTGCTATTATCGCTTCTTTCATCTTTTGGATAGAATCAATATTTCTTCTAATTGCCAAACCATAATAAATTGTTAGGGTGTTAATGACACCTTCCGTCAGCCGGTTCCTACCACCGAGCTTCTCTTCTTTCTTTATATTCCGAAGTCGTGTACCCATACGTTTTGGTACATGTACCACGCATTCGTTTTTTGTGAAGGGCAATCGTTACCGTACGGGTTTGTGTTCAAAATACCCGCAAAAGTTTTCGAATCGCCGTCGCCGATGTAATTTGTATATTTTACGCGACATTTGTCATCGGATCTTAAAAATATTTTTATGATAGAATGTGATTTAAGGAGTGATTTGAGGAGCACGATTCTTTGCGATTTGCATACCACTCTTCAAATTCGTCCCCGTTCAATGTTTTCTTATTCATGGTACATCCCGTGCGCAAAATTGATAGGGCATCCCTCATAAAAATAAGGGCCTTTAAGGGTTTATTTGAGGCTTTCCCTATCAGGGAAGCCTTAAATAAGCCCTTGAAGCCCCTTATATGGCAATCCCGACAGGGGTTGGCCTTTGCGGGTCCAATTAAAAGCAATCCCGACAGGGATTGCCACAAGAGGGCCAGGTTTGGGCGTTATAGGAAACGGATCAGTATACATAGCTTGGACTTTTATTTACTACACTCTATTATTCGATTTTTTTCGGTATTTTAATTACTACACTCAATTATTCGATAATAAGATAAAAACGTGAGGGCATTAAAAATTATTATATATTACATTTACAAATCCTTCAGAAAATTACATATTATTCTTATTGCCTTATTCACTCATGGAGTGATGGAAGCGCGTATGTTTGAACCATCCCATTCGATTTTTTTTACATTTTTATAGTGACTATTTTCGCCGAATACTTTCCATATGAAAAATTATTTCGCGTTGTGATAGTTAATATCACAATGATATTAACTAATTGATATTGTTTATGTGATATCTGCGACGAACATGTTACAAGCACTCGGTAACACAGTGGCGGCGTGCGTAGGTACGAGTAGGTAGGTACGCACGCTACCGTGCGGTAAGTTCAATACCGATACAGGTGAAATATTTTCTTCGAAAAAAATCATTCCGAAAGGGCAGGGCATGACGAATTATGACACAAAGGCGTTGTGGTAAACTCTCAATTAAGTGCTTAATTTCATTTTGGATTTATGAAATATTTTATGCACATAGTACACTTAGATTTACAGTGTACATTGTAAGCAAATAAAGATTTATTTGAATCGAATCTTTATTTATTCGATTTGAATATATTTGATATTTAAAAAGAATAGTTTAAACGAATAAAAAAATATCTTTAAAACAAATAAGATCGTAGAAGGCCGTGAGACGATGAAAAAACCTATCTCATTTAAAAATACCCTATTTAAATAAATTTAAAAAAATTGGCAGTGTATCGTGACCTTATATAAACGGACACATATAGACAGAAACACATACATTTACGCGCACGTGAGCATATCCATTGATAGGGATAACTTATGGGCACACCATGGTTTACATGAGGCGTCGATCAGGCACCCTTGAAGGCCCCCATTATTCTGCCTTTAATGGCCCTCAGTAGCAAAGTGTGACCGGCCACTAAGGGCCCATTTGAGGCTACCCGATTAGGGCCCTGTTAAAGTTAGGGAGTTTCTATATGGGCCCGACCAAAGCCCTGGTTCAATTTCCGCACGGGATGCGTGGCAGTATGAACTTTTTACGATAAGGTCGACTACTGTGCAACAGTAGTACCCAATAAGAGTTGTTACACCGTACAATGGAATAACGCCACGATTTTCCACGATCTATCGCCGGACACTTTCAAATGAGTTTCGATTCTTCCTTTTTCTTACATTCTTTTCCCGCTCCTTTTAGACAGCGTTCTCACAGATTGTTTTGAACATCGATTCCGATGCCAAGTGAAGGTGCTGCACTATCCATTCGTACGTTTATTTCGCCAACCCTTGGCGCAGGTCCATGAGGCCCCAAAATACATTGATGTGTTATCGTGCAACACCAAGTAGCCTCATAATGAACACGATCCGTGTATTTATTTCGTAACCGGTGTTTATTAACGGTCCTGAATTACATTTGGAATTTAATTACTTTTGTAATTTAGACACCGGTGCGATGGTCTAGTGGTTAGCGTGCTCGCCACTAAACCAGCGGACCGAAAGGTCCCACGTTCGAATCCCAGTCGCGTACATTTCGCAAGAGGGGGGAACAGTGAGAAAGATGGAGAAAGAAGGAGTAAACAGTAGAGGAAAGAAACAGGCACAGTGAGGGGAAGAATAGGTAACAAACGCGATAACCGTGTACCTAAGGAAAACAATACTTTTGTACTTTAATAACATTTGTAATTTAATTAATTTTGTAACAAAATGGACAGTAGAGCAAAACGGGCACCTCGGCTGAATACCGCAATTGTGGGAGAAACGGGCATTAAGCCTAAACATAATAATTTTGTTTTAAGGGGTTACGTGGGTTTCGAAGCCAACAAAAGCATGTTTTCTCTATTTAAAAAAATATAATATATAAATTATTTTATTTAAAATGTTAAGCATATAAAAGAGCAACATTTCAACAATACTTAGACGAAATTTCATTCTAAAATTTGGGAAATTTAGCCGATGGGACCTGGTTTCCGGAAGCCCCTAAAAAACTGGTGGACACGATTTCTCAACAACTAATGCACCGATCTTAGGGGCCGTCCATATATTACGTCATCGATTTTTGCTGATTTTCGACCCCCCCCCCCCCTACAATCATCCTATCGTCATTTCCTAATGACCCCCCCCCCCTCTCGCAAAACTGACGTTATTACCAGTTTGGCAAAATTAAAACATTTGCGGATTTGAGAAAAATTGGGTAACATTAAAACATTTTGTTATAGAATCATCTTTTATTATTTTGTACTTTGGCAATGTTTATTAATATAATAATATTATTCTTCCCTATTCTTTAGTTTTCTTTGGATAGCTCCCACATTTTGTTATAGAATCATCTTTTAGTATTTTGTACTTTGGCAATTTTCATTAATATAATAATATTATTCTTCCCTATTCTTTAGTTTTCTTTGGATAGCTCCCACGGAGTTTTCACCCATTCTTGCAAATCCTGGATCACGGGTAATATCTCCGTATCCTCCCCATATTCATTTTAGCTCGATTCATCCATATAGGTACTTGCAAAATATTTTTCATCACTCATGCGGGGAAACCACTCTAGTTGTACAATATACTATTGTACATTTTGAAGTAACTAGTATCACAAGAATGACGTCAATTTCGAAACGCCCCCCCCCCCCCCTCATCCATCATTTACCGTCATCCGCAGACGAACCTCCCCCCCCCCCCCCCAAATTTAGAATGACGTAATATATGGACGGCCCTTTATTGAAATTGTTCACACTTCTTCAAAATAGCATTGACTAGTGATTGGACGAAGAATTTAAAAAAAAATTGATAATTGAATTTCTGGCAGAGTTGTATGCAAAATAGTTCAATTTTTAGTACAATTTACACTACGTATAGCCTTGTAGAATTAGTAGCAATCTAAATAAAAAAAAAACCTTCATTCAATCACTAGTCAATGCTATTTTGAAGAATTGTGCAAAATTTCAATATGAGAGGTGCGAAATTGAGAAATTGTGTCCACTGTTTTTGAGGGGTCTCCAGAAACCAGGTCCCACCGGCTGAATTTTTTAAATTTTTGGATGAATTTTTAAAAAAATATTCTTGAAATATTGCTCTTCTATGTGCTTAGCATTTTGATTAAAAAATTCATTTAGTATATTTTTTTTAAATAGAAAACAAAATTTTTGTTCGCTTCGAAACTCACGTAACCCCTGAATTGATTTTGTTATCATATTCCGACGTATGCCGTATTGACGATAACACAAGAATGCAAAAAGATTGATAAAGTTAAAACAAAAGTTAATCGTACAATTTACAGGATTCAAAAATGAATATAATTCAAAAATCAATATTTTGATTGTTTTGAAAATTTCGACAAAAATGTTCGAATGCTATATTGAAATGTAATCTAACACTCGGGGGTTTTGGGGTCACTGAATTCAAATCCCATATCAAATTTTATAAATTCTACATGGCGGGGCCAATATGGTAGATCAAAAAGCTAAATGTTTTTTCATTAAAACGAAATCTGTCACTCGAAAGTTGTTGACGTCACACGATCCCAAGTTAATGTAAATATTCTAAAATCAAAAGAGCTTTGAAACGTCTGCGAAGAATTGAAAAAAATTGAACAAATAAGACATTAAAGAAAAAAATCATTAAAAAATCTAACGATCGCGCCACCTTTACTAAACATATATATAGTTTGGTTGAGTGGAAGAGATGGGAAGCACAAGTTTCATCCTAATCCGACAATTTTTGAGTTTTATAGAAACCATTTTGAAGTCGCTAGGTTCAAATTCATTATTTGAATACGAAGTTTGAATTCAGCAACCCGAAAACCCCCGCGCATCAGCTTTTATTTCAAAAAATTAAGTTTTGTTTTTCATCTGCCATTTTGAATTTTGAAAAATTAACTCCAGATGTGATTCATTGGTCTCAAAAACCGACGTATACTCACTCTTGTCGAAATGCAACTATATTTTTAATTTGCATTCACGATAATGTATCAACTGTTGAAAATATTTAAAAAACTTATGTTAGGTTTGAATTTAACGACCTTGAAAACAAAAGATACTTTTATCGGAATCAAACGATTTTTCGAATTTTGCATCCGCTATATTCCACTATACCCGCCAAAAATTGAAATGTTCTTTCTTCCGATCCGTTAATGATATCCGCCATTTTAAATTTTCAAAATCTGATTTCAGATTTAGATTCAACAATACCGAAAACCCCCTGAGGGTTAGCTTTTATTTTTAAAAAATTGTGATTTTTTTATCCGCCATGTTGGATCCGCTATTTTGAATTTTGAACATCGGAGTTCAGGTTCGGATTCAGAGACCCTGAAAACCCCCGAGTATCAGCTTTTATTTCAAACAATAAAATATTGTTTTTTTGATCCGCCATTTTGAATTTCGACATACACGCGCGGGTACGCATACACACACATGCACACATGCTTGCGAACACACATACACGCACTTGTAATCTTAGGCATCCACTCACCCAGGTAAGTGCACAGTCACATATCTTCACTTAAAGACACGCACTTGGGTATAGATAGGGTGGTCAGCACCCTCGCATAGTCTCTTTAACATTTACTCCCATCCGAATCATACGAATGTATCTAAATTGCAAATATTATTAAATAGAAACTGGAATGAAATTACAAATGTAATTGAATTACAATTGTACTTCAATTACATTTGTAATTAAAATGCAGATGTAATTAAATTACAATTGTAATTAAATTACAAATGTAATTCAATTACATTTGTATTTAAATTACATTGTAATTAAATTACAAATTTAATTGAATTACAAATGTAATTGGATTGCAATTGTTATTTAATGCTCAATGTAATTCTTAATTTAACAGAGTCCAATTACCCATTAAGCGTGTAATGTGTAATTAAATCTTATTTCAATTATCCATTACCAGCTTAGTGTGTAATTAAATCGTGTTTCAATTATCCATTACCCATTCAATGAGTAATTAATGTGAGGTTCAATTGCACATTACTGGGATAATCTGTAATTGAATTTTATTCGATTACATTATTGCCCATCTCTGACACAGATATATTATACACGTTTATAATCCAATAAACCATATTATGGCTTAACACAACACTACTGTGAAATCTAAATATTGTTCTGAAAGACCCTTGAACCTTTCCCAGGTATAAAAGTCGGACTAGATGATCGAGGAGCGGAACCCTCACACACCTGCTCGACGCTTCTCTGGTTTTGGCCTTGTATCTTCGAAAATCTTTACAATTGGCCTCTAATTTTGTGAATATATTCTTGGACAGTCTATCTATCAATTAAAAAAAAAAAAAAAAAAAAAAAAAAAAATTCGGACCTTCTAATACAGACTCCGGCGTCAACGGGATTGATCTGATGAACATCCGGATAGCGGTTCATTGTTTGTGAGACTTATGAGGGTGGACAAAAAGGCTAGAGGAAAAATGGGCGAGGACAAAATCAGAAAAGCGGAGCCGATGACACGCCAGTGGTTCCATTGGTACTTTTGTCTACCAATAGGCATCATTGCTTACCAATCTTAATGTGTCAACGTATATGTATTTTCGCACACAGGGATACACAGACACATACAGTACCGGCCAAAAAAAGTACGCATCGTTCAATTTGCATTTATGTGCTATTCTCATTCCAAATATCATCATTAAACCAGACCTTCAGCAGTCATGACGAACGTTCATTGTTTTGCCTTTACGCTGCCTTTGAAACAATGTTACAAATATTCGAAACTAGAAAGAGAACGATTTCAGCGCGAAGAGTGCCTGTTAAATGCTGACCAAACAAAAGTACGGACCCAAGGATTATATATTCTCATCAGTGACAACAAAGCGATTTTCTCCCAACGAAGCTTAGGATGGCAAACGGAATGTAAACATATAGATTTGACGATTTTTCGACCAGTCATCGATTTTCTGTGTTCGAGTACGGTAGCGACAAATCCGCGATGCCGAAAATTGTAATTCAAGTGCGAGAACTGGTAATTAAAGACCAAAAAAAGGTATTTCTAAAATTGGTCGAAAATATGACATCAGTGAGGTGCGGTGAGAAAAACATGCGAGAAGTTCAAGGAATTAGGTAATGTCGGTGATAAAAATGGACGAGGTAGAAAAAGAAAAACAACTGCATTGGACGATCGCAAAATTATCAGGGAGCTAAAGAAAAATCCGACGATTACTAGTCGTGTAATTCTCGAAAATACAGGCCTGAACATTTCCGACCGAACAGTCGGTAGGAGACTTCGAGGAGCAGGCTTAAAAAATAGTTTTGCATAACGTCGCCCTCTGATTCGCAAAGAAATAAAGTCAAGCGCCTCAAGTTTACAAAAGAATACGTGAATCAGCAGATTTTGTTTTGGAAAAAAGTTGTTTGGAGTGACGAGAGCAAGTTTGACTTATTTGGGCATAAACGACGATCACGCGTTTAGATTAAGCCGGAAGAACAGCTTCTTGAAGAAAATATTCGAAAGACTGTTGAACACGGAGGGGGAAGTGTTTTAGTCTAGGGGTGTTCCGCATGGTCAGGAGTGGGAAATTTGGTTCCAATCAGCGGTATTATGACCGCCGATGTTTACATTGATATCATAAACGAAAATCTGGAGAAATCACTGCTAAAGATAGATCTGCAGGATGAATTCATCTTTCAACAAGACAACGATCCTAAACATACGGCTCGAAAATCATCGGCCTTTTTCCGTTCTTCGTAGATCAAACTTTTGGATTGGCCACCACAATCGCCAGATTTAAATCCTATAGAAAATCTGTGGTCTATTTTTGACCAAAATGTTCATAAGGGCGACGAAACAAACAAAGAAAAGCTTTTTGATGCTTTGTGGTAGATCTGGGACAGTATTGACAAACAGCACATTCTTTTTTTCTTTGGGTGCGTACTTTTTTCCCAGCCTAAAAATGGAAACCTACGCGTTGAAATTGTTTTTGTTCAGCTTTCGAATATTTTTTATGATGTCTCAGTGAAAATGTAATCATGAACTTATAAGGTATCGTTTAAACAGCTGTGGAAGTACTCCATCAACTATTTTTAAAAGTATAATAGGATCAATATTGAATTTTGAACGGTGCGTACTTTTTTTGTCCGGTACTGTACAGGGTGCGCCAGAGAAACTTACTTATTTGAAAAAATTCCCGCGCGGTGAGTTGGGCGGGTAGAGGGGCGAGAGGGGGCGCATCTGGAGGGGGAAGTTCCCAAGTTTGTTTCTCCCTCCAGTCAGTTGCCATCATGCTCTGGTCTAGAGAGCAGCGGGCCTTCGCAGTCGAGAGCTTCTTTTCTAACGGTCGCTCACTTGTTGCTCCGCAACGTGCCTTCCGCGCTCGCTTTGAAATTCCTCCTCACAGACTCGTTCCTGGCCGTAATTCGATTCTGTCGTGGGTTAACTCATTTCGGGAGTGTGGAAGTGTCGCTAAACCCAGAAATGGACTTCAACGGACCATCAGAACTCCGGAAAATGTCGAAAGAGTGAGGCAGTCAGTTGTGCGTTCTCCCCGGCGTTCGGCTCGCAAACACGCAGCTGCTATAGGAATTTCTGACACCACTGTTCGACGAATTCTCCATGAAGACCTTCAATTTCATCCCTATAAATTGGCTGTTGTGCAAGAATTAACTGAACGCGATTTTGTTGCCCGTCAAAATGCATGTGAAATGCTGGTTGACAACCTGCCTGAAGACGCGGTCGTTTTTTTCAGTGACGAGGCTCACTTCCACATTTCCGGCTGCGTCAACAAGCAAAACATGCGTTATTGGTGTGGTGTAAATCCACGTGAGCTTCACCAGAAGCCACTTAATTGTGAGCGAGATACTGTCTGGTGTGCGATGTCGGTAATGGGAATAATGGGTCCTTATTTTTTTTAAGAAAACGAACGCGCAGTTACCGTGAATGGAGCTCGTTACAGGAACATGATCGAGGAATTTTTTCTTCCAAGACTCGAAGAAATGAACGTTAGGAACGTGTGGTTTCAGCAAGATGGAGCCACAGCACACACAGCACGAGACTCAATGAATTTGTTGCGACAACATTTCCCCGACCGCCTCATCTCTCTCAGAGGCGATCTCCAATGGCCGGCACGCTCTCCAGATTTGACTCCATGCGATTTCTTTTTATGGGGTTATTTGAAATCTCTGGTTTATGTCGATCGACCACGGACCATAGCACACCTCAAGAACAACATTCGCGACGCCATTGCCAACATACCGATTGATATGCTGCAAAGAGTGGATACGAATTTCAAAAATCGACTTCATCAGTGTATGCGCAATGGGGGTCGCCATTTATCCGATGTCATTTTCAAGACTGGATGAAAAAAAAATTGGGATATTGTATTCTCAAATAAAAAAAATTTTAAACAATAATTGAAGTACTTTTGTTTTTATTGACCTTTCAAATAAGTAAGTTTCTCTGGCGCACCCTGTACCTATATGCCGGGTGTCGCAGATAAAATGTCATAAGCTTATACCTCAGAAACTACGACTTATAGTGAACATTGTTACGAATAAAAGTTGTTTCGTTTCAAGAGGTATTACCTCCAAGGCCATTTGAAGGTCATTTTCAAAATTATTAATGAGAACCCTTATTTCTTTTGTATACTCTTATGATTTACCTCAACAGCTTTTCAAAAGACTGTGGGTACGTGTTCTATATCGATTACTTTTTCAGTTACTATGACGGCAGTATCGAAACTTCTAAGTCTCATAACTGCCAAAATTATACAGTCCGACCCCCCAATAAGAACGCCCGCAATAAGAACGCTTCCTCTTTTTTCGCTCGAGCGCTTCCCCTACTCCGACTCGAATCTCAAGCTAGAGTGATTTCGCGTGCGGGTTTCTGAATAAGAGCGCCCAGCCTAGGAGAGCTTAGAAGAGTAAAACGAGATAAATATCGTAATACACATTTTCTATGGACTATGGAGAAATGTTACTCTACAATACGAGATCAACACTTTTTATTAATCAAACGCATGCATTTTTCGAGACAATTATACAAATTTTATTCCCGTTTATAACAAGTAATGTGTGTATATTCAAAGATTTTCGTACAAAATAGCCAAAGATTCAAATAAATTATTAAAATTATTTTCGTTGTGTTGCGAGTCATTTTGATTCATGGAGAATCCATGGAGGCATTCAACTGGAGGTGGAATATTTTCAAGGGAGCCCAAACAAACCGAAACAAAATGCGAATAATATTTCCAAAAAGACTATTAGGGGGCGTACACAAATTACAAGGTTACGTAACGCCGAATTAACCCCCCCCCCCCCCGCCCACGTAACAGGACCGTAACGCCTGGCTTGAATCCCTCTCCCTATTCCGTTACGTAACCGGTGCTTTGTCACCAATAATTGCAATTTATTTTCATACATATAACTAATTATGAAAGGACCGGGTTTGTACTCATTTTATGACGTATATATTCATCTAGTTTTACACCAATTTTTATGAAAAAATCTTCAAAATTAAAAAAGATATTTCCCTTGATTTTACGATGAAAAAAAAATTCTCATCATTGTCCCATCAATATCATTATGAAAGGTTATCTGTAAATAAAAAGCCAACAATTTATCGATATCTATACAAATGTAGCAATCGTCATGCGTAGTCTTTTTTATTTTGTTTTTTTTTTTACAAAATGCCGACAGTTTGGACATTTTTCTTCTATTTTCAAGGCCCTTTTTTATAGTCATGCAGTCTTTCAATATTGTAATGATTAAAATTTTTACGAAGATTACGAAATTGTAAGAAAAAATTGAAAATGGATTCATAAGTTTTTGAGTATTCGCTTGGACAATATAAAAAAAGTAGTTTCAAGAAAACAGCGTTCAAAATTTCCGTACCGTTTTTCTTGATATAAAGTTAGGTTTTTTTTAGAATATTGATACTAACATTAAAGTATTTAGTCGCAGGCGATTCTTCATCTTCATTATATTTCACAAAATAATAAGAGCCTGCACTTCATCTATTGTGAACGATGTAGGGACTGAGGGCACTAACCTGTTCACGGTACCTGTTCTCACGGTACCTGTCACGGGTCACGGTACCTGTTCTCACTAAAGTGACTGTAACTCCGTCAACTTTCGGACTTGTGAATAAAAATATTACCAACATATTTTTTAATATATATTCGTTCAAGAATTATAAAAAACCAAACAATTTTTTTTTAATTTCGCTTCGGAATGTGGGAAAACTACTGTGCAAGTTCTTGCACAGTAGCACAGTAGCTTTCAAATCGAAAGCTGCCAACTTTCCGCGGTAAAATTGCGCGCGAGTTTTAAATTCAAAACATGAACATGAAGAAATATTGCTATGTCTGGCAGTTCTAAAATCGTGACCCAACGCAAACCTCGATTCTCGATCACATCCTGGTGATATTTCCATTTACGAAGAACACAGTCATTTATGCCATATTTAGCACATATTTCGTGAGAGGTTAAGTTTTTTTATTCCAACAAGAATTTTTGTTTTTCTTCAAACGCATAATGATTACGTTCGTTCACTACCGGTGTTTCGCTAGAATTAGTACTACTTTGTGGTACAGACTTCGTTTTCTCTGCTTGTACGCAACAGTCCATTTTTTGTTTCTTTTGTGACATCTTATAACGTTGGTGATTATTCACTATTATTCAATTACTAATATGTATGAATAATATGGAAAAACAAAACTATTCATTAAGTATAACAAGTGCGACAGAGCACGTCTTGCGCATGGGCTACAAGTTGAACTTCGTTCGAGTGGCCGTTCTTATTCAGAACCGCGCATGCCGAAAAGAGAGAGAGAGAGAGAGAGAGAGAGAGAGAGAGAGAGAGAGAGAGAGAGAGAGAGAGAGAGAGACAGAAAGAATCAGCGAGCGCGGAGCGCGTGCCTGGTGGCGGCAGGCGAAAACTCTTCCGCTTGGGGGCTTTTGCGTTCCTATTGGGGGTCGGATTGTACTTATCTATAGTGTTTCAAAAAGGGCTCGAAGTACGCTATAAGTATATATAATAAAAAAGGTTCTCATTAAACATTTCGAAGTCGATCTCATATATACTGAGACGTATAGGTCTGTCTCATGCGATAACCCCCCGTCACTTATTCGTAGATAGCAACGTTGATACGCCCCGTTATTAACTTCTTGCGATCTCGTTAGGAAAACCGACCAAAAATGGTACTAGTAGGGCCATCTCTCGGTGTACAGCCAAAGGGAGGACCAAGGATTTGAAGGAGTCAAAAGAAGGCGAAGAATGTTCGAGAAAATTGATTTAAAAGAAGGAGCTTGGGAAGGGAAAGAAAAACGCGGCAAAAGAGGACTATAAAAGGGCCGTCCTCAGGCCGGAAAAGCTATTTTTCTTCAGACTCTGACTTTGGCGCAAGTAGCGAAAGAGGGTACTAGTACGAGCTGAAAAGCGAGGAAAATATCGGAGCAAGGAAAGCGCCACGGGAAGAGAAGGAAAAAGAGCAAAAGTTAAGGAACTCTTTCTGATATTGGAGGCAGTAGTAACGAAAAGGCATACCGAGTACGAGTTGAGAAGGCAAGGAACGTGCTCGACCAAGGCAAATCCCCGAAATAACGAGAGAAAAATAAGGGACGTGATCAGAAATGTTTTTTCTGCTTGCGGCGGCACAAGTAGCGAAAAGGCAGCGTTTAATCATCTCAATTAAGGCCTTATATACGCGATTGCGCCGATTTCGAAGGTACTTTTCTAGACACGGTTAAAAATAAATGACGCATATTTTAACAACATTTTTTTTTACAGATCATTTATGCACATGGTTAAGTATATGTAAAAAACAGAAATATTGACAAATGACGGAGATATAACAAAATAAAGCAATGTACTTTTTTTGCGCGCGTGTTGATGGAGGAAGTTCTCGGCATCGATGTGGGTGTCTAAAAAAAATGAACATATTTGTAATTGCATAATAAATGTATCTTCAGTGGGAACCAACAATATTATTTAAAAAAAAATATTATAATAAAAATTCGAAACTTAAAATGTTTTTACTCAATTTTCTGTCGGTATTTTATTTTTTATATTTTTTTTTCATTGACATTTTTGTTTCTGTATTTCACACGATAGATGATGATACTAAGAATATGTTGTAAACATTTCAAAGCGATCTGAACCTTCGTTCCAAAGTTAGAACTTCCACAAAATTAAAAAAAGTGAATCGTGAAAAAAACGGATTTGGAGTTGGCGGTCGGGCGCGCCACGCGGTATTTATTATCTAGCTCTAAATGCTATGACTCTAAAAATTTTTGAAATTTTTCCATTCTGTAAAGCTTAAAATATCCGTAACCGTTCAGGCTAATGGAATAAAAAGTAAATAAAAAATGAAAAATTTTCAAATTTTTCGCTTGCCCTAAGGAACGTGTGATTACGCACAAGTAGCGAAAGGGAGTCCTAGCGGATACCTGAGTAAGGAACGTGCCAATTATCGTAATTAGCGAAAGGAAGATGTGAATGCGCCTGACTAAGGAAGTGCTGCAGTAAGAAGAGAAATAAAACCGGAAGTCTCATAGAAGGATAGAATAAAGAAGCTCAGACGGACAGTCATGATTATCACGGCGTGCATATAACTGATGAAGCAAATTCTACAGCATATTGACCAGAGATTAGTAGGGAGATGCACAACGCTCCCCTTTTCGGCGTGTCTCGTAAATGGCGCTAAATCGCGGCGGCGAGTTCGGGAGTATGATTTCGTGATCATCGCCTCTGTCGAGGTTGCAAATTCCCTTGTAGCCGCGCGAGCCCGTGATCACCGTTCAAGTCCGTATCACAGTCAGCGTGCATACGAACGGGTAGCTCGGAGGGGGAAAAGTCTCTGCCCCGTGCAAATCGCGCTCGCTCGACAGGCGAACGGAGCGAGGTTTTCCGTCCGATCGAGCTCGACATATAGTGTGGCCGTACTACGGATTGCATTGCATGCATTAAATGAATTTCAAAGTGAAAAACATGTATAAAGATCATTGTTTTCTCTCGGTTGCCCGTTTATGCCGAAAATTCGGGTTAAAAAAATTAACGACGAACCGCGTTGAAAAATAAAACGCCGAAATAACCGTGGAAGGTTCAAAAAGAAATCTTGAGCCTTTGTCCCGATCGTTTCGGCATTTTTTTTCAAGAGTAAACATTATGGATAAGGGTGTATCATAAATGTTTCTTTATCTGGAATGAGCGTTGTGGCTGAGTTGGCAGCGTGGCGGATTAACGATGCTTACAGTCCAGGTTCAATCCCCGGTGAATCAATTTTTTTTTCTTAATTTTATATTCAGACTATGTCGAACTCACTCTCGCGTTAGCTATTCTCGCCTGTTCAGGCATTATTTGTGATATTTAATTCGTATATGCTTAATAAAAAAAAACAAGACATTGCTACCGGGGATTAGTGCAGCCAGATCGCGCGTAAAAGTTACCCCCTCTCTAGTCTCTTACACGCCCATCACCCAATCATGGTAGCGCGTGTCCGTGAGCGAGCGACGCTCGGATATCTTCGGAAAGAGCCGAGCACGGTCGAAGTTTCCCGACCGCGCCTTCGGCAGCTACACCAATCCATGGACGCTGAGCACGTTCATGTGCGGCCAAGCCGAAACGAAGGCTTCGAGGGAAAAAGCAATCTGAGCACGACTCGCGCGTGACGTCACCCGACAGCACGCGCGAGGCTTCTAGATGATTTGAATGCTTGTTTAGCTCTTGATTCTCTGCGTTATTAGTTATACAAAACAATGTATCGCGCACTCTGATCGCTTATTTTTTTAGTTTGTACGTTAATTTAAATATAATAATAAATCTAAATCACAACTTATAAATCTAAATCACTCTTATATGAAATTGTTTACGCTTTACTCACACCCGTCCTTATGCCAAATAAATTATAACTTATAAAAGTAAGCAGTAATATATTTATATTTGTATTATTATATTAATATTCATACTTTCATCAAGCGATAAAGCATTATCCCAAAAAACAAGCCAATCATCCATCCGGCCGCGAATCGTAAGTACAGTAGAATCTCGATTATCCGAACCAATTGGGAACGAGACTAGTTCAGATAATCAAAAGTTCGGATAATCGAAACGTGGGTTTTTTGGGACGAGATCATAAACAACACCTTTATATATAAAAACAACACATACATATATATTAAAATTTGACATACATGTTAACATTGAAATATGTGTGTGTGCGTGTGTGTGTGTGTGTGCGTGCGTGCGTGCGTGTGTGTGTGTGTGTGTATGTATGTATGTATGTATGTATGTATGTATGTATTTGAAACCCTGAAAAAAGTTGAATGTTTTTTAAATATTTTTTTAAATAAAATCGTCCATTTTTAATTGACGAACGGCAGTAACGCGTTTTTGAGCAGCTAAGTCTCGCAGCCGTTTGAGAAGGAGAAGTTGCGTTGGGTTGCTCATCGTTGCTCACGGCGGTGGCAGCGAGCAACAATGTATCTTTCGCGCCAACGTTCGGATAATTGAGAGTTCGGATAAACTAAGTCATCGTTCGGATAATTGAGGGTTCGGATGATCGAGGTTCGGATAATCGAGGTTCTACTGTACCAGAAAGTGCACATATTCTTCAAGCGATGAGATGGTCCCGTTGGTAGCGTTCCTGGCTTTGGTCCGCAGGGACCCGTAGTGCAAATTTTTCATAATTTCTCATATTTTAGTCATATTTGAGATTTTCGGAGAAAAAATGATTTAAAACAGATTCAAGTTCTGGTCTATTTCCCAAATACACATTTTTTTTCACTAAAAATTCATGATTCCTCATTTTTTCCCCGGAAATTTTCCTTTTTCCTATTACCTGAGTAAAGGGCTACGAAGGTATTCGGAGAAAATTTAAAGATGAAAAAAATGAGATTTTCGTAAAGAAAACTTACATTTTTTTAAGAAATAATGAATTTCCGAAATTTTTGCAAACATTATTTTCCTCAAGGGGTAACACCACTGTAACGGCCTGCCACGAAGGGTTTTAGACAAATAATACTTGGGGTAATTATTAAGCATATATTGAAGTATATTGCACAAAAAATGTATGAGAAAATATTACAAAATGGCGACACTGCAGCAAATTCTTCCGAGGCATGTTGAACTTAAGGTGCTCTGCGGCACGCAGTATAACTTGTGCCAATTTTAATCTGGACAACATAATTTTTTTTTAAATTAAATCTAGATGAGTGTTGCAAGTGAACCACGTAGGGGATTTTAGAAATATTGATTTTTGAGTAATTGCCGAGTATTTGACTAAAAATGTTCAATTTTTTTAAAGACAGTTATTTGTTAATAAATATTGTTTTAATTAACTTATCGAAAATCCCCGTGTTTCAGTAACTACACTCATGTAGACTTAATAAAACAAAATTCTTTTTTTTTTTTTAGATTAAAATTGGCACAGTTATACTGCGTACCACAGAGGTTCGACATGCTTCGGAAGAATTGCTGCAGTGTCGCCATTTTGTAATGTTTTCGGATGAAAAATTTATAGCAATATACTTAAATATATGCTCAATAAATACCGCAAGTATTATTTGTTTATCACATTTTCTTCCGCCAAAAAAAATATCAAAAAATACGCTTCCTGTAAGGCCGTTACAGTGGTGTTACCCCTTAAAGGCGGCATATCATTTCCGAGATTTTCCCGCGATTGTAAATAAAATGATGAATTATTCGGAGAAACTCGGATGTTTGCGTAAAAATAATTGTCCACAAAACTCCGAATTCTTCATATTTGTTCCAATTCATAGAAAAAATCGGAAAAATTTTCCGGAAAAAATCAGAGTTTTTCGGAAAAAAATTTGCACTAGGGGCGCGGGATTGTTCCCCGCGCTCAGTGCTTCTTTTAAAATTATTATTACTATTAATTCTTATTTGATTAGTTATTTTTATTAGTTATCATTATTATTTTAATTGGTCCTCTTTTAGTGTCGAAAAATTTATCGCGCACTCTGACCGCTTATTTGATTAGTTTATATGTTAATTTAAATATAATAATAAATCTAAATTCCAACTTATTTTAGTTCTGAATTCTTTTTGCGCTTTACTCACACCCGTCCCTATACCAAATAAATTGTAATTCATAAAAGTAAGCGGAAATATATTCGTATTATGATATTCATTCTCATATACTTTCAGCAAGCGATAAAGCATTATCATAATGTATCCGACCGCGAATTGTAAGTACCAGAAAGTGCACATATTTACAAGCGATGAGATGGTCCCGTTGGTAGCGTTCCTGGCTTCGGTCCGCAGGGGCGCGGGATCGGTCCCCGCGCTGAGTGCTTTTTTAAAAATTATTCTTACTATTAATTCTTATTTGATTAGTTATTGAATGAATATAATAATACGAATATAAATATATTTCCGCTCATATACTGTCATCAAGCGATAAAGCATTATGATAATGCTTTATGGCTTGATGAAAGTATATGAGAATGAATATAATAATACGAGCATAAATAAATTCCCGCTTACTTTTATGAATTACAATTTATTTGGCATAGGAACGGGTGTGAGTAAAGCGCAAACAATTTTTTAGAAGATAAATAAGTTGTAATTTTGATTTATTATTATATTTAAATTAACGTACAAACTAATAAAATAAGCGGTCAGAGTGCGCGATACATTTTTCGACACTAAAAGATAACTAATTAAAATAATGATGATAATTGGTGTGTGTCATGTGAGTGTAACTGTTGCCTGTGAGTTATTTCTCGACGAAACGCGACTAGCTCCGAGACTGGGAAGCGAACTCGGGACTGGCTGTATTGGTATAGGTTTTCCGCAGTTACCCTATACCCATGGCAGAAATGTCATGGTGAATGCAATACAGAGGGGGAAGTCGGCTGCGGCCGCAAAGTGGTGATACAAACGGGAATATGGGGTATCTATCGAGGGGGAAGAACCCTGTACAGCTGGAAGTTACAAAAATGATGATGACTAATAAAAATAACTAATCAAATAAGAAGTAATAGTAATAATAATTTACCGGTGCGATGGTCTAGTGGTTAGCGTGCTCGCCACTAAACCTGCGGACCGGGAGGTCCCGAGTTCGAAACCCAGCCGCGTACATTTCGTCGTGAAATGTTTTTATTCGGCATTTCACGGCGAAATAAGACTAGTTCCGCGACTGGGGAGCGAACTTGATGACCGGCTGTATTGGTATAGGTTTTCCGCAGTTTCCCTATACCCATGACAGATATGTCATGGTGAATACGATACAGAGGGGGAAGTCGGCTGCGGCCGCAGGTGGGGGGGGGGGGGGGGGTGTGGAATTGGCGGTAGAGGCGGATTGGGGGCTCGTTAAAAGGGAAGGACCCTGTACGACTGGAACAAACCCAATAAAAAAAAAAAAATAGTAATAATAATTTTAAAAAAGCACTGAGCGCGGGGAGTATCCCGCACCCCTAGTGCAATTTTTTTTCCGAAAAACTCCGATTTTTTCCGAATCTTTCTATGAATTGGAACAAATATGAAGAATTCGGAGTTTTGCGGATAATTATTTTTACGCAAACATCCGAGTTTCTCCGAATTTCTCCGAATATTTCATCATTTTAATTACGATCACGGAAAAATTTCGGAAATTATATGAAGACTGTAAGGGGTAACACCACTGTAGCGGCCTTACAGAAAGTATATCTTTTAATATTTTTTTTGCGGAAGAAAATGTGATAAACAAAGAATACTTGCGGTATTTATTGAACAGATATTTAAGTATATTGCTAGAAATTTTTATCCGAAAATATTACAAAATGGCGACACTGCAGCAATTCTTCCGAAGCATGTTGAACCTTTGCGGCACGCAGTATAACTGCCAATTTTAATCTAAAAAAAAAGGATTTTGTTTTATTAAGTCTAAATGGACATTTTTAGTCAAACACTCGGCAATTACTCAAAAATCAATATTTCTAAAATCCCCGACGTGGTTCACTAGCTACACTCATCTAGATTTAATTTTAAAAAATTATTTTGTCCAGATTAAAATTGGCACAAGTTATACTACGTGCCGCAGAGCACCTTAAGTTCAACATGCCTCGGAAGAATTTGCTGCAGTGACGCCATTTTGTAATATTTTCCCGTACATTTTTTTTGCCATATATTTCAATATACTATGCTTAATAATTACCCCACGTATTATTTGTCTAAAACGTTTTCTGGCAGGCCGTTACGGTGGTGTTACCCCTTAAGGAAAATAATGTTTGCAAAAATTGCGGAAATTTATTTTTCTCAGAATTATGAGGGATAAAAAATGTAATAAGTTTTCTTTACGAAAATCTCATTTTTTTTCATCTATAACTTTTCTCCGAATATCTGCACAGCCTTTCACTCAATAGGAAAAAGAAAAAGTTCCGAAAAAAAATAAGAACAAGTTTTTTTTACGAAAATCTCATGTTTTTCATCTTTAAATTTTCTCCGAATATCTTCGCAGCCGTTCACTCAGGTAATGGGAAAAAGGAAAATTTCCGGAAAAAAAACTAATAATAATCAGTTTTTTTTACGAAAGTTTCATTTATTTTCATCTTTAACTTCACTCCGAATATCTCCGCAGCCGTTCACTCAGGTCATAGGAAAAAGAGAAATTTCCGGGAAAAAAATGAGAAATCATGAATTTTCAGTGAAAAAAAATGTGTTTTTGGGAAATAGACTAGAACTTGAATCTGTTTTAAATCATTTTTTCACCGAAAATCTCAAATATGATTAAAATATGAGAAATTATGAAAAATTTGGAGAAAAATGTGCACCACGGGCCCCTGCGGACCGAAGCCAGGAACGCTACCAACGGGACCATCTCATCGCTTGTAGAATATGTGCACTTTCTGGTACTACTTACGATTCGCGGCCGGATGGATGATTGGCTTGTTTTTGGGGATAATGCTTTATCGCTTGATAAAAGTATGAGAATTAATATAACAATACGAATATAAATATATTGCCGCTTACTTTTATGAATTATATTTTATTTGGCATAAGGACGGATGTGAGTAAAGCGTAAACAATTTTATATAAGATAAATAAGTTGTAATTTAGATTTATTATCATATTTAAATTAACGTATAAACTAAAAAAATAAGCAATGAGAGTGCGCGATACATTTTTTGTATACATTAATAACGCAGAGAATCAAGAGCTAAATAAGCATTGAAATCATCAGGGTGACGTCACGCGCGAGTCGTGCTCAGATTGCTTTTTCTCTCGAAGCTTTCGTTTCGGCTTGGCCGCACATGAACGTGCTCAGCGTCCATGATGGATTGATGCAACTGCCGAAGGCGCGGTCAGGAAACTTCGACCGTGCTCGGCTTTTTCCGAAGATGTCCAAGCGTCGCTAGCTCACGGACACGCGCTACCATGATTGGGTGATAGGCGCGTAAGAGACTAGAGAGGGGGTAACTTTTACGCACGATCTGGCTGCACTAATCCCCGGTAGCAATGTCTTGTTTTTTTTTTATTAAGCATATACGAATTAAATATCACAAATAATGCCTGAACAGGCGAGAATAGCTAACGCGAGAGTGAGTTCGACATAGTCTGAATATAAAATTAAGAAAAAAAAAAAATTGATTCACCGGGGATTGAACCTCGACTGTAAGCATCGTTAATCCGCCACGCTGCCAACTCAGCCACAACGCTCATTCCAGATAAAGAAACATTTATGATACACCCTCATCCATAATGTTTACTGTTGAAAAAAATGTCGAAACGATCGCGACAAAGGCTCAAGATTTCTTTGTGAACTTCCCACGGTCGTTACGACATTTATTTTTCAACGCGGTTCGTCGTTAATTTTTTTCACCCGCATTTTCGGCATAAACGGGCAACCGAGAGAAAACAATGATCTTTATACATGTTTTTCACTTTGAAATTCATTTAATGCATATTCCAATCCGCAGTACGGCCACACATATATGTCGAGCTCGATCGGACGGAAAACCTCGCTCCGTTCGCGAGCGAGCGCGATTTGCGCGGGGCAGAGACTTGTCCCCCACCGAGCTACCCATTCGTGTTCTTGCTGACTGCGATACCGACTTGAGTGGTGATCACGGACTCGCGTGGCTACAAGGGAATCTGCAACCTCGACAGAGGCGATGATCACGAAATCATACTCCCGAACTCGCCACCGCGATTTAGCGCCATTTACGAGGCACGCCGAAAAGGGGAGCGTTGTGCATCTCCCTACTAATCTCTGTATTGACTACATGTCGTGATGCAAAGCGATGAACTCATTTAGTATCATGAATGTACAAAACATTTTGATCTCAATATATCGTTTACAAATGCATCGTACGTTTAGAGCATGTCGAACTCATATCGCTTAGCTTAAGCGTCCGCAATTCATATCCACAATTTTTATGTCATATTGAAGTCATGTGTAGACATTTTGGCGTATATTCTTTTTCGTAGCATTCATTGTTCTCATGAATTGTACTTAACATGAACGCAATTTCGTTTACGTTGATGAAGACATTCCATAAGCTGCTCATTCAGTATCATGAATTTAAGATACATCGTGGCTTAAATTTGTCGTTTCAAAAAGCATCATCCGTTGACTACAAGATAAACCCATGAGACAGCAAATTTGAATCTTACACTGAATATTTGCAGATTGAAGTCATATGGAAGTCATCCAATGACTTTTGTTGGTGAGTTCACTGAATTAGCACTGATAGTAGACATGCCATGCAAGCAATATGACGGCGATATGTATGTTTCTCAGTGATACCTTCGATGGGTGCAACATAATGGCGATATGCGTGTTTCTCAGTAATACATCCTATGACCGCGATATGCACATTTCCCAATGATACGTTCCATGCGATCAATATGACGGCGATATCCGTGTTTTTCAATGATACATCATATAACGGCAAAATATATGTTTCTCAGTGACAAGTTCGATGAACGCAACGTGACAGCTAAATGCATATTGGTAAAAATGAAGAATGATCAAAATAGGCAAAGAAACAAAGAAAGTTTACACAAGTGTTAACGTAGGTTTACACTACGACACTTTGGTGTATACACTCAGTGTATACATCGAATGTCTGTGTGTGAACCCCACTGTCTGATCTCGCGACATTTATTGCGACATCTCGCTAGGTGTCGGGCCGAGCGCCGTGTGAACGGGCTGTATCGAAGTGTCTGCCGCAGTGTTCAAGTTTTCGAACCGGCGCGAAATTATCCAGAAACTCGCGACCCGCGTTAAATCAAAATGGCCATTACGTGGAGCAAGAGAGCATTAAAAATTTGATATCTCTTGTGGAAGGACTGCCTGATCTTAGGCAAATATGTTGTGCTGTTTATAAAAATAGAGTAAAATAAAAACAGGCAGCACTTCAATGCTTAGCGAAACAGTTTGGCACAATATAGGCTAAAGTCGGCAGAAAAAATCATAATTTAAGAACACAGCTTAAGGGGCTATACCAGTGTGAACGCTGAAAATTTGGGTGATTTTCAGCATTTTTTGGAAGAAAAGTACTCAATTCAATGTTTTGGAAAATTTAAAATATATTTGACCTATATTACATAATTTTTTCATTGAAAAATATTGAGATCCAAGCGACTTATGCGCTGTCTTCGCAGGCCAAAAAAAAGTTCCTCCACTGCTGACATGATTCGGGCTGATTGGGTAGCTGAAACCGAAAAAGGAAAAAAATGTCATTAAACTGAAAAGTATTTCCTGTACAATGACGTAGGATTTTTGAAAAATATCACAATCTAACAAAATGGCGTAGTTATGAAAAAAGTATGTTTTCTTGCCTATAAAATAGTCGGTTTTTTTAATGCCAAATCGTCAATTTTCATCCAATCAAAAATATCCTACGTCATTATAGAGTAAATATATTCAAGGGTACTCAGTTTAAATTTCCAGTCAATCGGATCTCTTTGAGTTACAATATCAGCAAATTTAAAAAATCTCATTTCGAGAAAAATGCGTTTAGAGATTTAACTATCGATTTTCGCAAGATAAAATGATATTGACATATATAATATAAATGATAATGATATTCTTGAAAGAATAAACTGTCGAAAAAGGCAAAAAAATCTATCTTTTTAAAGTGTCACACTGGTATAGCTCCTTAATAACCGCGCCCAAAATTACGGCTGCCGCCGCACGGCGTTTCTCCATGGCGTCAGAGCGGGTACTGCAGACGTGTCAGTAGTTTTGTGTGTGAACATCTGAGACACTTGTGTAGCGACATCACAGTACAGACACTTTCTGGGACACCGAAACCGTTTTATGTATGAACAGAACGGACATTAGTGTCAGACATTTGTGTCGCAATAAGTGTCGTAGTCTATGCAGACCTTTAGAATGGCTAAGCAGGTAGCGCGCTTACCTCTAGAATTAGAAGGCGTAGGTTCAAATTCTGAGGGTAAATAAATCTTTAACGAGGCGAGTTACGTTTTAATCCAATTATCATATAGGCAAGAACACAAATCGAGCATATGGAATTTGGATTTGGATTTTTTTTGTTCAACATTTTGGAATTTTTTTATTTTTCACGCCGTGACGCCCATATGAACTCCATATGAGCACAGCATAGTTACGTCACGCCATGTCGCCAATATGAGCTCCATAGGAGCACTACAATTTCTTCACGCCGTGACCCCCTATAAGCCCCATATGCACTTGCTTATTATTGGATTTTCGTGAGCCGATTTTGCTGGTGCTGATGAATTCACTGCATGCACACTCGCGTGAGAACAAATTTGCTTCATTTAGATTTGTTATTGTGAATTATTATGTGATGCAAATATGACTTGAAGGGGAGAACTCATAAGGGACACATAGCGGTGTAATTTTCTATGCCTCATGGAAGATCTACATATGATGCCAATATGAGCTACATGTGCCTATCTGGGCGGAAAAAATGCCGAAATTGAAAAGAAATTATAGGTAAATAGAAATAAAGATTTGCGCGAAAGTCTCAGCTGACCAAGCGTCTTGAGACGTCAAAGTACGAGAGAACGAAGAGAGAAAGAGAAGACGGATCGTAACGAGATAGAAAGAGGGAGAATAATAACACGAGGGCAGTGACCGAGGAAGGCCGAGGCGTCAAAACTGACAGGGCCGCGAGCGACACACATACACGAACGCGCACAAACACACAAGAATTGCAGCGCAAAACGAGCCGCAATTCACAACCACACACACACACGCACGCGCGCGCACACACACACGCCCATTTAAACACGTACGAATAGCGACTAATGCGACACACACAAACCTACCCAGACACAAAGCGATACTACATACACAAAACGGCCCTTTTCAGGGCCAAGGAATACCAATGCAGACACCCTCCACGTGGTGTATTCTGAGCAATGCAACTGGTCTGCAGCCAGCACACAAAAATCAACGACAAAGTACGACAAAACGAAGCAAAAACAAATTTTTCCCCTTCAATTTTTCGCGCTTTGCAATAGATTTGTACCATATAATAGTGATTTATACCACATTATGATACGACCCGCTAAATGTACAGTAATGTGTGTCGTATAAGAACAGAAGGTAAACTACAAAAAGGGGTGTTGAACTGATATCCTATTTATGCAATGCAATAAAAAAAACTATGTAACAGTTTGTGAGACATGCGTAGTTTAAAAAATTATTAAGCTGCGGTTGCTCACACTGCAAATGATTTACGTCTTTGCTATAAGTAAACTTTACTATAATCTGTTTCGAATAGTCACTTTTCATAAGGTCTTCTAACAAATTGTACTCGAAAAACGTTAATGTTGAACATATGAATTGTACGAACTTGAAATGAATAGTAGAAATTTCACTGAACAAAACTTAACGTACAGTATGCAACATTAGTGTTTGTATGCCGATTTTGTTATAGCACTGAATTAACCATATCTATATTGTCAAGCCTTTCGCAATAGTGAATAATTATTTCGGAGATAATAGATAGTGAAACACGCCACCGAAATCGCATGTTTAGGTATATTTTTCGCTTACAGTTAACCATATTATGTTTGCGATGTCAATGAACTATAACGAATCTTACTATACTCTCTTATACCGTGGGCGTTTGTTGTCAATACCATGGACTTTCCTTTCAGTGGACTTGTAGACGTGTAGAATAAAGGCCACTAAGCGGAGTTTTCATTCTATAAACTGGGTATCCTCAAAAAATGTCTAAATTCCGACCTCTGGACTGGTAGTCTCCCTGAAATTCCTTTTGATCAAACTTCGTCGTCGAAAACCATGGAATTTGCAATGATCTAGAGCGAGGTGGGATAAGTCGCAGAAGGGGGGCAGAATCCCCAATTCTTCGGAAAACCTTATGGTATTTGATAACCTTTCAATGCACTACGTTCATGAATTTTCTCACTAACCTCTTAAGGAAAAAAAGACCGACATATCGTTTGAATAAAATGATCGAGCAAAAAACGTGGATTTCCTTCGCCAATCGCCAAAATTACTCCCAAATTACCATAAAATCGCCAGATTCCTAGTCTACTTCGATGTCATCAATCAATGGTCTTATCGATAGCTTGAGCTTTTGTAAGCACCGTTTTTGGTGTATGATTTCATCATTCCAAGTTATCGAGCCATATGAAGTGGGACACCTTGTATATGCGTGTGTGCGTCGAGGGGAAGAGGGTAAGGGATTGATGGAAAGTGTCCAATGTCCCTTTGCTTTATCGGGCTCTGCTTTACTCCAATTAATAAACAGATATACAAGCGGCAGGGAAGACTCCATTGAGGTCAATTCTTACTCAACTGAACTTTTGTCCATGCGATGTCATCGAAGCTTCGCCAGGCGCATTTCTGCGTTTTATAGGCGGCCAAAGTTTTCGAAAAATTATTCAGACCTATCCTGATAACCTCTTGTCGCCCGTTGGACTGTGTATTTTTCATTCTCGTATGATCATTGATGTGTTCACACGTTCTCTTCCCTGACAAGGCTTCATCTTTTGCTGAACTATTTTCGTCTCTGTCGTGGAGGCAGGAGAGCGGTGAAACTTTGCTACACTTTACATTGTGTACACAAATGCGTTCAGCATTTTTATCTCTGTCAGGGTTAAGGGGTAAGGCCACTGTAACGGCCCAAAAAAAAAGGTTTTTTCACTAATTTTTTGCTCCCGAAATTGAAGGTATTTGAAAAAAAACTTTTAATGGTGTTATCGGGCATACATTAAACTTTATTATAAAATTTTTTTACAGTAAAAAGAAAAACAAAATGGCGGTTCCACAGCTATCTTCCCGGGACATGTTTTGCTTCCAGGGCTCCGCGGCACGCAGCACCACTGGTGCACTTTTGAATCTAGAACAAAAAAAAACCATTAATCTAGAGGGCTATAGCTAGAGAATGTCGATCGGATTTTAAAAAGTATCAATTTTTGTGGATTTGGCGTGCGTTTGAAAAAAAAATTGATTTTTGACGAAAAAAACGGCAAGTTTTTTGTTAATAAAAAATCAATAAATAAAGTTCTTGAAAATTCCGATCGACATTCTCAAGATAATGTAAATGTTCACATCTGGTTAAAATTTCAAGTAACAAAAATGAAAATTGTTCGAGTTATGCTGCGTGCCATTTTGAAAAACCATGTTTCGAGAAAAACGCGTTTAAAGTTTGTTTGGGTTTTGACACGCTTGGCGGCGACCTTCATTTCCTAAGGAGAACAAATTTTTTTTCGCACAGGACCTTTTTTTTCTTATTCTAGAGGGTTTAAACTATTTTTTAAGCCAATAAAAAAAAATCGATTTTTCAAAAAATTTACAGTGGCCTTACCCCTTAAGGACGTTTGGTGATTGGAGCGAGTTCAAGATAAAAGCCCGATTTTTAAAATATAATTGTCGAGACCTTCGTTCATGCGTATGCGGAGTTTCCACGACATTTACTGTACAGTTCCCGAGTTATTAATTGTTAAAGTTGGTGAATTAGTCACACGTAGACGACAAAATGTGTCTGTCCTCTCTATATCGATTTTTTTGGGCTACTTGGAGCCAAGACACACGTAAAAAAACCGACAGTTGCGCTCGTTGAATCTTTGTGATCAATAAGGCACCTTGAATTGGAAAGCTGACCGCAGAAATAAGCAATCAATTTAGAAATAAAGTCGCGAAAAACCGTGGTATTCGGAGAGCGAGACTTCTCGTGACGTAACAGCAGCCATCTTGCTCGAGGTGTGGCAACGCTGAATACCCGCGCAAATTTTATTCGTCTATCGGATATTTTCAACGCGAATGAAAAATATGATTGTGCGAAGCCGTACATTTTTTAATGGATTATAAACGGCCTTTCGTCGATATATTTACTTAAAGATAAAATGTATGGCTAAGGCATCTCAATTTTTCTGGCGACATGTATACAACGCATCTATATATAAATTCAGCATGGAAGAACCGTCATATAAAATGAACGTTTCTTTTTATATCTGCAAATATTGTGAAAAACGGGATAGAGAAAAATAAACCTCAAAGCCATGTTCTTTATTTGCAATCGCAATATCTTTTCATTTTGTAATTCTTGTCCGACAGAATCTACCTTTGTCTCTAAACTGGACTTCAGGTACAATCCCGTTACTCTCTTGAAAAACTTCTACAGTATTTTCATTCTCTATGTTTACCGGCTACAAAAAATAATAAGCCGGGCGCACGGGGCCGATGACAGCCATCGACAATGCCAAGAAGAAGTCTTCTTGAAAAATGCGACGATGCTAAACGTCGACAATATCGCATACTACTGATGTCGAGTAGTGGATTATTACGTTTGTTTCCATATTATAAAAATAATAGGTAGCTCGAAATTCAATACTTAAAAAATATTTCTCGAAAAATAGGCCATACACATGTCTTAAACGTGGCGGTATTACGGCACAAAATAGACTCTAAGTTTACTATTGTGGTCATCGCCGTACCTCCTTAATTTTCGGCAGGTTCTTGAAGGGTTCTCTACTATTCGAGCAATGAGTATCGCTACCCAGGTAGCAAAATGTTATGCATATGGCATCCGAAAGATATGCGAAACGGTTACGGATAACTTTTTGGTTGTCCAAAAAGATGTCGTTTTGTATTACAAAACTATCACTTATGTTCGCTGGGAAAATGACTTATTCGTGTCCGATAGTTAACTATATGACAACTTTTAATGGTTACCAAATTGTCAACAAAAGGTTAACTATTACCGGTTGTCGGTAAGTTAGCGTAAAGTCACCAAATCGATACATCCGAAAGATATCCTCTTAAAGGCACAAAAATGCCAAGATACCACTGCCATCTAAATAAGATAATGACGAATAAGGTTGACAAAACGACATCCAAGCGGCATCGAAGAGTACTATCGAAAGGATATCTATTTATTGGCCATATATGGATATATATCCTATCCATTCCTTTATAAAAATTAACTTATTAATAGTGTAGAATATTTAATATGGCTCAATATTAGCGATTTTCTGATTATTATATGATAAGCATGGATAACATTTTTTGTTGCTTTCAATATGAACGTGCGTATATATATACTCGTTCGTATTGCAAAAAAAAACTTTCATCAACTATGCTTACCATATAATAATAAAAAATGGGTCTTGTTAAGCTATATTAAATATTCTAGATTGTTAATAAGTTAATTTTTATAATAAAGAAATTAATAAGATAGTGTCATGTCGGTTTCGACGTGGGCGTGGTCATTATAAATAAAACATCAACTAATTCATCATAAGTGAAATACAATTTAATGTTATAATAATAAAATTAATGTTAAAATATTCAAAAAAATTATGGTGCAGTCGTTATTGGACGTCGCTGTTGTGATCACGTCTTTTGGTGGTTGCGATGTTTACCGCTTTTTTGCGGTCCGCCCCACGGCGAAGCCATTCGGCGATGCGAGCTTCGACCTCCTTCAACTTTGCGTCAGCAAAAACGCTTCTTACGGCATCTGGAAAAGAAAATAAATATTGTCAATAAGATATTATTCAACGTGCGAGGACTTCTATACAGCGAATTAATTCACAAAATATTAAAATAATATCCTATCTATTGAGTACACTTGCCACAACGGCTGTTATGAGCCGAAAAGCATGTGATGAAATTTCTTGCAGGGGTATCGGTAATGACTGCATTTAGTCGTACAAAATAACGTCGATTGTTATAAATAAATTCCTCATTATTCAATTTCACATATTCTTCGACGAATGCTTGAAGATATTGAGCTACGGAAGAAGGCTTTCGATTTCCATGAAATAGTCGAATAACAAATGGTTCAATGAATTTACTTCCAACAATTTTACCTAATATGGGCCACAATTGACTCTTAAAACTTTTTGACAGTGGTAATCCGTCAAAATTGATGTTAATTTCAATAACCGCCGTGATTTGTGGGTCAGCCGTATCCTATGGAAATGTGTTACCCTCGTAGCGCAGTTTTTCCCTCAATGCACTCTCTAACCCACAATGCGCATAATAACCTCCAGCGAGATCTTGCTGCTCAATTTTGATTGCGGAATGGCACAAAGTTCTAGTAGCAGAAGGGAGGTCAGGGTGACCGAATTTCTGCAGTCCTATTAAAAGATGATTCACAACGGATTGGGGTACTTTATTCTGCACCGTCGACCGAGCAAGAAACGTTCGAAAATCAGGTGTGGGTTCAATCGGTTCGGTCTCAATCTCTATGCCAAAGTCAATCTCTGTAAAGTTAGGGGTTTCAGGTCGATCCCTTTGATCAACTGACGCACTGACATTTTCGACGTCACCGATGCGCTCTAGGTTTTCAAAGAATACAACGATCTCATCGCGAACATCGACAGGAGTAGGAATACAAGCTCTTGGTGGTGATCGGCGAGATTCAGCAAGATTTGGCACAACAGTACTACCTACATATCACTTTCTAACGCAATAGATATTCTCCGCCTTTGCTGTCTTTGTGACAGTTCAAGAAACGGCTACAGCAGCGGACCCAAAATTTTTATATAGATAAACTATCTTTCAAACGTTTATAATATATTTGAATACATGGAAATATAAAGTAGAAAAAAGTATACTTACTTAAATTTTCAAGTCCTCTGCCAAAAACGTCTGCTCCAAACGATCCCTTGAATATCTTGAAAAGGAAATATTCGCTTTTAGAACAGAATGGAAGTTAATTAAGGGGTTACCCCCACTTGCGATTTTGAAAAAATCGATTTTTTTTATTGCATTTTTTTTTGAAGTATAAGTATCTGAGAATATGTCCTGAAAATTTTAAGTCGATCCGAATAAAATTGATTGAGATACGAGCGTTGAAAGAGAAGAATCCGTTGTGTAAACGACCGGCTAGTCTGCCGTCTGGCGCGCTCGACCCTCCCTCCGACCTTCAATGCACTGTTCGATGAAAAGGGTCGTATACCTGGCATTTACAACGTTCATATAATAGACTGGAATTTATAAAAACGTATTTTCGTTGTCTGTTATGGTCTAAACTCGTCAGTGTACCTCGAAAGTTCGACTATATAAGACGTATATTCCGCCGTTTATAATATTATAAGCGCAGTGTTTATTCATTTTACATTCAAAAAGGGATCGAAAAAAAGGTTCGCGACAAACAAGAAGCAGTGATAATTTACGGAAATCTCGACCAAAAAAAAAGGAAGGGTGTTTTCAACCCCAACCTGGCCGAAACGGAAACTGAAAGTTTCAGCGCGTCTGCGAAGAAACTGAAAAATAATATTGATATGACTGTGAATCAAAGTCCTAATATTGAATATCGGATTTTTAACTTTTGGGTTGTGTTTGCTGCTATTTCAAATTTAGTGAAGTGCAAAACGTGTAATGGAAATATTACTTTTGAAACGGCAAGTGCAAGAGGACTAGGCTTCAAAATCGTTGTGAAATGTGACTCATGTGCAGATAATTTGATACCATCTTCTCCTTTTTTGGAACATTCGTATCAAATAAATCGTCGATTTATATTCACCATGCGAGTTCTCGGCATAGGATTGGCTGGAGCACAACAATTTTGCGGACTTATGGACATGCTAAGGTTTCTTACCGAGACTACATATTCAATAATTTTGAAAAGTATTTATGAGTCTGTGAAAACATGTGCAGATGTAATATTTAAAAAAGCCGTACGAGAAGAAATTGAAGATACACCTAATGCAGAAGACGATGCAACTCCTCAATTAACAGTTTCCGGAGATGGATCCTGGAGGAAGCGAGGATGTACGTCGTTGTTCAGAGTCACATCAGTCATAGGCTACTACAGTGGGAAAGTACTTGATCTTCTGGTGAAAAGTGCGTATTGTAAAATGTGTGAATCGTGGAAACATAAGCTAAATGATGCGGAATACGAAGAATGGTACGAAACACACGAAGATAACTGCAGTGCAATTCACGAAGGCTCCGCGGGAAAAATGGAGGTGGACTCCATTATCGAAATCTTCAAGCGTTCAATAGAAAAATATAATGACCTGTACCATTACTACGAGGGTGGGGTGAAAAGTTTCCGGCCTGACCAAGAGATGGTGCCACTAGGTCTAGTTTTGGAGCGGCGTCCTACAGTACCATTCCTACCGAGCTTGTATGTACAGTTTCAGCCCAATCGCTACGTTAGTTTGCGTTTGAGAGCACATTGCGCGAGACTCTTCCGTTGTTTTCGTAAAAATGGAAAAATTGAAAAAACGTGCTGTCATTAAATACTTCCATTTGAAATGTTTTACACCAAAACAAATAAAAGAAGAGATGGATTCAGCACTAGGAGACTCCTCCCCATCATATTCAACTATTAAGCAGTGGGTTTCTGAATTTAAAATGGATCGAGTGAGCACCTCTGACGAGCCTCGCTCAGACGGCCCGTTGAAGTCACAACTTCAGAGATGATTGAAAAAATCCATAAAATAGTGTTGGAAGACCGCAGGTTGAAAGTGCATGAGATAGCTGAGACCTGTAGGATGTCAGCTGAACGTGTGCGAAATATTTTGCACAACCATTTGAACATGGAAAAGCTGTGTGCAAGGTGGGTGCCGCGTTTGCTAACGCTCGACCAAAAACTGCTTCAAAAAACCATTTCTACCGACAATTTGGCGCTGTATAGGCGTAATCCAAACGAATTTTTGCGTCGATTCATAACTGTTGATGAGACATGGGTCCACCACTACACTCCTGAAAATAAAGAACAGTCAAAACAGTGGGTTGGAAAAGGGGAACCAACCCCAAAGAAGGCAAAAACAATTTTATCGGCAAACAAGGTTATGGCTACTGTTTTTTGAGATGCGAGAGGAATTATATACATTGATTACCTTGAAAAGGGTAAGACTATCACTGGTCAATACTACGCAGAGTTATTGCAACGTTTGAAGCACGAGGTGCAAATTAAACGACCTCATTTGGCGAAGAAAAAAGTTTTGTTTCATCACGATAACGCACCAGCGCATTCGTCGATTGTTGCCATGTCCAAAATCCACGAATTGAAGTTTGAATTGATGCCGCATCCTCCCTACTCTCCAGACTTAGCCCCCAGCGACTATTACCTGTTTCCTAACCTCAAAAAATGGCTTGGCGGAAAAAGATTTAAAAGCAACGAAGAAGTTATCGAAGCTGTAAATCAGTATTTTGAGGAGCTTGACGAATCTACGTTTAAAACTGGTATAACTAAATTAGAACACCGTTATGAGAAATGTGGCAGTGTTGATGGAGATTATGTTGAAAAATAAAGCAAAAAAAAATTAAAACATCGTTTTCTTGGTCAGGCCGGAAACTTTTCACAATTTACACTGGGCTAGTAAATTCTCATCCTAATGACGACGTAGAAGTTATAAAAAAAGAATGCATCGGTCACGTCCAAAAGCGTATGGGAGCCCGCCTTCGTAATTTAGTAAAAAAAAACAAAAAGCTTGGTGGTAAAGGACAGCTGACAGGAAAATTTATTGACAAGCTCACTGTGTACTATGGACTTGCTATTCGACGCCATTCTGCTTCTGTTCACGATATGCATGAGGCAATATGGGCGACCTTCGATCATCACAGTTCAACCGATGCAAATCCACACCATGAGAGATGTCCAACCGGTGATGAATCGTGGTGTTCGTATTAACGAGCTCAAGCGAGAAACGAGGCTTTCCAACACGATTACAAACCACTTCCATCAAATGTACTGGATGCCATCAGGCCTATATACAACGATCTGAGTAAGGAAACTTTACTCGAAAGATGCGTCGGTGGCTTCAATCAAAATAACAACGAAAGCTTCAACCAACTTATTTGGAAAATCAGCCTAAAAATCGTCTCGAGTGGAGCAATCGTTGTAAATTTAGCGGCTTATATTGCCGTTGAACTATTCAACGAAGGTTCAAAATCATTATTATTTCATTTGAACTCAATCGGAGTGAGCTGTGGACACAACGCGCACGAATACGCTGATAAAATGGACGAAGCACGGATTGCACTGGCAGAGAGACGTGCGGCCGTGAGCACTCGTGAAGGAAGAATGTTACGAAGGCAACACCAAATTTCCGTTTTGCAAGCGGCATCGTCGGCGGAAGAACTTCTGTATGGGCCCAGAATAGATGACTCTATGTAAGTTTACAAAAAAAAATATTTTCTTCGTGTAAACTGAAATTGAAACTTTAAACGCGTTTTTCACAAAATGGCATTTCTGAAGTCGGTGACCAAGATTACTCGAACACTTATGAACCGATCTTCTTGAAATTTTGCAGGCTTATTTAATACATAAAAATGTAGTCTTTAATCGTTCGATTTTTTTTCTTCGAACAACAAGGCCGTTTTATAGCCAAAAAACGGTCGTTTTTTTTCGTTAAAATCGAACCATTAACTTTGACTGTCCGCCATTTTGTGAAAAATGAATATTTTTTAAAATCCTTCGATTAAAGACTAGTTTATAGTTATATTTGACTAAATCCAACCGCATTTTTTTTTCAGATGATCCACTTCGCCGCAATGTTAGTCACCGCAAACCGTGTATATAAAAACATTATTTCATTGACGGCCATTTTCCACTAAACAATGTAAAATTTTTCAATAAAAAAATTACTGAAAGTTCTTCAAGATGTGTTCTTTAAGATGGTATATTGATCGATTAAAAAAGTTTTGTAGTTTTCTTTAAGGGACCACTGTGACCCCCTGTTTTTTTGCCATTTTTCAAGAATTTTTTTTGTGGGAAAAAAAGAGATATTCGAAAAAAATTTTTTGTTTTTTTCGTTGTTTATTGAAGATACATAAAAAAAAAATTTCAAATTTTTCACGCCCTATGGTGACGCTGGGGAAGCTCCCGCGTCAGGTACTGTTGCCTCTGCAGTGGTTCGCGGCACGCAGCAGAACTCTCTCCAAAGTCGATCTGAAAAAAAATACCGAGTGTTTTCGTTAATAATATGATATTTTGAAGAGAAGTACATAGGGATTTGAAAAAATATTGATTTTTAAAAAATAGGCACGCTTGTGAAATTAAAGGACGATTTTCGAGCAAAATTTCTCGTCGAAAATAGGCTATAACTTTTTTATTATTGAGATATCGAAAAAATCCTATGTACTTCTTTAGATAATCTAGTTTTATTGATGCAGTCCAAATTTGAAGTCGATCGGATAAAAATTGCTCGAGTTCTGCTGCATGCCGCACTCAAAAAAGTGGTTTTGAGAAAAACGCGTTCAAAGTTTTAGGTTTGTTAATTTATGCGATAATTTGGAAAAAAAATGTTTACCTTTAATCAGCGATGCCGGCACCATATAGCTGGCCTTCAAGAAGCAAATCATAGTCCCTAGCATCTTTTCTCGAACTTGTAGAGGCTCTTCTTGCCTCTTTTGCAGCGTCTGGGAGCGAGCGCTCCGCCAGCTCGATCCGCGCTGCGTCGGTTTCAACGCAAAAATTAAAACAATTTGGGCCGATAGTTATCCCCAACGTCTCCAAAACTTTCATGAGGCTTCTCAGGCCATCATTGAATAATAATACCGCGATATCAGCTGCAATATCGACGATTTTTTTGCTCCCGGACTGACACTTGGGGGCTATTGCCCAAACTGATTTGTTGTAGCTTTCGTTGTTGTTTTGCGTGAAGCCGCCCAAACAACGCTGCAGCAAATCTTCTCTGCTCAAATTTTCGAAGACTGGCGTAATTGCCTCCAATACTTCCTCAGGAAGAGGCGGCTTATGGCGATATTCAGAAATATTACCGCTTGCGACCGCTCGCTGCCACGACTCGACTCCTCGTCACATAGCTCCGTTTTGTTCCCTTTTTCCCTGCGTACACTTTCGGATTATCCATTTCGATGTGCAAAGAATAATTCTGAGCGTTCGATATTTATAAACGAAACGATTCGGAGCGTTTAGACACGAGTAGCGTCGCTTCTATTCGCAAACTGACGCTATGACGCTATCCCTATACCTGCCTTGAAAATTTTTCAATTATCGCCACCTATGGCTTTTTTTCGAAACTATATTTATAACAATAGCCGGTTTTTGTGAAGGGAGACAAAAGAATACCTGAGAAAGACCCGCAGGACCTGGGAAAGGCCCGGTATACCTGCCGACCCTGAGGCGCGCAGCTGCGCGGGACCCCGAGCGTCACGGAACGCTGCACCACTCCACAAAATATTCAATATCTCCGAAAATAATTATTTTTTCGACCTGGGTCCAACGGCATCTTAATCTTAAATATATTTTAGATTTTTCTAGATGGTTTTCAAAAAATCGATTTTTTGAAGCCGTCACAGTGGTGTTGTCCCTTAAAAAAATTCATGAAAAAGGCCTTCTTTTTGCGCTACAAGTGCGCAAAAAAAGTTGCGCTACAAGCGGGGGTAACGCCTTAAATATGTATATGTACTAAACACATATATATGGGAAGCAGCTATTTTTCATAATTCTGCAATGCAAATCGACAACCCTGAATTAGGATCGGACGAGGCTTTTTACGGCACATGCATCTTAGTAAAATTGGTGACATAGCGCACTTTGCAGGTTAGGTTTGACGAGTGCTTTGATACGTGCCTCAACGAATTTGCATAGAAATAGACCAAAATGCATAGCAAAGCAAATTATAAAAGAGAATGTTGTACTTACTCGAACTTTTAAGTCGATACTCGAAGTATATCCTACTTCAAACGATCCTTGGCTAACCTAAAAAGCAGACGTACGCTTTTAGAATAAAAATACTGTACATTAAATATATGTATAGGAAAAGAGAATAATAGAACGAAAGACACTAACGTATATACAGGGTGTCCCAAAACTCAACGATAATCTGAGACCGGATGAAAGGCCAAGTTATACCAGTTCTGGGAAAAATACAAAAAAATCCATATCACTCAGTTCAGCGATAATAGACATTTAAAAAAAAAAAGTTGAAATTCGACACCCTTGGTCGCATTTTCAAGTCCTGTGATCACCAATGTCACAATTTCGCTGTGATTTTTTTAATTTCGTGATCTTCATTAACGATGCTATTAATCGCAACTACAAATTAATGCAAAAAACATTGTTAATATAATAAAATAAGTTAAGTTTTAGTGAGTCATGGTTCACAAAAATATTGTTACTTAACTTTGACACTTCATTTTGAAACAAAAATGTACTACACTACCCGTGGCAAGTTATTTCAAAAGATGGCGCATTTAATCAAGATTTCAAAATGGTGCAACACTTGCCACTTTTCTTGCCATTAAAAATTTTATTTCTTATTTTTTTCAAATTGAGCTTATTTTGAACAACTCAACATTAGGAATTTTTGTTACTAAAATTTGTTATTTTTTGTTTCTGGTCTGAAATAAAATTATTATTTTTAGTAAAGAGGTAATTGGTTATTAACTGACTCAATTACCTCTTTTTATTGTAAAAAACATATGTTTTTTACAATAAAAATTGGCCAGAAACAAAAAGTAATAAATTTTAGTAACAAAAATTCCTAATGTTGAGTTGTTCAAAATGAGCTCAATTTGAAAAAAATAAGAAATACAATTTGTAATGGCAAGAAAAGTGGCAAGTGTTGCACCATTTTGAAATCTTGATTAAATGCGCCATCTTTTGAAATAACTTGCCAAGGGTAGTGTAGTACATTTTTTTTTCAAAATGAAGTGTCAAAGTTAAGTAACAATATTTTTGTGAACCATGACTCACTAAAACTTAACTTATTTTATTAAATTAACAATGTTTTTTGCATTAATTTGTAGTTGCGATTAATAGCATCGTTAATGAAGATCATGAAATTAAAAAAATCACAGCAAAATTGTGAAATTGGTGATCACAGGACTTGAAAAAGCGACCAAGGGTGGCGAATTTCAACTTTTTTTTTTAAATGTCTATTATTGCTGAACTGAGTGATATGGATTTTTTTTTGTATTTTTCCCAGAACTGGTATAACTTGGCCTTTCATCCGGTCTCAGATTATCGTTGAGTTTTGGGACACCCTGTATATTTCAATAGCTGTATTTACTCGATTTATTATCGTTACACGTATTTTTTGCCGGTGAAGTGAAACGGCGTGACACACTATATTCGCACTATGACAAAAGTGATCTGTTTAATGTCATCTTTAGGACAACATTTGGATGACTTTTACTATTTCCCGCCAATACCAAATATCTTAAAAGATAGTATTTTACCGATATCTAAAAGATGTCATGGAAAAGACGTCTTACGTAATTCGTCTTTATGATATCCTTTGGACAACGTTGAACTAGATACAATAGATAAGAATAAAGCGATTACTTTTTAATAACTCAAAAATGTCATCAAATGGGGATTTAATAACTCAAAAATGTCATCATATTTTGGGATGCCTTTTAGACATCCGTTTTCATAGCCGAAAGATATCATAAAAAAGAAAACTTCACTGCAGCATTACACGGGATGTCATTTGAAAGATGTCGAATAGTTATCTTACGGTCATGTCTTAAAGGTAACCTGACAACGTTAACTTATCGACGTCAATTGGACTGGGTCGCCTCGCTCTCCGGAAGAGCGGTGAAATTTTGCGATTACGAATTATTTAAAAAAAAGGTCTCGAATCGATTTCTTTCGTCGACGGCGGTCGTCGGTGGAAATTTCGTTACAGTTTCTGGCATTCGGGGTTTGCCCGAGATTCGTCTTGTGGCAGGGTGCTGGCATTTTCCCATTCCTTTTGAACTAATTAAAATACATAAGCTCGAGCACTACTTGTACGCTCGATGCCGCTTATCGTCGACGAATTCGATCTTTGCCAAAATCTCGAGGGAACGAGATTGCCCAAAACTCACTTTACAAGAGAGTGGTAAAATTTTACAATGCTCATTGTTTAAACAAATGCGTTCGGCGTTTTTATCTCTGCCAAGGTTCATCTTCAGCAGGTTCTCGGAGGGTCAACTTCTCGAGCAATAAATATTGCTAGCCTCGCTCTACGGAAGAGCGGTGAAATTGTTCGATCGCCAATTGTTTAAGAAAATGGCCTTAAATCGAGTTCTTTTGTCGACGACGGCCGTCGGTGTAATTTCCATTACGGTTGAACTTTCTAGGAAACGGGGTCCTTGCTCGAGACTCTCATTGTGGAAGGGTGCTGACATTCTCTTGTCCGTTTTTAATTAATTTAAATAAATAAGCTCGAGGGCTATTTTGAATCTCGATGCTGCTTATGGTCGACAAATTCGATCTCTGCCAAAATCTCGTGTAAGTGAGATCGCTCGAGACATACTCTACAAAGAGTTGTAAAGTTTTACAATGCTAAATGTTTAAACAAATGCGTTCGGAATTATTCTCTCTGCCATGGCTTTTTTCGGCAGGTTGTCTGCGGCCGACCAAATTCGCGAGCGAACAAGATCGACCCTGTCTCACTTTGCGAAAGAGTGGTGAAATTGTATAATTATTGCCAAATAAACCGTTTAGCCTTTTTTTCTCTCTGCCGGGATTAATCTTCGGCCGGTTTCTCCAAGGATCGATTTTTTCTAGCAATGACGATCGCAGGAGTCTCGCTCTACAGAAGAGCGGTGAAATTTTACGTTCGCAAATTGTTTAAGGCGTTACCCCCACTTGTAGCGCAAAAAAGGCCTTTTTCATGAATTGTTTTAAAGAAAACTACAAAACTTTTTTAATCGATCGGCAAATGGCCGTCAATGAAATAATGTTTTTATATACACGGTTTGCGGTGACCAACATTGCGGCGAAGTGGATCATCTGAAAAAAAAATGCGGATGGATTTAGTCAAATATAAGTATAAACTAGTCTTTAATCGAAGGATTTTAAACAATAGTCATTTTTCACAAAATGGCGGACAGTCAAAGTTAAAGGTTCGATTTTAACGAAAAAAAACGGCCATTTTTTTCGAAAAAAAAATCGAACGATTAAAGACTACATTTTTATGTATTAAATAAGCCTGCAAAATTTCAAGAAGATCGGTTCATTAGTGTTCGAGTAATCTTGGTCACCGACTTCAGAAATGCCAATTTGAGAAAAACGCGTTTAAAGTTTCAATTTCAGTTTACACGAAGAAAATATTTTTTTTTGTAAACTTACATAGAGTCATCTATTCTGGGCCCATACAGAAGTTCTTCCGCCGACGATGCCGCTTGCAAAACGGAAATTTGGTGTTGCCTTCGTAACATTCTTCTCCTTCACGAGTGCTCTCGGCCGCACGTCTCTCTGCCAGTGCAATCCGTGCTTCGTCCATTCTATCAGCGTATTCGTGCGCGTTGTGTCCACAGCTCACTCCGATTGAGTTCAAATAAAATAATAATGATTTTGAACCTCCGTTGAATAGTCCAATCGCAATATAAGCTGCTAAATTTACAACGATTGCTCTACTCGAGACGATTTTTGGGCTGATTTTCCAAATAAGTTGGTTGAAGCTTTCGTTGTTATTTTGATTGAAGCCACCGACGCATCTTTCGAGTAAAGTTTCCTTACTCAGATCGTTGTATATAGGTCTGATGGCATCCAATACATTTGATGGAAGTGGTTTGTAATCGTGTTGAAAAGCCTCGTCTCTCGCCTGAGCTCGTTGATACGAACACCACGATTCTTCACCGGTTGGGCATCTCTCATGGTGTGGATTTGCATCGGTTGAACTGTAATGATCGAAGGTCGCCCATATTGCCTCATGCATATCGTGAACAGAAGCAGAATGGCGTCGAATAGCAAGTCCATAGTACACAGTGAGCTTGTCAATAAATTTTCCTGTCAGCCGTCCTTTACCACCAAGCTTTTTGTTTTTTTTTTCACTAAATTACGAAGACGGGATCCCATACGCTTTTGGACGTGACCGATGCATTCTTTTTTTATAACTTCTACTTCGTCATAAGCATGAGAATTTACTAGCCCAGTGTACGGTTTCGAATCTCCGTCTCCAATATAGTAACGATACAGGACATTATATATTTCTATTGAACGCTTTAAGATTTCGATAATGAAGTCCACCTCCATTTTTCCCGAAGAGCCTTCGTGATTTGCACTGCAGTTATCTTCGTGTGTTTCGTACCATTCTTCGTATTCCGCATCATTTAGCTTATGTTTCCACGATTCACACATTTTACAACACGCACTTTTTACCACAAGATCAAGTACTTTTCCACTGTAGTAGCCTATGACTGATGTGACTCCGAACAACGACGTATATCCTCGCTTCCTCCAGGATCCATCTCCGGAAACTGTTAATTGAGGAGTTGCATCGCCTTCTGCATTAGGTGTATCTTCAATTTCTTCTCGTACGGCTTTTTTAAATATTACATCTGCACCTGTTTTCACAGATTCATAAATACTTTTCAAAATTATTGAATATGTATTCTCGGTAAGAAACCTTGGCACGTCCATAAGTCCGCAAAATTGTTGTGCTCCAGCCAATCCTATGCCGAGAACTCGTATGGTGAATATAAATCGACGATTTATTACATACGAATGTTCCAAAAACGGAGAAGATGGTATCAAATTATCTGCACATGAGTCACATTTCACAACGATTTTGAAGCCTAGTCCTCTTGCACTTGCCGTTTCAAACGTAATATTTCCATTACACGTTTTGCATTTCACTAAATTTGAAATAGCAGCAAACACAACCCAAAAGTTAACAATCCGATATTCAATATTAGGACTTTGATTCACAGTCATATCAATATTATTTTTCAGTTTCTTCGCAGACGTGCTGAAACTTTCAGTTTCCGTTTCGGCCAGGTTGGGGTTAAAAACACCCTTCCTTTTTTTTGGTCGAGATATCCGTAAATTATCACTGCTTCTTGTTTGTCGCGAACCTTTTTTTCGATCCATTTTTGAATGTAAAATGAATAAAAACTGCGCTTATAATATTATGAACGGCGGAATATACGTCTTATATAGTCGAACTTTCGAGCTACACTGACGAGTTTAGACCATAACAGACAACGAAAATACGTTTTTATAAATTCCAGTCTATTATATGAACGTTGTGAATGCCAGGTATACGACCCTTTTCATCGAACAATGCATTGAAGGTCGGATGAAGGGTCGAGCGCGCCAGACGGCAGACTAGCCGGTCGTTTACACAACGGATTCTTCTCTTTCAACGCTCATATCTCAGTCAATTTTGTTCGGATCGACTTGAAATTTTCAGGACATATTCGCAGATCAAGAGACGCGGCAGCGTCTTGACGCCAAGTAATAAAAAAAAAAATTTTACGCCACTGATCGATGCCACCGATCTCGACGCCACTGACCGACTGACGACACGCCGCGACTCTTTATACAGTAAGTTGGGCTCTAGCAGACGACGTTTTAACTTTGTTCCGATATTATGCGAAAACGCGGCAACAAATCGAAAATCTAATGACAGTTTACCAATGTAATGTGATTTTTTCCTATCGATTTTGTTCGGGCTGTTTTTCGATTTGTCCACTCAATCTCGGGATCTCATAATTTACGGCCGAATTTTCGGGTGACTTTTTACCCCAAAAATTTTTCAACACTCGTCCATTGTCTTTCATTGAATGAAATAAAGTCATTGGCTCATATCGTAAACATAACGCATACGCCGTTCTGTGAATTGATTAACACTTTAGCGCAACAGGCACAGCAACGCCACCGCTCTCTCGAACGGCACGACTCGAACTACACCCTGCTTGCAATATATATATATATATATATGTATTCTAATACAGTCGCTTTGACAGCTCGAGTAACCAAACACGGTTAGTCGAACGTGGATGTGAAAAAAAAACAAACGGCTCTTATTAGAGCCAAAAATTTATTTAACAAAGGTTCACGTCGTTCAAATTTAGGTGTGGATTATTTATTTGATCCTAACATGCGTATATGAGCCGTGGCGCTCGCGCGGAAACCGTCGGAGAAACAGCGAGGACGATACGCAAATAGATACAGAGTAAGTTAAAAACAAGAATGTGCTCATTTCTTTCACTTGCTTATATAAAATCATTAAAAAATTTGCAGACAGACGTGCATGTGTAGCTTTTGTGTGCCCTGAGAGCATAACCTAGCTTCTATATGTCATTACCAATTTGTGTGTTCATAACCTCGTTCCATTAACATTTTATGAACATATCTTCAAAATTTTCTGAACAGAATTTTGTCATAGACGATGAAGTTTTTTTTTTTGTAGAAAATGCATTCGACTCTGTAGAATTTATATTGACGCAGAGCTTGACAATTATTTTGCCTGATATATTATTCATCGCTGAAAAATCTCTCATGAGAAATAAAGGCTTTGTGCAACACGATATATAAACCTAGATCCCCTACGGCGTCCAATAGAACATGTAAAATAGAACACCATTACACGACCATTCCAAGTTCTTGCGAATTTTGTTCATACGAACCCGTGATCAAACATACAGGTATCGAATAGGCAGCCTAATTAACATACATGCGATGCAATCGACACCTGTATATTTGATCACGGGTTCATACGAATAAAATTGGTGCGAACCTGTGATTGTCGCGTAATCGTGTTCTAGGACAACACCTAATGTTTGGCTCGATCTCACAGACTCAAGCCTGACAGCGCTTTCATATGCCTCGCCATTCTTTTCATACTGTGGTGATCACCATATTTCATTGTTGCGGCTGCACAATCTATGTCTACATGGAACGATGATAGTCCGCCATCTCCGAGAAATCTTCGAGTGCCATACCTGCATCGAAGACTTTCCTTGGTTATGTCGTTCAACGCCTTGAAGTTTATCGTCCCAAGTGCGCTCAATGTGTCAAATACTATGGAAAGCCAAACTTCAGATACTCCATGTCACTCGATGCCTTGAATCGTGCAACATTTGGGCATGAAACCCTTTTCCGGTACGGAGAGCGACAACGAAACCTTTTGACATTTTTCCAGCTTGACATAACATAAAAATGATTAAAACATGAATTTTAGCATTTTTCATAAAATGAAAAGGCCTTAGAACTATTGTGCCATCTGGCCAAGGAAGGCCAGATTGTGAATGATTGTGCGCTTTTTAATGTTAACATGAAAATGTGATTGAAGCTGCATATTTTATGTGTTACGTGATTATCGGCTATTATGTAAATTTAAAATAAGATGATTGTCAACAAAACCTTTTTTTTGTCAGACCGGCTTTAGTTTTAATTTACTGTAAAACAACCTAAGATTTCTTGAATAAAAATCCTGAAACTGAGTATAAATGTGTGATAATAATTTCTCTAATTTCTATTGTGCCAAATTAAATATGGTTAATGAAACTGAATTGATTACATTTATCAAACATTTGAAACGTAGGGACCCTCAAACTTTTATTAATAGTCACATATAGGTGACTGGGTAAAAAAAAATATTTTACATTTTTTAGTACATTAAATAAAAGCTTGTCTAAAAGAAAAGTTTTTTTTTATATACAAATTTTCCGTACCAATCTGACTGTGTTAAATGAAAAAAAAGAAAAACCGCGTTTCGAAAATATATGGTTCTGCACTTTAAGGTATTTCTTTCACGAACCCGAATATTTAACAAATAACTGATTTGCGTCTATTATTTTTACACGGTGTTTACATTCCTTTATTCAACCGAATTCATTTTGAACGATAAATGTCAATTGTCTAAAAGAAAGAAAAAAAAGATGAGTTCTCTTTGAAAATGAGCTTTATTGAAAGTATGGCCCGGCCACGGTGACCATTGGCATTGAGACATGTGTGCCATTAAGCCTTCATGCGACGTTGGCTCGCTCCACCTCTCCGTTTCGTCGCCGGGAGAAAAACTGTCGTCTTCATTTACATAAAAGTCAATATTTAATAAATGCCGTAGACGGATCATTTAATTTTTGGGTGACAATTTTGGTAATATACTGAATGATTTGACATTTTTTCATAACATCCTTAACATTTTTTACACTATTCCGTGTGTAAAACTGCCGATCGGCATGAGTCTAGGCATCTTCTTATGTAAAAACTGTTTGTTGAATTCAAATTTAAAATTAAATTATGAAATTAAAAATTCAATTCAAAATTATTAAAATCAAATATTAAAATTTGAAGGGTGCATTCAGTATATGTAACGAATCCACTATATAAATTTGAACAAATGGTAACATTTGATCATTTGACCCGAAGCTTCTTAACGATATAAGGAAAGACGTGTATTCTTGAGCAGCCTCCAGCAGGGTAAATGTGACGCGTTATCCAAGTGCATCCGGTTTTTGTTTACAATGAACAAATCGATTTGCATTCCACTCGCTGAACACGCAAATAAAATAACGCAATGAAGTTGGATTTTCGTAAAATATTTTTATTGATCTCTAGTTTTTTTAATTAAAAGTTTTCTCCTGCTGCAACAAACAAAGCGCAATTCATGAAACATGGAGACGGTATATCAAAAAGTAAAAAATTAAGACGTACAGACTTGGGCGTAATTCTATTTATAAATACGAATATGAATTTATTCACATCGTGATTTTCATGTGAATATAAATACAAATGTATTGATACTTCACTTTTTGTATTCACATGCATGCATACAAATACAATTGTATTCACAAATATTCTGAACATACAAATAGATTCACAGAAAAAATTGTGAATATTCACCAAAAAGTGAATATTTACAAAAAATCCTGTGAATTAAAAAAAATACACATCAAAATCTGTGAATGGAAATGTATTCATAAAAAATTGTAAATACAAAAAAATTCACAAAATAAGTTGTAAATTTTTTCATATTTAAGACAAATTAAAATCAAATTCACAATAATTAGATTAAAATTTACACCATTAGTGAGTTCGTACGCATTTTGAGAGAAAACATTGCCTCGAGGCAAAGAAATTTTTGCACAAAACTTTTTGTGCGAAAATTCCTTTGCCTCAACACAATGGTTTCTCTCAAAATACATAAGAATTCACTTGTGGCGTAAATTTTAATATAATTGTCGTGAATTCGATTTTAATTTTCTTCAACTTGAGGAAATTCACAACTCATTTTGTGAATTTTTTCATATTTATGATGTAATATTTGGAACTCACTTTTTTTGCAAAAATTTCTTCGCCTCGACGCAATGTTTTCTCTCAAAATACGTAAGAACTCACGTTTGGTGTAACGTGAGTTCTTACGTATTAATCGAATACGTTTTAATCTAATCATTGTGAATTTGATTTTAATTTGTCTTAAATACGAAAAAATTCTCAACTTATTTTGTGAATTTTTTTGTATTTACAATTTTTTGTGAATACATTTGCATTCATAGATATTGATTTGAATTTTTTTTAATTCACAGGATTTCTTGTAAATATTCACATTTTTTGTGAATACAGTAGAACCTCGATTATCCGAACCAATTGGGACCGAGACTAGTTCGGATAATCAAAAGTTCGGATAATCGAAACGTGGGTTATTTGTGACGAGATCATAAACAACAACCTTTTACATAAAAACAGTACAGTACATGTCAAATTTTAATATATATATATATATGTACTGCTTTTATGTACATACATATATCAGGTGTTAAAATATATATATATATATATATATTAAACAGCTGAAAAAAGTCGAATGCCTTTTTTAATATATTTTTTATAAAATCGTCCATTTTTAATTGACGAACGGCCGTAACGCGTTTTTGAGCGGCTAAGTCTCGCAGCCGTTTGAGAAGGAGAAGTTGCATTGGGTTGCTCATTGTTGCTCACGGCAGTGGCAGCGAGCAACAATGTATCTTTCGCGCCAACGTTCGGATAATTGAGCGTTCGGATAAACTAAGTTATCGTTCGGATAATTGAGGGTTCGTATAATCGAGGTTCGGATAATCGAGGTTCTACTGTATATATTAAACACCTGAAAAAAGTCGAATGTCTCTTTTAATATTTTTTTAATAAAATCGTCCATTTTTAATTGACGAACGGCCGTAACGCGTTTTTGAGCGGCTAAGTCTCGCAGCCGTTTGAGAAGAAGTTGCGTTGGGTTGCTCATTGTTGCTCACGGCAGTGGCAGCGAGCAACAATGTATCTTGCGCGCCAACATTCGGATAATTGAGCGTTCGGATAAACTAAGCCATCGTTCGGATAATTGAGGGTTCGGATAATCGAGGTTCTACTGTATTCCCAATTTTTTTCTGTGAATTTATTTGTACACATTCAGAATATTTGTAAATACAATTGTATTTGTATGCATGCATGTGAATACAAATAAGCGAACTATGAATAAATATTTCACTAATAGGCGTTTGTAAATCACCCTGCAAATACGTCGATTTAATAGTGGAAGGGACTGAAGACTTATAAAAAAATATTTATAGCATTTGGTAATATACAAGTTTCCAGAAACGACGTGTCCTGTTTTTTTAACTATCTGTTTAAATCTTACCCTTTTAGAATCTTTGAAAAAGTGAAAAAAAATAATACCAAGTAATGAATTCACTCCTCTTGGAACTGGCGCAGAACGAAAAAAAGATTTTTCCCCTTTCAAAAAGATATGAAATCCCCTTTAAAAACTTTTAAAAAGTTAAAAAAGAACGCCAAGTAACAAAATACCCCCGAAAACATTATTGCTTGTTTGATCATATACAAAATTCTGATTTATCTTGAAATATTTTTTAATTTTATTTAACGAATGCTTTTATTATATTTTTTCAATTAAAATGTACAAAAAAAGTGAAATAACTTTTTATAAAGTAGCCAAGCAAGTTTACTAAAAACGTAAACAAAATTGTTAAACCTTAGAACTAATGTTTTCCTAAATATTTCATTTTTATTTTAAAAATCACATTACTATTATAACAAAAAATTGGTATTACAATTATATAAAAATACAACGTATTTACCACATAAGTACACTGGAAATGCTGTGCAACGACTTGGCGTGCATGGTTAAGAGAAATAGCTCGGGAAGATACACAATATATATATAACCTGTAACAACGCATCAACTGCCAGTGTTATTAACAATGCGATTTCCTGCACCTTGCGCTAGTGTGATTCGGACAAGATCACGGACGGAGCTACCTACTCCGTCACAACTCGGCAACGGTTTGTCGGAAATAAAAAAATCAAAGTCCATCAGATTTAATTCGACAACAGCTACAAAATGACCCTCAGATATAAAGTTTTATAAAAAAATAAAAAAATGGCAGATGAAAAAGGAAAAAAAAAACGCGTTTTTTTCGCAGTTTTTCGCAAAAAAAGAGTAAAAATCAAAATTTTAAAACCATCGCGGGTCATCTTGTTGCAAATGATGTTTACAATATGTGGTTCAAATTTCAAGAGAATCGGTTTATTAGTTTTAGAGATACGATGGTAGTACAGTCGTGCTGTCGCTGAAAAACCTCGGAATCGGAGAAAATTAGAAGAAGGCTAGTTTTTGACAAGTGATTTTGTAGGTGCCGCGGGTGCTTAATCCAAGGTTGCCTAAAAATCGAGGTGTAGGGTTTTTTAGGGGATGAAAGGAGATGGGGGTGTATTAATGCCAAACTGCAGCCCCTACGAGGTCGGTGCCGTGAGACAAAATGTGCAGAAAAATCCGGGCTTTAGTTTTGTCCACAGCACCGAAGTCGTGGAAGTTCATTTTAGGGGTGATAAAGTGGGGTGACATTTTGAAAAATCAGTTTTATTCCAATAACTCTTTAGAAAAAAATCGTACACTTTTTGTTCAAATAGGAACGTTGCAGCCCTCGAAAAGATGCGACGATCGAGTATTTGATCATCACTGTCCGATATCTTCACCGCCCAAAAAATGGTTAAAGAACAAAAAAAAAATTGTTCATTGAATAACTCAAAAACGATCGGTTTTTCGGGTATGGTTCAAATGTACGAAATGTACAGAATATTTTTCTCTACATTTCCGTTGCTATGGACCACCCTTGAATTTTTATTTTCCAACCCTTCCCGGGGGTTGACAATTCAAAATGAAATTCTGGGAAAACTATTGACCGCACGAATTCGCCGCCGTGGAAGAATTTGTAGCTTGAACCCGTGAAAAATTTGCCGGCGCTTAACATGCGGCCGACGCTTGGTACGATATTCAGCACCAACCACCAATACCCAGTGTTGGTCCTTTATACGCGCCAATGGTTTGGCCATGATTCTGCCAGTGCTCATTTGAAGCATGGCAAACCAACGAACACCCAGCCTTGGGCCAAATATTGATTACCAACTGTCAGCCAACTATCGGGTCCCAGTGTTGGCCCCGGACATGGGCCAATCGGTTGATCGTGGGTTTGCCAGTCTCGAATTGAAGCTCGGCACACCATCGAAAAGCCAACGCTGGGCCAGCACTAATTAATGACCGTCGGCCTATTGTCGGGGCGTGCGCAGGCCCTGAGTCTGAACCAATCGTTTGACCGTGGTTTTGCCAACGCTCATTTTTAGCATGGCAAACTGACGAATTGCCAATCCTGGCCCAACACTGGCTTTGAACGGTATATTCCATACATATATACAAGAATGCTTTTTTACGTGTATACGTATATACGTAATATGTGTGTGTGTGTGTGTGTGTGTGTGTGTGTGTGTGTGTGTGTGTGTGTGCGTGCGTGTGTGCGTGCGTGCGTGCGTGCGTGCGTGCGTGCGTGCGTGCGTGCGTGCGTGCGTGCGTGCGTGCGTGCGTGCGTGCGTGCGTGTGTGTGTGTGTGTGTGCGTGTGTTTGTGTGTGTGTGTGTGTGGACTATACAAGAATTTTTTTACGTATAAACGTATATACGTATATACGTAAAAAAGCATTGGCAAAACCACGGTCAAACGATTGGCTCAGACTCAGGGCCTGCGCTCGCCCCGACCATTGGCCGATGGTCATTAATTAGTACTGGCCCAGCGTTGGCTCTTCGATGGTGTGCCGAGCTTCAATTGTAGACTGGCAAACCCATGATCAACCGATTGGCCCATGTTCGGGGCCAACACTGGGACCCGATAGTTGGCTGACAGTTGGTAATCGATATTTGGCCCAAGGTTGGGTGTTCGTTGGGTTATTATACATTTTTTTATTATCGCTGCACGCAATTTTCTACGTCCTGTGATAATAAAAACTCATAACTCTTTTCTGAAATTCAGTTTATTAAAAATAAAATTGATTTATACTAGTTTTGTGGTGTATTAAAAAAAATGCCGAGGTATTATGACAGTATTAAGAAACGCCGAGTGTTAAAACGACGACAAAAATTAGAAGACTCTTTACAGCAGGTTAGGATCAGAGGCAACGAAACAAAAGGACAAGTAATAAATAGTGAAACAAATTTGGAAACATTCCACGAAGTGATTGTGCATAACGAGTTTAATGAATCTAATAACTCTCCCGATGAGCAATCATCGAGCACAGAAACTTCTGAATCTAATCCATGTGCGGGAATAAGGACCGATGCATGGTCTCTGAAAGAAAAATTGAGGTTATTTTGACAACCCTACACTGGGCCAACGCTAGCCCGAATATTGCGCCAACAATATGAAGCCGACCTTAGCCCTACTATGGGCCGGTGATCACGCCAACCGTCAGCCAATGATCGTGATCTCTTTAGCCCAATGTTGGGCCAATACCTGGCCAATTGTTAAGATTTCCGGTAAGCCTACCATTGGCCAACCGTACAACCCAGCGTTGGGCCGAAGAGATCACTCCTACCGTGGCGCAACACTAAACGGGTGGTGCTGCCGTTCATCGGCCAATGGTAGAATATGATTGGCGTGACGCTGGCTCGAGGTTGGGTCGGTTGCGTCGTTTTTCGCCCAACGTTGGGCCAATACCCAGCCAACTGTTAGGATTTCCGGTAAGCCTACTATTGGCCAACCGTACATCCCAGCGTTGGGCCGAAGAGATCACTCCTAACGTGGCGCAACACTAAACCGGTAGTACTGCCGTTCATCGGCCAATGGTAGACAGTGATTGGCGTGACGCTGGCTCGAGGTTGGGTCGGTTGCGTCGTTTTTCGCCCAACGTTGGGCCAATACCCGGCCAACTGTTAGGATTTCCGGTAAGCCTACTATTGGCCAACCGTACATCCCAGCGTTGGGCCGAAGAGATCACTCCTACCGTGGCGCAACACTAAACCGGTAGTGCTGCCGTTCATCGGCCAATGGTAGACAGTGATTGGCGTGACGCTGGCTCGAGGTTGGGTCGGTTGCGTCGTTTTTCACGGGAACCCTCAGCTACATTTTTGTCCATAGCGCGAAACTCGTATCTCTTTATTTTCGATCGATAGTTTTCCCAGAATTTCATTTTGAATTTTCGACCCTTTGAGGCGGGTTTGAAAAAGCAAAATTCAAAGGTGGTCCATAGGAACGAAAATACAGAGAAAATTATTCTCTACATTTCGTACATTTAAACCATCCCCGAAAAATCGATTGTTTTTTAGTTATTCAATAAACATTTTTTTTGTTAATTCTTCAACAATTCTTTTGGGGGTGAAGTTATTGGAGAGGGATGAAATTTTTTTTTTTTAAATTGTATGTGCTACGGCGAACGCTGCGCCAATTTTAGCTTCCATGTACAGGGATTTTCCCCCTTTTTACATTTCCCTCCATTTTCTCCAATCCACATCCCTAATCGATTCCTGCCTTGCGGCCGCAGCCGACTTCCCTCTCTGTATCGCATTCACCATGACTTTTTTTTTGTCATGGGTATAGGGAAACTGCGGAAAACCTATACCAATACAGCCGGTCACGAGTTCGCTTCCCAGCCTCGGAGCTAGTCGCGTTTCGTCGAGAAATAGCTCACAGGCTACAGCCATACACATCCGACACACACACGTACCGGTCCGTGTGCGCGGCATCTGTGTAGAACTGGAGCTACGTCACGCCTGTGTTTTTATTTCTCGACGAAACTACGAGACGGTGATTCGAACTCGCGACCTCCCGATGTGTTGATTTCAGAGGCAGATACGCTAACCACTAGACCAACACATCGGTTTATTGGAGAGGGATGATCGAATACTCGATCGACGCATCTTTCCAAGGGCTACAATGATCCTATTTGAACAAAAATTGTATGAATTTTTCCTAAAGAGTTATCGAATGAAAACTGATTATTCAAGATTTCGCTTTACTTTTCATCCCCAAAATGAACTTTCACGACTTCGGCGCTGTGGACAAAAATAAAACCCGGATTTTTCTGAACATTTTGTCTCCCGGCGCCGACCTCGCCGAAGTTGTAGTTTGGCTTCAATCTACCCCCATTGCCTAAAAAAAACTCGCGGCACCTACAATATCACCTGTCAAAAAACTAGCCTTCTTCTAATTTTTTTCGGATTCCAATATACAGCACGACTGTACTATAGAGCTAGATTTTGAAAACGTTGTTTCGAGAAAAACGCGTTTGAAGTTTATACTATGAATAACTCTTACCTAAACTCAATCGGCAATTTCTGCACCGTACTGATTGCTCATCATCGTCGATTTCTTTAAGTCTTGCTAGCTTTCGATTTTTTGAGATTTTCAAAGTTGACTGGCCCCTTAAAGGAGGACACCGGTGTAAAATTTTCGAAAAATTTTTTTTTTGGACACACTTTTGAAAAATCCTAATAAACTCAAAATATGTTATGCATACTCGTTTAAAGCCGAAAAAAAAACAGTTTTAAAGTGGTTTTCGAATTAAATTTTTAGGGTAGTCTCCGGCGCTAAAAAGCGTCTTCGGCGATGCCATGCCGGTAGTCGCAATTCTCAACTCGTGTAAGCTTATTATCTATGGGGACAAATTCACCGACTAAAAATAGTTTTATTTTCGACCAATAAGTGGCAGTAGATTACGGAAACAAAACTTCTTCAGCTGTATCGTCTATTAAACCGTTGACTTCAAACACGTTTTTTTTTTCAAAACCACGTTTTCGAAATCGCTTTTCCATGGACGTTATTCATTTACCGAAGTGTGGTATTATATTGGGACGTAGATGAATAAACAAGCGTAATCGACGACAGACCGGGCGAGCACCGCCGATCGTCTTGTTCCGTGTATTGTCAAACTTCGCTGAGCTTCTGTTCTTACCCAGGTAGCAATATGATATCTTATTGTAATCCAAACGGGATCCAAAATAAGTCAAGGATAACTTTTTGGATGGCCAAAAAGATGCCTTTCGGGATCCCAAATTGTATTACTCATGTCCGCCCGGCAGATAACTTTATGGGTGGCCGAATGATGACTTTTAGACAAATTTCGGTTGTCAATACGGCATTTTAATGTTATCGAATTGCGATGACTAAAAGATATCAGCTTAAAGGCATCAAATGTCGGAATCCAAACGTCACCGAAAAGGTGTCATAAAGGCACCGAATATCGTAATCCAAACGTTATCGATAAGTTGTCATCAAGACGTTAAAAAAGGATGAAAAAGATCGACAAACAGTCAACTTAATGACATCCGAAAGATGTCTCATTTGGGATGTATGGGAAGCGCATATATATATATGTATATGAGATATTCCATACCAAACTGAACGCTCAAAAACCCAAACCTCTTCGAACAGTTAATTTGCGATTTTGGTATTCTTTCCGAGTTTGAAAATAGTAATGACTTATTTGGTTATTTTCAACACCGAAAGAATATCAAAATTTGAGACTGATCGAGAGAGGTCGAGTTTTTGAGCGTTCGATTTAGTATATGGAATATCTCACATATATTCTTCTGTATTATATAAATAAATTTATACACACACACACACGCACACGCACGCACGCACCCACCCACCCACACACACACACACACACACACACACACACACACACACACACACACACACACACACACACACACACATGACCGTTCAATAAAATTAAGTATTTATTCTTTATTGGCGGATAATCGCAGATGTAATGCTGTTTTTTTTCCATTATCCCCGCTCGTGGTTTTGCTCGCGTCCCCGGCGTTTATTTTCAGTTACTGTAGCTGCCTTCAACCGCGATCACCAGCCCGACGGATCTACTCGGCTATACGTTTTTCGATTGATTTTATTTTTGTTCCATCGAACGCGCTTCGTATAACATCTGAAAATGTAAATGTATATCCAAATTAAGAAACTATACAACCTTGACCCCAAATCATTAAAAAATATGTAATAAAAATAACGTACCAATGATTAGGTATGGGAATTGGAATTTGGATATTTTCGGAATGTTGTCCGCGCAAATTACCCAGACAACTTTTTGAGACAATTGGTCAGTCATCACCGTTTCCATGACAAATTTTACAGCTTTTTGGAGATTTTTACCAGCGATCTCTTGAATTTTTCTTTTCTGAAAGAAATTAAATAATTTGCGAAAGTACACTGACTCTTAGTGGCAACATATACTCGCATACGTACGAATTGCTCTCGTAGCCGTTCGTTTTCACGGAGGTCATTATCGAATCGCTGCGTCCATAAGAGCACGTACTATACGCCTCTGTTGCCGTTTCAAAAGTTGAGAAAAGGCTTTTGTGGTGTCCTCATCTTTATTTATAAATTCTAATGAATTTACGTACCATATACATGGTTATTCGACCTGAACGAAGAAATAAACGAAAAATGCCGGCGATCGTTGACGCGACGTAACCTAAAAAAATAAGTACACGGCATGACACATTTGTATGAAATGAGAATTTTTTAACATTATAAAAATATACTACATATCTACTTACGAACCTGCAGAAATATTTGACAATAAACGCACAACTTTTTGCGATTATATATCCTGCTTTTACAAAATAAATTTTGGCACACACAGAGGCACACTCAACAGTAGGTCGCCACTTGTTTGAAGTGATCTGTTAAATGTCACCTTTTCGATGACATTTGGATTACGCTATTGGATGACAACTTCTAGACAACGTATTGCCAACTTCCAAAATGCCAACATTAAGAATACGCCAAAAGATATCCTTTAGACAACTTTTTAACATATACATTAGTTAGCAATAAATTGACAACTTTTCGATGTATTTAAATAGTCGTCTTTTGGACTCCACATTAAGATATCATTTTGACAACTATTTTGATTAGTCGTTTTGATAACCTTAAAAAGGCACCTTCAAGGCAACCATAAATTGATATCCAATTGCAATTGACTTCTAGTTATCTTTTAGTCATATACAAAACGCAACCTGAAAACGATAACTTATAGGTATCATTTTGACATCGGTGCTACCTGTGTAACGATGGACGCTAAGTCGTTTCACAGCATTTTCAGTGTACTTGTGTGGTACTTACATTGAACTTTTATTGGGAGTACAAATAAGTCTCCGCCGTATGATAAAAGATGGCCCGACCAGAAGGTTATGGTTGAAATTGTCAGACAAGGAGACTATAGGGAAGCAGTTCATCTTCGAATTGTGAGACGGTATAAGAAACGTCCGTAAATTTGACCCAAGAGCGTGGTGTTAAATATGGCATGTAGGCGTCGTCCGTGTCCTTAGTGTATCAAAGATATAGTAATAGAACCAGTGCATAGAGTGAAAATGACTGTCATGGCGGCTAATTATTGACGCTTGTCAAAAAATCACCTATCGTGCATTAAGATTGTTTGTTTGCGATCTAGTTAGTCTAGTTAGTTTAATGCAATTATTGGTATGACAATTTTTAAAAAGTTCGTACATCTTTGTTTAATTACGAAGAATGTATTACGACTTCGTAAATAATTTTTATAATGCATTTGTGGATAGTTACAAAAAACATCAACCATCAATAAACACCTTAGCGTTAATAGCTTTTAGGAGTTATTACTATTTTATTTGCGTTATTACGATTCTTATAACAAATATGATCAATAATGAAACTAATTTGCCAATAAAAGGCATAACAAATAATTTCAATTTTTTAAAATCATTTCAGTTTTAATAAAACTTTACGAGGAGAGAATCGAAAGCAGTATCTCGCACGGTGCCATACAGTTTTTTGATATTGTGCGTAAAATTAAATTTAACAAACAAACGCATCTCAGTAGTAGTTGGATTATAGACTTTGGACTGTTATCAGCATCTGTAAGTGTTGATATTATTGTAATAAATGTAAAATGTTAAGTGATGGCTCATGGTAGCGGAGAGTCTCGTGATGATACGAATGCTACTGCGTAGTGAGTTCCTGTGTTGCTACTGTCGGTGCGGTTGGTGCCATAGCTTATGCAAAGGATATTTCCGATATGACTTTCGGGTGTATCGCTTCAATTCTTTCGATGAGTTGTCGTTGCCCAATGTCTGTCACTTTATGAGCGTTTGTATATGAACTTGTAGTATAGACATCACGTATAGTTCACTGAGTGATCTAGGCTATTGCAATTTGCACAGCGAGAACACGCGCGAGTCTTGTGATGCTGCGGATGATGCTCGCTACTGCGTAGCGAACCTCTGCGTTGTGTCACTGAAGTTAGTAGAGCATTTGCCAGTCAGCAGATTTGCCAGTCAGCCAAGTCAGCAGATCAAAATTAAGTGAGAGTTCTCTTGGCATGCAGTCGAGTTGTATAGTTCTTGATGGTTTTTAGCAATAGTTCTGGTGATTTTGTCCAAAAAAAGGTGATCGAAAAAATGCTCTGCTAACTTCCCGTAGCAGATCATTTAGAATAAAACCATAAATTACCGGGAGTTCTTTGTACATGCGGATGAGTTCTATAGTTCCTGATAAATTTTAGCAATGTTTCTGGTGATTTTACCAAAAAAAGTGACCGAATTTTTTTTTGGTGTATCTTCCTATAGAAATATGCTAATGAATAGGCGTGAGTTCTGGGTGCTAATTCTGTAAGATATTATCGTTTTGGTATTGTTTGATGGACTTGAGAACAGTTCTGGCTTCCAGCCATTTTAAATAATTGATAAAATTGTTTATTAATATCTAAACTACGGAAGTATACTCTGCTAATGGAATGGCGTTAGTTCCGGGTGTTTTTTGTTTGATATATTATAGTTTTAGTAATGTTTGATGTATTTGAGAAAAGTTGTGGCTCCAGCTATTGTGAAAGAATTATTAAAAATGTTAATCAGTATCTCAACTATACGAGGGTGCTCTGCTGAGAAATAGGCATGAGTTCCAGATGCTTTTTGGGTGGGATATTATTGTTTTGGTATTGTTTGATGTATTTGAGGATAGTTATGGCTTCCAGTAATTTTGAAATAATTATTAAAAATGTTTATCAGTATCTCAACTATACAAGGGTGCTCTGCTGATGCATAGGCGTTAGTTCCAGCTCCTTTTTGTGTGAGATATTATAGTTTTGGTATTGTTTGATCTATTGAAGAATAGTTCTGGCTTCCAGCTATTTTCAAATAATAATTAAAAATGTTTATCAGCATCTCAACTATACATGTGTGCCCTGCTGATGGATAGGCGTGAGTTCCGGGTGCTTTTTGTCTGAGATATTATAGCTTACGTATTGTTCGATGTATGTGAGAATAGAACTGGCTTCCAGCTGTTTTCAAATAAATGTTAAAAATGTTAATTAATATCTCAACTATACTGGCGTGCTCTGCTGATGGATGGGCGTGAGTTCGAGGTGTTTTTTGTGTGAGATATAGTACTTTAGGTATAGTTTAATGTATTTATGAATAGATCTGTCTTGCAGCCATTTTCCACTCTAGTTCTCTAGATTATCTAGTCATGTAGTAGTTCATAATCCGTTCAATAGATTATCTCACACAAGAATCACCTGGAACTGACGCCTATCGATTAGCAGAGTACCCTTTGTATGAATGAGATACAGGTAAAATTTTTTAATAATTATTTAAAAAGAACTGAAAGCCAGAACTATTCTCAAGTACATTAAACAATACCAAAACAATAATATCCCACCCACAAAGCACCTGGAACTCATGGCTACTCCTCAGCAGAGCACAGTTGTATAGGTGAGATGCCGATAAACATTTTTAATTAATATTTTGAAATAGCTGGAAGCCAGAACTATTCTTCAATAGATCAAACAATACCAAAACTATAATATTTCACGCAAAAAGCACCTGGAACTAACGCCGATCCATCAGCAGAGCACACTTGTATACTTGAGATATTAATAAACATTTTTAACAATTATTTGAAAATGGCTGGAGGACAGAACTATTCTTAACTACATCAAACAATACCTAAGGTATCATATTTCACGCAAAAAGCACCTGGAACTCACGCCCATCCATCAGCAGAGTACACTTGTATAGTTGAGATATTAATTAACCGTTTTAACAATTATTTGAAAATAGCTGGAAGACAGAACTATTCTTAATTACATCAAACAATATCTAAACTATAATATCTCACACTAAAAGCACCTGGAACTCATGCCTATTCCTCAACAGAGCACCCTTGTATAGTTGAAATATTAATAAACATTTTTAATAATTATTTGAAAATAGCTGGAAGACAGAACTATTCTTAATTACATCAAAAAACATCTAAACTTTAATATCTCACACTAAAAGCACCTGGAACTAACGCCTATCCATTAGCAGAGCACCCTTGTATGGTTGATATTCTGATAAATATTTTTAATAATTATTTCACAATAGCTGGAAGATAGAACTATTCGTAAATACATCAAACAATGCCTAAACTATAATATATCACACTAAAAGCACCTGGAACTAACGCCTATCCATCAGCAGAATACCCTTGTATAGTTGGCATACTGATTAACGTTTTTTATAATTATTTGAAACCAGCTGGAAGCCAGAACCATTCTCAAATACATCAAACAATACCGAAACAATAATATCCCACCCAAAAAGCACCTGGAACTCATGCCTATCCCTCAGCAGAGCACACTTGTCTAGTTGAGATATTAATAAACATTTTTAACATTTACTTGAAAATAGCTGGAAGACAGAACTATTCCGAAATACATCAAACAATATCTAAACTATAATATCTCACACTAAAAGCACCTGGAACTAACGCCTATACATCAGCAGAGCACCCTTGTATAGTTGAGATACTGATAAACAGTTTTGATAATTATTTCAAAATAGCTGGAAGCCAGAACTATTCTCACATACATCGAACAATGCCAAAACTATAGCATCTCACACTAAAAGCACCTGGAACTAACGCCTATCCATCAGCAGAGCACCCTTGTATATTTGAGATACTGATTAACATTTTTAATACTTATTCCATAATAGGTGGAGGCCAGAACTTTTCACAAATACATCAAACAATGCCCAAACTATAATATCTCACCCTAAAAGCACCTGGAACTAACGCCTATCCACCAGCAGAGCACCCTTGTATAGTTGAGATACTGATTCATATTTTTAATAATTATTTGAAAATAGCTGGAAGCCAGAACTATCCTCAAATACATCAAACAATACCGAAACAATAATATCCCACCCAAAAGGCACCTGGAACTCATGCCTATCCCTCAGCAGAGCACATTTGTATGGTTGAGATATTTATAAACATTTTTAACAATTATTTGAATATAGCTGGAAGACAGAACTATTCTTAATTACATAAAAAATATGTAAACTATAGTATCTCACTCTAAAAGCACCTGGAACTATCGCCTATCCATCAGCAGAGCACCCTTGTACGAGGGCGGGGTGAAAAGTTTCCGGCCTGACCAAGAAAAACGATGTTTAACATTTTTTTTTTGCTTTATTTTTTAACATAATCTCCATCAACACTGATACATTTCTCATAACGGTGTTTTAATTTAGTTATACCAGTTTTAAACGTAGATTCGTCAAGCTCCTCAAAACACTGATTTACAGCTTCGATAACTTCTGCGTTGCTTTTAAATCTTTTTCCGCCAAGCCATTTTTTGAGGTTAGGAAACAGGTAATAGTCGCTAGGGGCTAAGTCTGGAGAGTAGGGAGGATGCGGCATCAATTCAAACTTCAATTCGTGGATTTTGGACATGGCAACAATCGACCAATGCGCTGGTGTGTTATCGTGATGAAACAAAACTTTTTTCTTCGCCAAATGAGGTCGTTTAATTTGCACCTCGTGCTTCAAGCGTTGCAATAACTTTGCGTAGTATTGACCAGTGATAGTCTACCCTTTTCAAGGTAATCAATGTATATAATTCCTCTCGCATCCCAAAAAACAGTAGCCATAACCTTGTTTGCCGATAAAATTGTTTTTGCCTTCTTTGGGGTTGGTTCCCCTTTTCCAACCCACTGTTTTGACTGTTATTTCTTTTCAGGAGTGTAGTGGTGGACCCATGTCTCATCAACAGTTATGAATCGACGCAAAAATTCGTTTGGATTACGCCTATACAGCGCCAAATTGTCGGTAGAAATGGTTTTTCGAAGCAGTTTTTGGTCGAGCGTTAGCAAACGTGGCACCCACCTTGCACACAGATTTTCTATGTTCAAATGGTTGTGTAAAATATTTCGCACACGTTCAGCTGACATCCTATAGGTCTCAGCTATCTCATGCACTTTCAACCTGCGGTCTTCCAACACTATTTTATGGATTTTTTCAATCGTCTCTGAAGTTGTGACTTCAACGGGCCGTCTGAGCGAGGCTCGTCAGAGGTGCTCACACGACCCATTTTAAATTCAGAAACCCACTGCTTAATAGTTGAATATGATGGGGAGGAGTCTCCTAGTGCTGAATCCATCTCTTCTTTTATTTGTTTTGGTGTAAAACATTTCAAATGGAAGCATTTGATGACAGCACGTTTTTTCAATTTTTCCATTTTTACGAAAACAACGGAAGCGTCTCGCGCAATGTGCTCTCAAACGCAAACTAACATAGTGATTGGGCTGAAACTGTACATACAAGCTCGGTAGGAATGGTACTGTAGGACGCCGCTTCGAAACTAGACCTAGTGGCACCATCTCTTGGTCAGGCCGGAAACTTTTCACCCCTCCCTCGTATAGTTGAGATACTGATAAACATTTTCAATAATTATTTCAAACTAGCTGGAAGCCAGAACTATTCTCAAATACATCAAACAATACCAAAATAATAATATTCCGCCCAAAAAGCACCTGGAACTCATGCCTATCCCTTAGCAGAGCACACTTGCCTAGTTGAGATACTGATAAATATTTTTAATAATCATTTCAAAATAGCTGGAAGTCAGAACTATTCACAAATACATCAGACAATACCAAAACAATATTATCCCACCCAAAAAGCTCCTGGAACTCATGTCCATCCTTCAGCAGAGCCCACTTGTATAGTTAAGATGTTTATAAACCTTTGTAACAATTATGTCAAAATAGCTGGAAGCCAGAACTATTCTCAAATACATCAAACAATACCAAACCTACAATATCTCACACTAAAAGCACCTGGAACTAACGCCTATCCATCAGCAGAGCACCCTGGTATAGTTGATATTCTGATAAACATTTTTAATAATTATTTCAATATAGCTGGAAGCCAGAACTATTCTCAAATACATCGAAGAATACCAAAACAATAATATCCCACACAAAAAGCACCTGGAACTCATGCCTATCCCTCAGCAGAGCACCCTTGTATAGTTGAGATGTTAATAAACATTTTTAACCATTATTTGAAAATAGCTGGATGACAAAACTATTCCTATATACATCAAACAATGCCTAAACTATAATATCTCACACTAAAAGCACCTGGAACTAACTTCTATCCATCAGCAGAGCACCCTTGTATAGTTGAGATACTGATTAACATTTTTAATAATTATTTGAAAATAGCTGGAAGCCAGAACTATTCTCAAATACATCAAATACAACGCCAAACATCCACGGTGGGGGTCTAGACTTAACACCACCAGAGGTAGGGAGCTACAAAACGCCACGATCGAACAGAACTATGAACAACTGTCACCAGAAAGTCCAACATACCTCCCTACAGATATAAACAAAATCCCCGATGTGCTCGATTTTTTTCGTAATAACGGGAATAGCCAAAACTTATACACACATTGAATCTAGCCTAGATCTGTCGTCCGATCATAACCCAATAATAACTACACTAAACAGTGGAATTACCAACAATCCGAAAAGCCCGTCTAAAGACGGGCTTTTCGTTTTTTTTATTGTATAAATACAATTTAAAAAAATTGGACCGCTTTCAGAGAAACAATAAGCAAAGACATAAAATTGAAGATACCACTACGAACTAAAGACGAAATAGAGGACGCCACAGAATATTTTACTAAACTCATTCAAAATGCAGCCTGGGCTGCTACTCCAGAACTAATCCATAACGAAGTTGCTATTAACTATCGAGGGAAATAAAACAAAAATAGCCGACAAACGAAGGCTAAGAAGAAAGTGGCAAATAAGCAGAAATCACATAGACAAAACTAACTTCAATAAATCTATCCGTCAATTAAAAAAAATTAATCAACGACTTCAACAACGACAATATCCAACAGAATCTATCACGGCTGACCAATACAACAAGCACGGATTACTCGCTCTGGAAAGTAACCAAATGCCTAAAATAACCGCAACATCAAAATCCCCCAATAAAAAAAGCAGGCCGCAGCTGGGCCAAATCCGACATCGAAAAAGCGGAGACATTTGCTGAACATCTCGCTAAAGTATTTACTCCTCTTCCCAATGCTGAACCAAATGATTTGGAAATTTTTAACTACCTGGAATATCCTCTACCAATGACGTTGCCAATTAGTCACTTCTCCCCACAAAAAGTCAAACGAACAATCATAAAGGAACTAAAACCCAGAAAATCTCCCGGTTACGATCTCATCACTGGTAGGTCCTCAGAGAACTACCCAGAAAAGGCTTTGTTTACATAACATCATTATGCAATGCAATAGTGCGCACATCGCATATCCCGTATCAATGGAAAGTCGCAAACAGTATTATGATCCCGAAACTAGGAAAGCCACCTAATGAAGCTACATCTCATCGGCCAATAAGCCTACTGCCGATAATGTCAAAGCTACTCGAAAAATTACTGCTGGTGAGACTGCAAACTCTGATAAAGGATCAAAAACTCATCCCCGACCACCAATTCGGTTTTAGAAATAGCCACTCAACAATCGAACAAGTAAACAGAGTCTATAATGTCATAGCTAATTCACTGGAGAAAAAGAAGTACTGCTCAGCAGTCTTTCTGGACATTCAACAGGCATTTGAGAAAGTATGTCACCCTGGCCTACTCTACAAAATTAAAACAAACCTCCCTCAATACGTTCTACTTTTAAAATCATATCTAGACAGTAGATGCTTTCAAGTACAATACGGTCAAGACCTGTCAAAACTATATCCAATTCAGTCGGAGTACCACAAGGAAGTGTACTAGGTCCAGTACTGTATACTCTGTACAACGCTGACCTTCCTACTAGAAGACACATCGCAATAGCAACGTTTGCTGATGACACTGCTATATTGGCAGTCCACGAGGACCCCAAGAAAGCATCAAAAAAACTTCACAGGGAGCTTTCAGAAATTGTAACATGGTTAGACAAATGGCGTATATAGGTCAGTGAAACAAAATCTGTTCACATCACCTTCACCATGAAGAAAGGAAACTGCCCAGGTGTCAAACTGCATGGTCAAACATCACCAACTGTCAACGAAGTAACATATCTCGGTATGCATCTGGATTGCAGATTAACATGGACAAAACATATCAAGGCAAAAAGAACCGAACTGGACATAAAGTTACGCAAAATGTACTGGCTCATTGGCAAGAAATCGCAGCTGTCTGATTACAACAATCTAATGCTCTACAAAACCATTCTAAAACCAGTGTGGACTTATGGTATCCAATTATGGGGCACAGCCAGCAATTCAAATCTCGAAATCCTCCAGAGATTTCAGTCAAAAACGCTCCGATTAATACTCAACGCTCCCTGGTATACCAGAAATACGAAAATCCACAGAGATCTCCAAATAAACACGATAAAACAAGAAATCCAACGATACAGCACAAAGTACGAAGATAGGCTCGGAGCCCATCCCAACGAGCTGGCATCAAACTTACTTGACCGGAACCTAGTAGCTAGAAGACTGAAGAAGTTTCCGCTTTCGTTCTTCCGCATCCACAGTAGGAGAAAAGCCCAAAAACCTGGCCAAAACCCTAAAAAATAAATTTTCGAAATAGGGTCAGTTGAGTAGTCATTCAGGTAGAGGACTAGTAACTGCATTCTATTGTGGAAGGGAAAGCCCTTTAAGTGTATACCTGCGCCGCAGCGTCAGTTGGCAGTTACTGTTCGTGAAGAGTGTACGTGTCACGCGCTGAACAGACGAAAATAACGCTGACTTCAAAAACCCATAACTTTAAAGTGACGGGTTTAATTTCAATTCTGCAACATGGATACGACTTCTGGAGGTATGTAGAACATGTTTTTACATCGGTTGAATCTAAAGTTTATGTATAAATGATTGAAATGTAGTATAGCCTTCGGCATAAATAAAATTGAATAATTTTGAAAACTTATATTTTCAACGGTCCGAAAAGTTATATATTTTGTCACATTTTGCAAAGCTCCTAGTCTCGGCCTTTAGTTTAATGTATAAGCTTTCGAAATTTACAAGAGTTACCTGCGGAAAACGTGCGTCTTGTCCGTTATGATTTTTTTCGCATCGTGCGGTAGCCGAGCGTGCACGCGGCACTATTGAGCAGCCTCTGCGCCTCTACCTGAGAATGGGTGAAGTAGCATCATAACGGACAAGACGGCTGTTATACGCTTGAAATAAATTATTTTAATATATATGTATGTGTATATATATATATATAAATTTTCTGTGATTTAATTATGATATATACGTATGCATATATATATATATACATATTAAAATCAACCACATAAAAATTTCTTAAATATGAATGAAATGTTATAACATTCAAATAAAATATTTGAATATATATATATTATATAGTAAGCAAAGCTTTCTTTTAACCAAATCCATGTCAATATTTTCTGTCTAATTTTTTTTAAATTATTTCAATTATTGCGGTTATTTATTTGGTAAAATAATGTACATTGTTCAAGTTTTTGTATTAATTGAAAATTTTATCTTTTCCTTTAACACCAATTTTCTACAATTTTATGTCTTTATTACAGGATCCGGTTACAAAGAATTGGTGCTGACAAGGAAAGAAGTATTTCTGATAATCAGCGAGCATTTATCCGATAAATTCGCTTCCTTGATCGAATTTATGGTAGAAAAAATTTCCAAGGACACCGGACGTACAGTTGTGTAGTGCCTGAGGACTCGAAACAGACTTTTTCGATACTCTTCAATCAAATAAGAACGAGGTGGCAACAAGCTCACAGAAAATCCTGTGTATTTTTCAAGAATAACGGTGAATGGCTTAGCAAGCAGGTATGTTTTGCCGCACCTACAGACACTGTAGTAACAAGCCCGGGTAATACGGGCGGCCGCCCGTCCCTTGAGTTTACAATGTCCAGTGAAAGATCTAAACGAAGGAAGACCCAAGATATTCGTACATCGTTCAACTCGGTCGAGTTAGCATACGCTACTCAGATGAGCCTTCGCTCTTCAGGACAATCCGACGCCGCAAAAGTTATTAAGGACGTAACAATGACGAGTCCTTTAAGAGCTTCCAAGTATCGTAAAGCTTACTCAGCAACGGATGAAATTACTTTATCCGAAGAGGCTGCACTTTCCGCTATGATTGAATATAAATTCTCCAAGAGTACTTACCAGGGAATGAGAAGATTAGGGAAGGAAAATAACTGTAAGCTATATCCGTCTTACGAAAAAGTGATGAAAGCAAAAAAGCGTTATTATCCACCACGTGATGCAATCAGGATTACAGAGAGTAGTGCAGAAGTCCAACTACAGGCACTATTCAGATCATACAGTTGAACGTATTTTACTCGTCCAAAATGTACTCATTCAAAGATTGACTCCAGATAATGTTCGTAAAATGGACTTGATTTGCAAGTGGGGTTGCGATGGAAGTTCTGGGCAAAGTGAATATAAGCAGACGTTCAGTGATGACAGCAAATCTGATGCGCATGTATTCTTTACTTCAGTCGTGCCATTACAACTCGTGTGTTATGATCAACAATCGAAGGAAGAAATAGTTGTTTGGAAGAACCCCAGACCCTCGTCTCCACGATTTTGTAGACCGCTTAGACTACTGTTTCTACGCGAAGACACAGAGTCAACACTTAATGAAGTCCAAATTGTTGAAGAACAAATAAAGTCACTTCGTCCATTCGAAAGTGTAATAGATGGAAAAGAAATCTCCGTAATGTACAAGTTGTTGTTCACCATGATAGATGGTAAAGTTTGCAACGCTGTATCATTGACGAAATCTGCTCAACGGTGCTATTTGTGTGGAGCAACCAGCAAAGATTTTAATGCCATCGACACTGTATTGCAAAGGGAAATCAATGAAGCAAATTTGAAGTTCGGATTGTCGACGCTGCATGCGTGGATACGGTGCTTCGAGTATTGCTTACACGTGTCTTACAAACTCGGCATTAAAAAATGGCAAGCTCGAAGTGCCGAAGAAAAAAAAATTACCCAGGAACGCAAGAGGGCCATTCAAGAAGGATTCAAGAAGCAATTGGGTCTAAATATCGATCGCCCAAAGCCTGGATACGGCAGCAGCAATGATGGCAACACAGCTCGGCGATTCTTTGAAAATTCGACGGTTTCCGCTGCGATAACGGGGGTCAACGAAGAAGTTATTAAACGCTTGTACGTAATCCTACAAGTTATATCGTGTGGCCACGAGATAAACTGTGAAAGATTTGAACAGTATGCTATTGAAACGGCAAGAAAGACCGTTGCATTATACCCTTGGTACTCCATGCCTACTTCGGTGCACAAACTATTAATTCATGGTCCAGTGATAATAACTCATGCTCTATTACCAATCGGCCAATTATCCGAAGATGCTCAGGAAGCTCGAAACAAAGACATCAAACGATATCGAGAAGATTTTGCGCGAAAAAGTTCCAGGGTTAAAACTATGGAAGATGTTTTTCATCGGCTCTTAGTTACTTCTGATCCGTACATTTCAAGTGTCAGAAGACTACCACAGAAGAAGCTGAAGAGTTTGTCGCCGGAAGCTGTAGCGATGTTGATCGCTCCTAAAGTGACTGCTGCAGCAGACGAATTTTGCGCCGAGATTGAAGCCGTGCCGGGAGTTGTAATAGATACAAACTCGGATAATGATTCTGACTCCGACTCCGACTCCGATTACGATTTTGATTAAGAATAAAATTTTCTATTTTTGAAACGTTCCGTATGTATTTTGGAAATAAAAATAATAATTGCGTAGAATACACTGTTCACGTTTATTTTATTATGATGATTTTTTTAAATATATTAATTTATCTATTTAGTAGGATACTCGGCCATTTTGTTTATAACAATTTGCTGTAAGCTCTTTGTTGCAAGTTATAAACAATAGATATCGGATTGGTAATCAGCGACCTTGAAAACCCGTATATACCAATTTTTGTCAACATCTGGTAACTTTTTAACGTTCATGTCGGCCATATTGGATCGGCCATTTTTTTACGATAATTTGGCTTGCGGATTCGTAATCAGCGACCTTGAAAACCCGTAAATACCAATTTTTGTCGACATCTGGCAACTTTTTAACATTCATGTCAGCCATATTGGATCGGCCATTTTGTTTACGATAATTTGGCTTTCAGATTCGTAATCAGCGACCTTGAAAACCCCTGTAAGCCAATTTTCATTCCCGTCAAAGGTCATTTGAGGTTTTGGCCAGGTTTTTGGGCTTTTCTCCTACTGTGGCATCGGAAGAACGCTTCCGATGAATCAAGCGCTGCGACAGTAAAATTATGATGGAAAAAACCAGAGAATAAAGCACCAATAGATGCCTGCTCTGAACCACCTTTCTCTTTCTTTTTTTCTCTCTCTTTTACCTCTGAACAAAATTATTTAATGTTATTACGTAACAGTTCATAGTTGTACATATTGTCAAATAAAGAAAATACATCAAACGATACCGAAAAAATAATATCCCACCCAAAAAGCACCTGGAACTCATGCCTATCCCTCAGCAGAGCACACTTGTATAGTTGAGATATTTATAAACATTTTTAACAATTATTTGAAAATAGCTGTAAACTTTAATATCTCACACTAAAAGCACCTGGAACTAACGCCCATCCATTAGCAGAGCACCCTTGTATAGTTGATATTCTGATAAATACTTTTAATATTTAATATTTTTAATATTTAATAATTTTTAATATTTAATATTTCTAATATTTAATAATTATTTCACAATAGCTGGAAGACAGAACTATTCGTAAATACATCAAACAATGCCTAAACTATAATATCTCACACTAAAAGCACCTGGAACTAACGCCCATCCATCAACAGAATACCCTTGTATAGTTGACATACTGATTAACATTTCTTATAATTATTTGAAACCAGCTTGAAGCCAGAACCATTCTCAAATACATCAAACAATACCGATACAATAATATCCCACCCAAAAAGCACCTGGAACTCATGCCTATCCCTCAGCAGAGCACACTTGTCTAGTTGAGATATTTATAAACATTTTTAACAATTATTTGAAAATAGCTGGAAGACAGAACTATTCCGAAATACATCAAACAATGCCTAAACTATAATATATCATACTAAAAGCACCTAGAACTAACGCCTATCCATCAGCAGAGCACCCTTGTATAATTGAGATACTGATAAACATTGTTAATAATTATTTCAAAATTTCTGGAATCCGGAACTATTCTCAGATATATCAAACAATATCTAAACTATAATATTCGACACAAAAAGCACCTACAACTCACGCCTATTCACCAGCAGAGCACACTTGTATAGTTGAGATGCTGAAAAACATTTTTACTAATTATTTGAAAATAGCTGGAGGCCAGCACTATTCTCAAATACATCAAACAATACTAACACTATAATATCTCAAACAAAAAGCACCCGTAACTAACGCCAATCCAGTAGCAGAGCATACTTGTATAGTTGGGATATTAATAAACATATTTAACAATTATTTGAAAATATCTGGAAGCCAGAACTATTCTCGAATACATCAAACAATACCAAAACTATAATATCTTACACAGAAAGCACCTGGAACTAACGTCTACCCATCAGCAGAGCACCCTTGTATAGTTGAGATATTAATAAACAATTTTATCAATTATTTAAAATAGCTGGAAGCCATAACTGTTCTCAAATCCATCAAACAATACCAAAACGATATCTCACTCAATTAGCATCCAGAACTCACGCCTATCCGTCAGCATATTTTTATAGGAAGATACACAAAAAAAAATTCCGTCACTTTTTTTTGTAAAATCACCACAACTATTGCTAAAATTTATCAGGAACTATAGAACTCATCCGCATGTACAAAGAACTCCCGGTAATTTATGATTTTCTGCAAAATGATCTGCCTCGTGAAGTTAGCAGAGAATTTTTTCAATCACCTTTTTTTGGACAAAATCACCAGAACTATTGCTAAAAACCATCAAGAACTATAGAACCCAACTGCATGCCAAGAAAAGTCTCACTTTATTTTGATGTGCTGGCAAATGCAAGGCTAACTTTACTGACACCTCTGTGTTGCTACCGTTGCTGCGGGTAGTGCCATAGCTTATGCAAAGAATATTTCCCATGTGACTTTTGGGTGTATCACTTCAATTTTTTCTATGAATTATCATTGCCTATTGCCTATCACTTTGTGAGCATTTGTATATGGCCTTGTAGTATAGGCATCACTTATAGTTCACTGGGTCATCTAGTTTATTGCAATTTGCACAGCGGAGGAGCTGTGTATCTGATGAGTTATTTAAAGTGCGTTTTTCGTTTTTGTGAAGCATTTACACTCGCATGTCCCAGTCGCTAACATTTTCTACGTATTTTACACACTATAATCTCGGCCACCGAACCCCGTTCAAATGGAATTTATATTTACGTCGGATATAAATTGTTATGGCATGTTTAGGTGATTTTTCGTAATTAGGTAGGTAATTGCGCTACGACTTGAATGTAGAAACATTTGAAGGCACTACTACAGTACACTAAATTATTTATGAAATAAATTAAGGTTAAGAAAATTAAAATTTTCAGCTCATGTGACCGTTAATAACAACACAGACAACTGATAACAAGGCATGTGCAAAACATACATGTATATATAGCACACAATGACTAACTTCCCCAGCGCCGCTTATGCGGAACCCAATTTTGTCCCACTTTCACGGACGCGCCAGAATACGGCGATTAGACTCCTTCCCTATAGTCTCCTTGTTGTTGGATGTAAAACGTCATATCGTAAGATTGGACATCTGGCAAGACCATAACCTTGAAATATTAGCGATTTTGTATCAGCATCGCATAACTTTTTTCCTGCGAAAATGTTGAGTTTCGGGCCGAATCAGCATCATTTGCGGGGACTTTTGATTTACTTCTTTAATTTGAAAAAATCTGCAGCTAAGGCGCATCGATTGCATGTAGAAGTGTATGGTGAGGCTGCTTTAAGTGAGAGAAGTTATCGTGAGTGGTTTCAAAATTTCAAGAACGGCGAGGCTGACGTTGAACACAAAGAACGTAGCGGAAGGCCGAAAGTGTACGAAGACGCAGAATTAGAAGCATTATTGGAGGGAGATTCGTTATTAGGGAATCATTGCCTTGCCCTCTTTTTGAATTTTATTGACGAATAGGAGATTCAAGCTCGCAGCAGTGAGCGGACAAACCTTGCGTGGAAAAGAGGGCGGGGGGGGGGGGGGCTTGTTCAACGAGGCGCGACGAACTATCGTCACCGTGTACTCCGATCTACGGGGTCACACCACTGTAGAATTTTTTTAAAAATTTGTTTTTCTTTACTTGACTCAAAAGATGCTTTGAATCATTTAGAATGAAGGGAGAAAAGTTTGGTACCTGTAAAACAAGGTCCGCAGGCCAGTATGGGTCTGCGGTGGCAGTAGCTGACCCGTGTGCGAGACATCGACCGTTTTTCTCGAACCACAACTTTTCAAAACGGCACGCAGCGTAACTCCAATAATTTCCACTATTTTCACTCGAAATGTTGAGTACATGTTTAAAATAACATTTCGAAGAGAAATACGTACGCAATTTTCCATGAGTTAGTTATAACATTAGTTATTAATAAATGATTGTCCTTTTTTCGGTCGAAAATTGAGTTTTTGGTTTGTTGCTTGCCAATTACACAAAAATTAATATTTTTACAATCCTTTACGTATTTCTGTAGCTATACTCGTGTAAATTAATAGAAATTTTAAATGTTTTTTCTAAAATCAAATTTGCGTCAGCTATACTGCGTGCTGCAGAGCGTCTCAAATTCAACATGCCTCGCCAGAATGGCTCGAGCGTCACCCTTTGGTATACTTTTTTAACATAAATTTCATTTTGTTCCCTTGAAGATATGACTAATAAAATCCTTGAATATTAGTATTCTCTTATTTGTCCTTCTATAAAAAAAAATCGCGAAATATCACCTAATTTTGGACGTTTATAGTGGCATAAGCCCTTACGGTAAAACGAGCGTGCGCTCTTGTTTCCTATCGATTTTGTTCAAATTTTAACCAGACATTGTTCATATCATGATGCATGTTTGAGTGAAATTTCGGAACAATTGACTATTTAGATTGGGAGATAATGGGTTTTTAAATAGCAACTTTTAACACCGCACAGTCTGCATTGACCGAAAGTCAAGTCATAATTCGGCGTACCATTCTATTGTATTTATAAATTTAAAAAAAAAAATTGTTTAGATAGAAAACTAGTTAGGGAACGAGTGAAAGAAGTTTGGATTGTCTTTACTATCCAGTTTTGCTAAAAACGTTCAGTAACGACAGAACAACTCTTGGTACAAAAATATTTGTCCCCTATAATAAGAAGATGTGCGACACCGCGTAACAGTATTGTTCAATATTTCGAGAAAAAAAATCATGATCGTGTTCCTAAAGTTAAAAACTTTGATCGTGAAAAAAATATTTGCGTTATAAACATTAATAATTTGACATTCTTTATATTATTGCCATGTGTCTTTTTGTAGGGGACAAATATTTTTTAAGGACAATTACTCTGTCTAAATTTCAATGCAGACCCTACAGTGTTAAAAGTTTCAAATTTAAAACCCATTATCTCCGAATCTAAATAGTTGACTGTTCCGAAATTTCACTGAAACATGCATAATGATACGAACAATGTCTGGTTAAAATTTGAACAAAATCTATAAAAATCAAGAGCGCGCGGTCGTTCCATCTTAACACGTTTCAACCGTTGACCATTCAATTCTGTTGGGCTGGAGGTTTGTACCCGTCGACGCTGAGTATGAGATGATGGTAGCCGTAACCATTGAGATGCAAGACGGCTCTAGCGTCCCCGGCCTTCGTTTTGAAACGTACGTGCGTACACGAAAGGCCTTGCACAAATTGGTGGTGCGATCCTTGGCGAGATATTGTTTCTGAACGAAGTCAAAGGGTTCTACTAGTTCCTTGAGGTCCGCCTCGCTGGTGCTCTCGGAGCGATTGGAGACAGCGGTGATATCCTGGCGACACTGGGACTGGATACTGTAGCTGCGACGATTGACACCGTTTCTCATCCTCGGCAGTACGAACTTGCTGCCCTGGATAAATCTGATGGTCTATCTAGATGGTAAATCCGACGCTACATCAGTTCTGGTTCTTACATGATAGCCCAGGTACCGTACCTACCACGTATGTGCGTACGATATCGGTACCGGTATTAGTATGGTGAGGATACAAAAATGGTATATTCTACTATTGTACAGTGTACCGGTACCATACTAGTAACACGTACATTTGCATGTAGCGCTATCCTATTGTACAGGTACACCGTAGGGGACAATCTCTGTACACCATACCTATAGTACGCTCGGTCATCAGGGTAAAGCTATCGAGGAATCGCCACAGGTCAACAAATCATCCGTGTTTGAGACGTGAAACTTGAATAAAATATATGTGATTATTTGAATTGAACTATTTCTGATCTAGTCGTCGAAAAAAGTATTCGAGCCTATTTTTCCAAACAGTTTGAAACTGCAAAACTGAGCTGGATAAAAACGCAAAATTCCCCCGCTCATATGTAGAGCGAGTCTCTAGCGATTCTTATTGCTAGAGAATTTAACCCTCACAGAACCTTCCGAAGACAAAAGTCGACGGAGAGAAGGAATGCCGAACTGTTTGTTGTTTGAACATCAAATTTCACCACTCTTTCAGCGAGTAAGTCTCGAGCGATTCCGTTCGCTCGAGAATCTCGCTCTCAATCGCTAGAGAATTCAGATAAAATCGAATTCAGCGACGAGACGCGTCGTTCAGAAGATGAGTGTATCATAAACTCATTTGTTTAAACAATTCAATAAAATAGTTTAATGTCACTACGTTTTGACAGAGCACGTTCTTAACGATAATGCTTTCTAGAAATTTCGATCAAAATCGAATTTCTGACCGTGGTGAGAAAAGCGGTGGAGCTGTATTGTTTAAATAATATATTATCAAATATCACGGCTTTTTCGTTCCGCGGGCCTCTAGCAACGTCGATTGCTGAAAATGTTGATAATCCTTGAGTCTAGACGGAATTTCCAGATGGATTTATGTATTAATATATATATTTAATTATATATGTGAATCTTTCATCCACATAATTATCAATTAATTGCATCGCCTTTTCGCGAGAGCAATGATCGGCCAACCATTATTGTCGGACTCTGCACGCAAAGCAGATTCACGCCTTATACTTGGTCTCAAGCACAAAAAGCGTACCACGCACAGTAGGGCCAAATTCCAAAAAGCTGGCCAAAACTCGAAAAAGTTATAAATTTCCCTGAAAGTCAGTACTCGGGGCTTTTCGGGGTCGCTGATTATGAATCCGAAGTCAAAATTTGAAATAAAAATAAAATGGCGGATTTTTATGGCGGACATGAACCACTTTTATAGAGAAAGTATAAAAAGGATACATATGTTGTATAATACAATAAAATATACAATCGGTTAATTGAAAGTTCACGCATCGTCATCCGAAGAATAATTTGATTCACAATGAGTTGATTAAACTTTTAAATCGCTAGAGCTTCCTGTACTTACTAGTATATAGGAGTATACAACTAACTGCTTCTGGGAGCAACGATTTTAAGTTTTTTCAAGGCAATTCGCGCAAACTTAAAATAAATGGATCGGTTATTAATAATAAGCGTGAACGTGAATAATAAGCGTCTTTCATTGTTTTGACTCGGGAACACTTTCTTGCAAAATCTTCACGAAACTTTTAAATGTATTAGTCGACTCTTGAGCGTCTTCAGACATTTGTCCTATCGGCAATACCGATGAGTTTATCACTTCTGCGCCATGAATCAATACATTATTTACTGAAGTTGGCATGCAGAACCACGGATATAACTGCACAAAGTAGCGACCTGTCTGTAAGGCATAATCTTGAAATTTTATGAAATCGATTTCATGACCACTCGAAATTGTCTGCAATATGACATGGAAACGCTTAATCAAGTCTTCATCAACCCCTGTAATAGCAGCAGAAATGCTTGAGTTTTCGAAAAATCGTCGAGCGGTATTCCCATGATTCGAGCTACCGAAACCAGGCTTTGGTTGATCGACTATTAGACCCAATTCGATACGGAAACCCGTATATTTGTTTGTCGGATTTTTTATTTTTTCCTTTTCTTTGTTACTACGCGCTTGGCACTTTTTAATTTCACGCGTATATGCTACAGGCAAACAACATTCGAGAAACCGTATCCATGCATGCAAAGTTGATATTCCAAACTGTAAATGATCTTCAGATACCTCCTTTTCTAGAATTACATCGATATTGTTAAAGTTTTTAAAGTTGCTTTGCACAAATAGCATTGTTGAATAGGCGTATTATGCGTGATAACATGAAAAACTTTACCGCCTACCATGGTGAAAGCAAGTCGGAAAGAAACTCTTATTTCTTTTCCATCTATGATCTTTTCGAAAGGGACAAGATCGTTCTCTTGCTGTTCGATATAATCCATTTCCTCACGAGTGGCTTCAGGACTCTTGTGAAAAAAATTGGATCCTAATTGATCTACAAAAGTGAGGAGATGACGGCCTCGGATTTTTCCATACAACAAGTCTAGCGTTTGTTTCTTGGTCGTCTGATACAAGCTGCAGTGGAACGATTGAGGTAAAAAAATAATAGAATCGGACTTGCTTCCATCATCATTGGGGAACTTTTGCTTGTACGTACTTTTTCCAGAAGTGCCATCGCAGCCCCACTTACAAATTAAATTCAAGTTGCTAACATTTTCAGGAGACAAACTTTTGATAACATCCATTTGTGTTAATAATATTCTATCAGCTGTGTGATTCAGCAAAGCCGGCAATTTTATCTCAGCACTACATTTATTGGCAGAAATATCTGACTTAGGCGGATAACATTTGAGCTTGGCTTGATATGGCAATTTATACGGTGGAAATAAATTACAGCTGTTCTCTTTGCTTCTATTACGGAGCCCCTAATATTGTGATTTCGATCATTTTAGTTCCACCATGAGCGACAGAGCAGCATCGGCAGATAAAGTCGTTTCTTGAATCGCATCTATGGACTCCTTATATTTTTTAGCTTTAGATGGGCTCCCGAATCCCACTTCTCGGACAATTTTCACAGCATCTGATTTTCCAGATGAACGAAGGCTCATTTGAGTCGCATACGTCAATTCTTTCATACTATGTCTTGCACGTAATTCATCACTCCTCCTTCGTTTTATCCGGTCACCTGTCGTTGCAAATTCTGAAGAAGGCCGACCCAAATTAGCGGATTTTTCTGAAGATTGATTAGTTTCTTCGAAAGAAACAAACACGCCCAACCATTGAGAATATTTTTGCAGAAATTTGCCTTTAGTTCTTGACGCTTGCTGCCACTTTTTATGCAAGTCATGCAACAACTTGCGGAGGACAGGTTTGGCATTGTCTGATAGAGCAAAGGAGCGCTGCAATTTAGCAGACATGAAATTTTCTAGCTCTTGTCAGGCCACATGCTTCACGTTTATCGGCGACAGATTCTAAAATTTGAAAAAAAATATCTATATAGATGGAGAATTCCATATTCAACGCCGTTACTATTATTTATTCCAAAATATTATTTGAAAAGAAAAAGAGAATACTTATAACAGTGAATTACGTATCATAGAACTCAACCGAACCGCGTGTGAAAAGGTCACTTCTTTCTGCACGTGGCCGGCGTAACGAATATACACACACGCAGTAACCGTCGCCAATCGGGCCTTGACTCTTCGGCGTAGCGCCTGGCATCGAGGCCCTATAGGAAACGTGCGCTGCGTCATCGGGCGGGAGTGAACAGCGGCTCGTAGCTAAAGACTGCGAGTTCTGCACTACTGCCGTGACGGGAAGACGCGTTGAAATTTTCCGGCGTGTGACACATGGCCTTCATTTGAATGTTTAAAAATTGATTCGGTCTATTAAGTGGATTTAACTAAATTGTTTTTTTCAACCGACGAAACCGAATCACAGATTTATAACACATAAATAAAATATTTAGTGATTACACCATATTAAATAGATCTTGATTTGAATAAATAAATATATTTAAGACAAATAAATATATTTAAAATAAATAATTCCAATAATGGAATGTAATCGACGAGAATTTGATTACACGAAAAGCCTAGTTAATTCAAATTTCTAAAAAATCAAACAGACGCAATCTAGTTAATATCAACAGAACTTTTCTGTCAGTGTGTTTTTAATCGCCGAAATGTGACGTGCTGGCTTATAGGACCTGGATACATGCTTTCAGTACAAGTAAAGCAATATCTTTTTAACCCTTCCTTGAAACACTTATATTTGGCCACGGCTTTGACACACTGGGTCAATTTGACCCGGATAGTACTTGATCCAATTGTCATAATGATTGAAAACTTTCAGTTTTACGAATGTGAGCATTTTATTTCAAATTCGTTCGGGTCAAAATGACCAAGTATGTCGAGGAAGGGTTGATCAAGTGTTGGTAATGCTCCCAGTGGCGATGACGCTGACCAAAAGTGGGACGTGTCATGACTCCATCCAGCCTTCTACCAGCCTTTCGCTCGCGTAATTCTTATAGCACGTTGGGTAGATGATAACGCTTTCCCGAGTAGAAATCTTGCTCCAGCTACAATAAATACCTGATCAGGCATCCTGATTTCTTTCTCCAGCATTGATCAGAATTTTTTATCAAGCCCTGATCATTTTTGAAACACAATCCCTGACTTCCGTCTGATCAGGGTAAAAAATCAAGGCCTGATCAGGGTAAACTATCAAGGCCAGATCAGGGTAAAAAATCAAGGCCTGATCAATGTAAAAGATCAAGGCCTGATCAGCGTAAAAAATGAAGGTCTGATAAGAGCTTAATTCTTCACGGCCGATCAAAGGAAAATATCATATCATTTTTCACGGCTCAGGGTGACCGATTTATTTCTGAAATAAAAAATACAACGCATACACAAAAGAGAAAAAGGCACGACTTTATAAATAACGCTGATCGTTAATTTTTTAATCTTAATATAAAATCTATCACATATGTTTTTCACATATATCTATGTGGAAAACAAACATCATTTTTCTTGTATTTGTAATAGAACAAAAACTCGAAATAAACTAAGATATATCACTGTATTATATTCCACTTATCATCCCGAAATAAACTAATATATTTTTTAAACAAAAACTTGAGAAACTTCGTGAATAAAGTAAACAGAGCTCAACGTTTTTATGACCAGACGTTTCTAGGCAACGTTACATTGGGCGTTCTGTTCGTTTTTTTCCGCGACGTTCGAAACTTGTCCCAGTCTTTTGCTGAATTAATCAGGCTTTGATACCGCTCCAACGGCTTGTCCAATTTGTTTCGAAAGAACTTCTATTCCGTGTTCCCTATTTTTCGAAATGACAGCCACTGAAAAATGCGAAAATGTGTATCCCACTTAGAATCGAATGTCTACATATATATCTATATAAGGTATGCACATTATTTTATTATGGTGGCACAAATTTGAGCTCTATTTTTTATCCTTTTTCTCACCATCCAATTATCTACTTGAAAGAAGAAAAAAAATTGTTGCAAAATCTGCGAGCGGTAATTTTTTAATGAAAATTAGAATCGAAGCAGGAGAGCCTGTACAGCGAAGACCAACCAAATAATGGTAAGTTGACAGCGTAGTGCAGTTCAGTGAATGTAATGTCCATCCGGAGTGCATTTCTTATGGGCTAACTTGCATCGATGGAATTACTTTCACTTAACTGAACTACGCAGTCAACTTATCATTATTCGGTTAGCCTACGCTGTCCGGGCCCGTACAGCGAAGGACAACCAAATAATGGTAAGTTGACAGCGTAGTCAGTTCAGTGAATGTAATGTCCATCCGAAGTGCATTTCTTATGAGCTAACTTTCACAGATGGAATTACTTTCACTTAACTGAACTACGCAGTTAACTTATCATTATTCGGTTAGCCTATGCTATCCGGGCTAATCAGCACCAATGGCAAAAAATTTACCAGATTGAACTATGCTGTCAGCTTACCATTATTTGGTTGGCCTACGCCGTCTCTTTTTCTCCTCTGAAAAAGGAGACGAACCAAGTAAAGGAAAATAAAAGGGATACACAAAACAAATATAAAGCTACTTACATAGTGGTAGCGCCAACACATGCCAATCCTCAGGAATTTCGAGTTGTTCCTCGCTGAGAAGATCTGTTCCGGATCTGTCAAATGTATCATAATAAATATTTCAACCAATGCATATATAATTTGGCATATGGTTAATTTATAGTCAGATTTAATCCAATTTATATTTATAGATTTAAGAAATGTAAGTCTTTGAAAAAAATTAATTGTTATACTAACCTGCTGCTGTATTATTTCTTCGTTTTTTCCCTTATTTAAAGCCGGCTATTCACGCAGACGCAGTCGTTGCGCAATTTTCTTCCGATTGTGTTTGTCCATCTTATTCACAACGTACACGTTATATGTAAAAATGTATAAAGTGATTAATAATATGTCTCGTGCTTCTCTCGTGTCTGTGTATCATTTGACAAGATGAGGTTAGGCACGTTTTTAGCGCCAAACTGTAGAAGTCCGGTTACATGATGATTGATTGAAGTTAGCTGGATCAGGCGAATTGAAGTAAGCCGTAAGTCCAGTTGCTTCACATCGCCTGAAGCTAGCCGGGTCAGGCGAATTGAAGTAAGCCGTAAGTCCGGTTGCTCGACCACCGCCTGACCCCAGCTTGATCAGGCAAATTAAGGTAAACTTAAGTAAGGCCTTCGTACTACAAGGTGATCAGGCGCAGATCAAATATCAGGAAATGGCTTGGGAAAGACAGGATTGGTATTTAGAAATAATCCGACGAATTTGTACAAACTTAACTAAAGGTTTATTACAAATAAGTGATCGGGTGAATAAAGTTGCTTATACAGAAAAATTGACAATGAAAATGACTATGAAGCCGGGGGAACAATCGGATTAACATAAAATGAAATTTGTTGCTTACATTGGTCGCTGTGTTTGTGAGTATATCGGTGTGTAGGTACGCTCGCTCGCAAGGATATCGGTTGACGCTCGCAGATGAGGGCCTCGTTGACGGATGCCACGCTTAGCGTTCGGAAAGCGGTCACCAGCACCAGACTTTTGGGGCGCTGAGAGGATTTATGTATATACGCGTTGTAAACAGCACTTGAACTATTTTACGAGCTCGAGGCCGCGAGAGTCGACTAAACTTCTATAAGACACTTCCGTCAAAACCCGAAGATGTATAATATTCAGAACTCGAAGATACCTGTTCTACACTTCGAATTCTGTCAGAACAAGATTAAGAAGTGAAGTTCATTTGATGGAAGATTTTGCGAGACTGAGATCTGTATTTGATGAAGAATGTCAGGAGACTTGATATGAACGCGGTGGAAATTGTTGGAAGACTTGATCTGAACGCAATGGAAATTGTTGGAAGACTTGATCTGAACGCGATGGAAATTGTTGGAAGACTGATCTGAACGCGATGGAAATTGTTGGAAGACTGATCTGAACGCGATGGAAATTGTTGGAAGACTGACTTCAGGAAGGAAGTCTTTCTTGATATGAAAATTAGGAGGGGTTCGATAGTGGGAGAAGGAACTTTAAGGTTTAGCGTGATTGGACGCGATATTCATGATTCGCCGAATCGATCTCGATCATTCCTTATATAGAATTGCACGCATCGAAGGCGGGGGACCTTTCTCCCGTATTTCGGCGAAAAAGCGCGTGGGATATGGAGTTCGATATCAGAGACCTAAGCATTCGCATGGTTTGTGTTATGTCAATTTTTGGCTCTGGTGACTTCTCATATCGAGAAGTTTGTATATCGGACTACGCTGCGAGACCGGATGTCTTATTATTTAGTCGGAGTTATAAGTTCGTCGGCGCCGTCTAGTCTATGTTATGTTTAAATAATCTAGGGTCGAGGCTTCTCTTGGTCACCATGCGGATTGGCCGGCATAGGATTTTTGGAGTCTGTTGATTTTTCGTTCGACAGCTCTTCTTGGAATATGCGCCTGAGATCGTGTTCTTGTTGACAGCCAATGGGATAGGAAAAGTCGATGACTGTGACGGTGCGGCTATCGTGTATATATCGCTGTGATTTGAATATGCTCGGGAACGTACGCAAGTTCCGTTTAATGCTGTTACGCGTCTTAATCTTAGATGCATACATTTAATACGCTTATGCCGGCAAATGAGGATATTGGGAATAACCGAGAGAAGGCACAATCGCTAGGATGTAACATTTACAAAAGTGTTAAAAAGTATTTCAACTCGATTTGTACAATTTTTCAAAGAAAAAATACTGATTATTTATAACAATATCCCATCTTTGTCGGACCCCCTTCGGCATGTAGTGTTTTGCGGTGACCATCATACAATTTTACTGTATCATCTGAAATCGATAAAAAAAAAAGAAATCATTACTTTAATAATAAATCTAGTCACTAATCGAAGCTTTTTTTAATGAAAAAAATGGTGGCTTCCGACCGATAACTTTCGATTTTGGACCAAGAAGTCGCTCGTTTATTGTTTAAAAAATATACATTTTCAACAAAAATGAAAATCCTTTGATTAAGGACTAGTTTTTTATGTTATCAATGAGCACACCAAGCTTCATCAAAATCCATCGAGTGGTTTTTTAATTATAGTGGTCACTGACTTGAAAAACATAGTTTCGAGAAAAACGCGATTAAAGTTTTTCGATGTGGATACGATATTATATGTTCTTAAAATTTAAAGCTCGATGGATGAAGCTAAACTTTTTTTAAATGTATTTTGATCTGCTGAATCCGAATATCACGATTTTTGCCGAAATGTCGAACATTCAATTGTTTATAGCCAATTGTTGAAACAATTAAAAAAAAATGTAAGTTTTTCGTGACGAATTATTTTTTATAAACACTTTGGGAAATTTTAAAACAAAAGTATTCTTCATAAAATTTTGCTTAGGTTCATAGTTTTTGAGTAATACATTTTTGAAACTTTCTGAAAGAGTTTTCCAATTTTACACTTAATTTATGCATAAAAATACTAACTAAAAAATTACTTACATCGAATCATCAATTCCTGGCCCATACGATAGGGCTTCTGCCGATGTGGAAGCTTTCAAAATATCAATTCATTGTTGTCTTCGAAGCAATCTGCCTTCCCGGGTATTATTGTTTGCGCGTTTGTCAGCCGCTACCTGCCATGGGGACCCGACGCCCCTTCACTAATTGTGGAATATCCCGGAAATTATTCATCGGATTGACTTAAAATTTTCAGGGAATATTTTCGAAACATGATACTTCAAGAAAATGTAATAAAAAAATTGATTTTTAGAAAATACTGACTGCTTCTCACCATTTAACGCTTTCGGAACGATGCGGGTCAGGAGCAGTCGCTCCGAAATATTTGTAACTATTTAGAAGTGAATAGTTAATGCTTGGTGTATTCAATTTGAATGTGGCTTGATGGAGAGTATTTCTTAAGGTACGTAGAATTCGAATATAAATTGCCCTTTTATTGATTTTTGTTTAATTCTTAATAAAAATAACGTAAAATATGAACTCTTCAGAAAATTTAATTTCCAATCTATCGGGTCGCAATGTCTAGCTACCTTTTTTTTACCCATTTTTACCACATTGGTTTAAAATGTAACACATAGTTTAGACTGTTTTTCATCGAATATTCCAAGAAACAGCTGCTTTGCAATGATATTTTTTATAACCAACTTTATTGCGAGCGCTACGCTCGAGCACTCGTAAGCGCGCAGCGGGGCAGTTGAAACCCGACCTTTACCGCATGCTTATCTGCATTTCGAATTAAGGGACTCAAATAGCTTTGTGTTTTGTATTGTACCTTTTCACATCGGACGTACATGCCCGCTCTTCATGGATTGTACTTCGGAAATCAGTACTTATAGCCTGACTTTAATTTTATTTGACTATAGTATCACTTTGTTTTACACTATTTCAATGATTTAAAGGAATAGAACTTTTTCTTAAATTTTTTAGCGTTTTTGAAGCGCTGTACTTTGTGAAAAATGGTCGCACCAAGATGAAAAATAAGCATTTTGAAGCTCAAAGCTTCTAGTTTCGAGACTTTTTGGCAAAACATTTTTGTGAGCTACAGTCATCGCGCAATCATAAGAAATAGCGCGTTAAAAAATGGTTCCACCAATGCTTAGATCAGTTAGCTTGTTTCTTCAGCTATAATTTGTTTTCTTGTCTCTCAATGTCAATTTTTTGCTGAGATATCCGACTTTGAATGAAAACAGATCCTTTTGTCTTTGATCATCGATATTTCACCAACGAATAATCACACAAGGAATTGAAGGGCAGCTTTGAATACTTGAAAAAAGGTCCTACAAGAGCATTTCGTTGATATTTAAAAAAAATGTTTCACTCTTAATATTAATATGAGAAAAGTACAAAATAATGACTTTTTATGGTTTTTCAGTAAATCTACCACGACTTTACAAAAATTGATAGAAAGACTATTATTGCCAGATTTTCAGCTCAATGTACCCCCAATAGCTCTGAAAATGTTCAAATTGATTCATCGAACTGTTTGTCCGGACCGATTGATCAAAGTTTTACAAAACAATTAAAGGAACAAGGATTGTTCCTAAACATCGTGTAATGACCATAAAAATGAAGGGGCCAATTTCGTTCGACTTTTGTCACAACTTTGCTCTAGTTACGTGATAAAATTTAGAAAAAAAATGGAAAAATGAAAAAAAAAAGAAAATTTCGATTTTTTTCATAGAAAATTCGTCAAACATTTTAGAAAACAATACTGACTCATTTTCGGCACGATTCGGCCTTTGTGTACCATAAATTCACTCATCTTTAATTGTATCATTTAAAAGTTGATACCTCTAAGTTGTATTCACTACTCGGTCGGAGAAAATTTTTGAGATTTTTTCGGCGAAGGTTCTCGGTTTTCGGTAGGGTTACAAAAAACAGTTTTTTTTCACAACTGATCTTTTTTTGGAAGAAAAAACCTGACTAACAGTTTTTTGTGAAACTAATCTTTTTTTGGAAGGAAAGAAGCTAATTAACAGTTTTTTTCAAACACAATCTTTTTCTTTGCTAAATTTTTCGTAAGTGTTAGTAAAAAGTGTTAGTAAAAATAATCAAAAGTTTTTGTAAACTTTAACCATTTTTCAATGTTTGGTCGTGCCTAGTTTTGAAAACAACGGTTTTATGGAACCCTAATAACCTTCGCAGAAAATATGGAGAATTAATGGCATAAATGTTCTCAGATCGATCAGTGAATACAGCTTTAGGGTAGTATTAAGTCAGTATTTTATCCTCAAATGTGGGATTCTTTAATTTCGAAATTTGGTTTTCGGATTCGTTATCCGCAACCTTGGAAATCCTCATAAATGGATTCTCGGGCAAAACTGAGAAGTTTTCTTTGTAAAATGTCGGCCACTTCGAGTTCCAAAATATGAATTTTGGATTCGTCATTGGTATCGTCGAAAACTTCTATACACGGATTTTCAATTAAATCAGACAAGTTTTTTTTTGCACAAATGTCGGCCATTTTGTATCCGCCATTTTGAGTTTCTGCATTTGCAATTCGGATTCGACATCAGCAACCTTGAACACCCTAATAAATGGATTTTCGGACGAAACTGAGAAGTTTTTTTGTAACATGTCGCCCACTTCGAGTTCCAAAATATGGATTTTGGATTCGTCATTGGTATTGGCGAAAACTTCTATACACGGATTTTCAATTAAATCAGACAAGTTTTTTGCACAAATGTTGGCCATTTTGTATCCGCCATTTTGAGTTTCTGCATTTGCATTTCGAATTCGTCATTAGCAACCTTGGACACCCTCGTAAATGGATTTTCGGACGAAACTGAGAAGTTTTTTTGTAACATGTCGGGCATATTGGTTCGGCCATTTCGAGTTCCAAAATTCGAATTTCGAATTCGTCATTGGTAGTGTCGAAAACCCCTATAAACGGATTTTTATTCAATTCTGACAAGATTTCTGCACAAATGTCGGCCATTTTGGATCCGCTATTTTGAGTTTCTGAATTTGCATGTCGGATTCGTCATCAGCAACTTCGAAAACTCTTATATACGGATTTTGCTTCGAATCTGACATCTCTTTGATATTTTGTCACAATTCTCGAGACTTTAAAACACTGTGGGACGGTCGAATTAAAACATTCGTTTACATTCTGTGTTTGGCCGCCTGAGCATCTTTGGAGTAGATTATGTTGGGACAAGTCTTCATAAATAGGAAGAGTATGCTTTGCACGTCCAGATGAAATACTGCAGAATAGTCCAAAAGTTTAAATTTCGCCACTTACACCAGCAGTCGACTTTCGGCGGGCAGTACTCATGTTGTGGATTTTCATTCGTAGAACACATATGATGATATGTTGATACCACGGCTTTTTTCATATCTTTGGCACTATTCGAATTTCTTGTGATAGCCAGACCATAGTAATTTTGACAAAGGTTCTTCGAGTCTCATATCCAACATTTTTTTGCGATTGGGAATAGGTCGGCAAGCGGTACATCAAGCTCATACTTTGCGCTGGAAAGAATAAAACGGCGAAAACATGGAATCTTCTTACATTGAACATAGGTAAGAAAAAAAATCCATATTTTCACCTATGAAATATCTCTTTTAAGTACTGTTTCGGTAACTGATACTAACTTTCAGGTAATAAAAAGTGTGAGCAATAGAAAAACAACTTTTCATTGTTTAAACACAACGAAAAGAGGTATATCCATAGGTATCGAGGCGCTTAAGTAAAAATCTATGATTTTGGCTATGCAGTCTCTAAAGGTATAAAATGTTGATTGATTTTACAAGGGGACAGTACGGCAGTCGGATTTTTGTAATTTTTCGTACTCATGGTACGTGAAGTTCAGAGCTCGAATATTAATATCCCAAAGCAGTTCGACGCCATATTCAGAAATTTTCGAGAAAATTGACTTTGAAGTTTTCGAGCGCACTCTTATCCCACAAAGATGCAACGCTATTCGAACCGGGCTTGTGGCGTACCCGGTAGCGCTCGAGTCTAGTAATCGCGGGGTCGCTGGTTCGAGTCTCACTTCGAATTTTTTTTTTTTGTTTTTTTCATTTTTTTTTTAATTCGCATACCTCCGTTATTTAAATATCCCGATAAATTTTTGTTGTATATAATCACATATTATTATATATAATTAATATAATATATCTATATATGTTTATTAGACTGATTCAAAAAAAAAAATTATTTTTTTTCCTTCGGGATTCTCGTGCTATTGTTGGGCACTAATAAAAGAAAATTTCTCTAAAAAGATGGGCGCGGTCACTCAATTTTTAGAGGTGGCTATCTCGACTTTTTTGTATTTGAATTTTTTTTAACGAACGTATTGCATTTAAGCATAGTCACGGCTTCGGGTTCCGGATAAAAATCACATCCAGCAGCTATTTCGTAACAAAAATAAACTCTAACAATTTGAAAAGATTGCAATATTTACATTTTAAATCCAGGTAGATCAATAATGGCATCTATACTACTCTCTTTATTCATGTAGATTTATTTATATGCATTAACATTTCGCACTTTTTACGAAAAATTAAATTATAAGCTTTTATTCATAAATCGTATATTTACATTTTCAAAATGCTACACTTATATTATCTTCAAACTCATTTATATTTCTTCCCAGCCACTGTACATAAAATCGCGCATATCACTGCGCAAGTCACTGCGCATCCGTGACGCCATTTTGTATTGGCGCAGCGCATTTGTAAGTGGTGTTGTTTTTTTTTCAAAGTGGCTCAAGTAAAGACAATTTTAAACAATGGCTCGGAAAAACGAAGACAACATAATTTGGCCAATCGGCAAGGAAATTCCGAAAATAAGTACCCGTCATTTACCGTCAAATCGGAAAGTTTTCAGTTTGTTCTTTTACAAACATAAGAGAGAACAACTGACCATACGTCGAAGTGCACACGAAACAATGAAAGAAGTTTTCGAACAATGGAAATGTGCTGAAATTCCAACGCGTAGATTGAATAACGCAATCGTGAAATTAATAAAACTCCATCTAGTCTGGAAAAAACTTTTAAAAAATCGGGTTAAAAAGAATTTGCCCTCACAAATATTGAAGGAGCGTAAATTTAAGAGAGATTCGGACAAACTGTTCATCGTTGCACATTTTCGTTCTGCCCAAAATGTTAACGAACTTGAGCGGTTATTTTTGCTATCACACGTTTCGATTATTTCTCCATTGTGACGGCAACTTCTTTTAAACCCGATTTTTTAAAAGTTTTTTCCAGACTAGATGGAGTTTTATTAATTTCAAAATTGCATTATTCAATCGACGTGTTGGAATTTCAGCACATTTCCATTGTTCGAAAACTTCATTCATCGTTTCGTGTGCACTTCGACGTATGGTCAGTTTTTCTCTGTTTGTAAAAGAACAAACTCAAAACTTTCCGATTTGACGGTAAATGACGGGTACTTATTTTCGGAATTTCCTTGCCGATTAGCCAAATTGTCTTGTCTTCATTTTTCCGAGCCATTGTTTAAAATTGTCTTTAATTGAGTCACATTGAAAAAAAACAACACAGTGGTTTGGAAGAAATATAAATGAGTTTGAAGATAATATAAGTGTAGCATTTTGAAAATGTAAATACATGATTTATGAATAAAAGCTTATAATTTAATTTTTCGTAAAAAGTGCGAAATGTTAAAGCGTATAAATAAATCTACATGAATAAAGAGAGTAGTATAGACGCCATTATTGATCTACCTGGATTTGAATTGTGAATATTGCAATCTTTTCAAATTGTTAGAGTTTATTTTTGTTACGAAATAGCTGCTGGATGTGATTTTTATCCGTAACCCGAAGCCGTGACTATGCTGAAATGCAATACGTTCGTTAAAGAAAATTCAAATACAAAAAAGTCGAGATAGCCACCTCTAAAAATTGAGTGACCGCGCCCATCTTTTTAGAGAAATTTTCTTTTATTAGTGCCCAACAATAGCACGAGAATCCCGAAGGAAAAAAAATAATTTTTTTTTGAATCAGTCTAATGTTTATATATGGACAAAATTCATTATAGTTATACATAATTATATATTTTCTCATATATGATCATATATTATTTATATATAACAATAGGTGATTATTTATAAAAAAATAAATAAATAATCCCGGGATAAAAATCATAAAATCTATGCTAATTCACATATATGTAATTATAATTGTCAATGATAAATGCAAGTCTTATTTTTGATTATCTCTTCCTTGAAATTGCGAATAGGCGACGTAAAAATATCCAGTAATAATATTTACATAAACTCCCTTGTAGATTAATAGGAATATAAATAGAAGAATAAATGTTGAAATATGTAAATATAACGCTTGCTTTGGCAACCGTCGATATTGTGAATAACAGTTCTGCGTACATCGTTTGCCTTTGTCCTGATCAACTACCTGCGAAGCGGGCACAGCTGCTTGTGCTCAAAAGATTTCTGGGAATTCCAGAACGGGTGGAAGGGATACGGCGTCTTCCGTACGAAATGCCTGTTTGAAGTAGCATTCGACCGTTGGTTTTCGGAGCAGCAAGTACTGTTTTTCGGCGTGGTGCACGATTTTGTAGAATATTCGATAAAAAAAGATCAAAATGTCGGGCGTGGGAGACGACGAGGTGGCTGGGCCTTCGACGGCACAAGATGATATTGAATATTCTTTGTGCAGTGAAGTTTCAAAATTACGATTGAAGGATGCCCTCGTATATTACGAGCAAATTCTCACACAAAATAATCTTGTGGCACCAACACCATCGGAGGTAATTACTGAAGAGGGAATGTTACTAGCAGAAGACTTGTTCCATTATACAGTACAAACTTTACACGAAAAAAAGTTTGTAACGGATGAAGAACTAATTATGCTTGATGAATTGGACGAAGAATACGCTTTTGACGAACCTGCATCTGACAACGAAGATTCTTCTGAAAATTATGAGCCAGAGGAGAAAAGGGCGAAATCGTACACGGACAATATTCCGCTGGATTATAAAAGGAAAGTTATCAATATAGTTCGAGCACATCCGACATGGAGCCTAAAAGTTCTGCAAAAAAACGGGTGCAGCCGCTTAAAGCGCTTGGAGGAATTGCCAAAATGGGAAAAACATGTAAAATGCATGACAGACAAATACGCGACCATCGATTCGTGGACTTACGATCGCTTTGAGGAAGCGCGACAGAACAACCAACAAGTTACAACCCGGAACTTGCAGCAGTGGGCTTTATCGGCTGCGAGTCAATTTGAAAATATTGATTTCAAAGCTTCCGATAGGTGGGTTGTGAAATTTAAACGGAGACATCGAATTCGCCAAAGAAAAATCACGAAGTTTGTAACGGAAAGAGAAACCGCAACGCTGGATGAAATCCTGGCTGCTGCAGAAGATTTTCGTATCCAGGCTCGTGATGTCATACCAAACTTTGGTCCCGATTTCGTCATTAATACAGACCAAACAGGTATTCAAAATTTGTTCTCATTTTCCATAATAAATTAATGTAGACTTTCGTATATAGTATTTTCAATTTATTCCTTTTCTATTTTTTTCAGGATGCCAATACCAGTCGACGTTCGACGGAACTCTGGCGACCAAAGGATCAAAAGTAGTGCTGGTAAAGCGGCAGAATATGAATAAAGTCACCCATTCCTATACTGCGCAGTACTCTGTCACCCTACCAGGAAAATTGTTGCGCCTGGTGTTCGTATGCCTACAAGAAACAACAGGTTCATTTGGTTCCAGAGTTCAAAAATCGGTCGACGAGTACCTAAAAAAATACGGAAACGTCGTAGTCACGTCATCGAAATCGGGAAAATTGACTACAAAGTTATACAAAGATTTTTTAATCAACGTTTTGAAACCCTACGTAAAAAAAGAAAAGTTTCTCTTAATTATCGATTCCTGGGGAGGCCAAACCGATACCGTGATGTACAATGAGGTGTTTCGAAATGACAGGCGTCTGCCTACTTGCACGGTGCAGGTAATTCCACCAAAATGTACTCCATTAGTGCAACCTTGTGACGTGTATTTTTACCGCCAAGTAAAAAATTTCATAAAGCGTCTGCAGAACTGCGCCTATCTGATTGAACAAGGACGTGAAATTAATGATAGAGAAGATTGCATAAAAATTCATTCTATTGTTCATCATCAGATGTCTTCTCCGGTCTTCAATAACATGATCAGATATGCGTGGTTTGCTTCGAAACTTTGCGATCAAAGAGAAATCTTCATGAACGTGAATGAAGTTCGTTTTCCGATCGATGTATTGAAAAAAAATTGCGAATGTAACAATGCAGCGTTTGTACGGTGTGCGAGATGCCGTGAAAATTACTCTTTTCCTTGTGTTTACGATGGTTATCACTCTGGCTCGTGTACCATTACACCCGATGTATAAAACAAACGAATATACAGACCGAATAATAAAGTATTCAATTCCTTACCCGACGTTTTTCATTTTAATCCTAAAAATGTTGTTGGTTATAAATATTGATACTTGAAAATGTATGTTTATAATCAAGAGATAATTAAAAATATGACTTGCGTTTTTTCATTTAAAAAAATGAAAAAAAAAAAAAAAAAAATTTCGAAGTGAGACTCGAACCAGCGACCCCGCGATTACTAGACTCGAGCGCTACCGGGTACGCCACGAGCCCGGTTCGAATATCGTTGCATCTTTGTGGAATAAGAGTGCGCTCGAAAATTTCAAAGTCAATTTTCTCGAAAATTTCTGAATATGGCGTCAAACTGCTTTGGGATATTAATATTCGAGCTCTGAACTTCGCGTACCATGAGTACGAAAAATTACAAAAATCCGACTGCCGTACTGTCCCCTTGTTAGTTAATGTAAGACAAACGATAGAATGCTCATATAATTAAGCATTGGAAAGCCAAAAATATGTATTTGTTTTACATTAACTAAAAACAACCAACATTTTATATATTTAGAGACTGCGAAGTCAAACTCATGGATTTCTTCGCAGCGATCGGAGACATCGAAAACCTCACATTTTTACATATAGAGAAGACAGACTGTATTTTCCTATGTAAAAAAATTATATTCCTATCGATATATTTTTTCTATTGCCTTCAGTTGGTGTGAGAAAAATTAAATAATTCCTCCTGTATATCGAGAAATATAAACTGTTCAATGTCTCCAATCGCTGCGAAGAAATGCAATTAGAGTATTGGTTTTGGATTTACAGTCTTTAAAGATATGGAATACTGATTGTTTTTGGTTAGAAGGTAAAAATATTCATGTGTCTTATAGTAACTAAACACAATCAACATTTTACATCTTCAGAGACTGTGACACAAAAATTATGGATTGCTTCACAGTGATCGAAGACACTGAAAACTTCAAATTTCTAGATATTGAGGAGACAGTCTATGAATTTTTCTCACATCAACCAAAGGCATTTTAAAATGTAGGGGAGGCTGGGGTCAATTGGAACGTTTTTTAGAAAATCGGTTAGTGCGACTTCATTTTATACCTTATCTGTTTGGTAATGGGAAAAGTATAGCTAGATTATCTGGCTATCTGATAGCATTATTCATTTTCCTTCTCCTATGCCTTGAACTTAGGTAAAAGCTATTTAAAAACTCTTGGAAAACGTTTCATTTGACCCCGTGTCGGGGTTAATCGAAACGGTGCCTGGGGTCAGTTGAAACATGTGTTTTCACCTGATTGAACTGATGTGTCTACTAAACCCAGGTACTGTTAGTGATGTGTATGAAGTGATAAAGTATGTTTGTTGTGAATGAAATACACTTTTAATTAAAATCATCGGATTTATTGCTTTTCATTCCAGTATTAGTATGACCGAAGGCATATTGAGGTGCCTCAATATTATTTTACTGCTCTAGTTTTAATTTACTAAAGATAATCAGTCAGAGAATAGTTTTTGTTACTAGCAAGGTACTCAATGAGACCGACTTATTTCGACTTAGTCTTCGAGGTTCTTTTTTACTCTTTTAGCCTGTTTTTTGCGGTCTTTCTCTTCAGTCTCTTTCCTTGTCTCTTCTTTTTCTGGGGTATCGGTGTATATTGTTGATTTTCTCTTTTTTCCTACCCCTATTTAACGTTTTAATATTTATATTTTTATATATATTTTTTGGCATCATCATATGCCTTTTTATAATTTTCGAGATCGCAGCTTCCGCGGTTCGTAGTTTCGAACGGTTTCTTGGCATCTAAAAAAAACAAGATTTGGAAAACTTGCTTGCGTATAAAATGTTTGTTCGGGGTCAAAAGAAACACGTTTCAATTGACCCCAAACCGTTTGTTTAAACTGCCCCCATACCCTCGCTTCCAATCATTTATCAAATAACAAAGAACCTAAATGTTTTAGGTAGGTGCTGACCACAATAAACTCATTAGGATATTCACAGTAATGATGATTGCAAACAACGCTGAAGAAGGAACAATAGTTTTGGAGCAATACGCAAAATAATAGTAATACAAAAAATTACTTTTTGTGTCGAAAAAGCGATGTTGGCACATAAAATGTTCGACGCTCTCGGAGCGGCGGCGTGAACTAAGCGACAGGTTCCGATATGCAAAGCAGTTCCTTTCCCCCTTGGGCCCCCACCGCTGTCAATAACCATCTTCAAGTTATTCAACTTGTTTGACTTGACCCGTGTTTATATCGATCCCAGCTTCCCCTACATATATCTCTAGGAATATACATTTTCCATTGCCTTCATTTCATCTGAAAAAAGTTCATGCATTGGCTCCAGTATATCGAGAAATAAAAAATTTCCAATGTTTTCGATCGCTGCGAATAAATTCATGTTTTTCCAAAAATCCACGTTTTCAGAGTGAGACAAACAATGAAATGTTTACATCAGTAGGCACTGGAAAGCCAAAAATATGTATTCGTCTTACATTAACTAAAATCAATCAACATTTTATACCTTTAGATACGGCGAAGCGCAAATCCAGGATTTTGGCTTTGCAAACTGTAAAACCAAACGCGTTGGTTCAAGACGTTTCACGTGTGTAATCGTTTTCAACACGGCAACTCATGTGTTGATGTCGTAACGACACATTTTACGCGTGTTCTGTCAATACGCTTCAAGCGTGTTTTAGCAAGTTCTAAGCGTGTTGTTTCGATAAACTTTAGGCGTGTAAACGCTTATCGCCAATTTCAACATGTTTGAAATGTGTTAATGGCTATATCGACACACTTTTTGATGTGTACTTGTGGACGCTTGGGAATAACGTACATTGTAAAAAATAAGCGTGTTGTCGGTGTATTGAAGCAACACACAATACGCCTACAACGTGTGTAGGACCTGGTTGACGCGTCGAAACAACGTGTTTTACTTCTTTTACCGTGTTGAAATAATACGCTCTATACCATTCTTGGTAACAACACGTTTTAAATATGTTGCTGTAGAACACGCTTAATGTAACACACATGAAGCGTGTCGAATCAAGCCATTTTCTTTTAAAGAACACACTTAGTGTAGGTACACGCGACTCGAACGACACAAAGCGTCGTGAAACAACTCACTTGCACGCGTGTACCACCAACAACACGCGTCCAGTGAGTTGATATGACAATATGGCGGCTTTATAACTTCGCTACGTTATTCACGGACTTGCGAAAGAGTTGTTCAATTGCGAACTGTATTATTCTAAAAGCGAAACACATCAGTTTTTGCTCGTCGTGCACACCTACATGAATGAAGAAAATAATGTGCTCAGTGAAACCATGGTAAGTGCAACACTCAGCTTATTGACGTATATATAAAATAATTTTTTGGTAAAGTCTCACTGCGAAGAATTTTTTTTATTTTGTGCGGATCAACATTTTGTTCGTTGTTAAGAAAAGTTTCTGCCCAGAGTGAAGAAAGATGCTTCTTAGGGGCAAATTTAATTCTATGCGTACCAAGTTTTCTGTTCAGTGGGAAGAACATTTTCTGTGCGGAGTGGAGGAAATTCGTTGTTCCGGGCAAAGGAAATTTTTTATTCTCTGCGGACCAACTTTTCTGTCCGGAGTGGAGTAAATTTCTTGTTTGGAGCAAAGGAAATCCTCTATATTGTGCAGACCAATTTTTCTGTCCAGGGCAAAGAAAATTGTCTGTCCAGAGTGAAAGAAATTCCTTGTTCTGAGCAAACGAACTTTTTAATTTTTTGCGGACCAACTTTTCTGTCTGGCGTGGAGTAAATTTCTTGTTCGGGGCAAAGAAAATTCTTTATTTTGTGCGGACCGGTTTTTCTCTCTCGGGCAAGGAAAATTCCAGAGAGAAAGAAATTCGTTGTTCGGGGCAAACGAAATTTTTTATTCTGTGCGGACCAATTTTTCTGTCTAGTGCAAAGAAAGTTTTATGTCCGGAGTGGAGGAAATTGCTTGTACGGGGCAAACAAAATTTTTTATTTCTGTGCGGAAATTTTTTTCTGTTGAGGGCAAAGAAAATTGTCTGTTCGGAGTGAGAGAAATTTCTTGTTCGAGGCACAGAAATTTTTTAATTCTGTGCAGACCAATTTTTCTGTCGGGTGCGAAGAAAATTGTCTGTTCGGAGCGAAGAAAATTGGTTGTACGGGGCAAAGCAAAGTCTTTATTCTGTGCGGACCAAGTTGTCTGTCCAGTGTGCGGAAAGTTTTCTGTCCGGAGTGAAGAAAAATGCTTGTACGGGGCAAAGGAATTTTTCTTTGTGCGGACAAATTTTTCTGTCGAGGGCAAAGAAAATTGCCTGTATGGAGTGAGAGAAATTTCTTGTTCGGGGCAAAGCAAATTCTTCATTCTGTGCAGACGAATTTTTCTGTCCAGTGCAAAGAACATTGCCTGTTCGGAGTGAAGGAAGTTTCTGTTTGCATTTCACATTTTATGTGTGTTGGGTGTAGACACACACACACACACACACACATGCACACACACACACGCGCGCGCGCGGGCGCGCACGCACACGCGCACACACACACAAATACATAAAATGTGAAGTGTTTTCATTACTCTTCTCGTTCATGTAACCATGTATTCCGTTTCTTGATGAAAAACCGCAAGTATAGCCGGTAGCGCAATGGTTAGCGTACGTATATTAGGTATAGAAGTAACTAGGTTAGATAGGTTCGAAACCGGGTATGGACAGTAAAATTTATTCGCAGGAATTAATTTCAGGACGACTGGAACGCATCAAGTATGGTAGTAAACCATCGGAATAAACTACCAGTAACGGAGAAACCTTTTTAAATTTATTTTTAAAAGTATGCCTACGTGACGTTTTGTACGTTATTCCCAAGGGTCCACAAGTATACATAAAAAAGTGTGTTGATTTAGCCATCAACACATTTTAAACATGTTGAAATTGGCGACAAGCGTTTACGCACCTAAAGTTTATCGAAACAACACGCTTTGAACTTGCTAAAACACGCTTGAAGCGTATTGACAGAACACGCGTAAAATGTGTCGCTACGACATCAACACATGAATTGCCGTGTTGAAAACGGCGACAGGGTTACACACATGAAACGTCGTGAAACAACGCGTTTGTTTTTACAGTGTATAAGGTAGTTCTGGCACCGTGACGCGAACTGAGTGGTTGGCCATACACACCGATATATCAATCCCGACTGGAAATGTTGTTCCGGCAGCCGGATCACTGATCAGGCAGGTTTGAAGATACGGTCCGGAATTCCGTAGAAGCGCTCGCTTGATCTGTGCTGACCATCCACTGGATCAGTGAATCGGAGAACGGGTGTAATGAAGACAAAGTGATCAGTCCTGAATAAGGTGATCTTGCCTGAGGTCCTCTTGCGAGGACCTTGTTAGGACGCCGAAGTCCGTGCCTGATCGACGCTGTATGTCTGCCGAATCAGTAGTACCCAGATACCGATGTAAGAAAGCAGCATTAATCAAGCCCACATCAGACGTCCCGCAACACGTCCCTCACATGGCTCTGTTAAGGTTACCTGTCCAAGGCCTGGTCGATTTTTCTTTTTCCATCCGTTCCCCGAGGTTGGCTAATCCAGCAGATATCGGGTGCCGATCCGCCATGCACATCGAAGTGTATGTCTAATTTGCGTCAGATGTCTACCGGATAACCTTATTCGGGGCTATCAAAGTAAACAATTGATGTCGGCAAGATTCTAATCAAATAATATGGCGTCCGTGCGGACGCCACCATCATCAAATCAAGATACAAAGAACGAATAAAAATAAATTTGAACTTTGCATCGTGCGAATGTAACGCTTTTTTTTCGTCACTTTTCATTCGTTTATTTTTATAATTATCAAAACGGAATCGATCCAATCAAGAAAAAAAATTAAATTTTATTGTCACAGTTTACATTTTTTTTTTTACAAAATCATTATCGGAAGCCTTTTCTGCAAATTCCGGTCGTAACACTCTTATAGGAATATGTAAAAACGGTGAGTTATTTTCACAGCCTAAATAGGCATAAATAATCTGGCAAAAATAATTATTGCTGCATTGCAACGATGCAATCGTCAACCCCATGAATGAAATTATTGACATTCTTTAGAATTATCAACATTCTTTAGAATAGAATTAGAATAATAAAAATATGCAAAGAAAAAAGAAAGTCTACACAAGTGTTGGAATGGCTAAATAGGTAGCGCGCTCAGCTCTAGAAGTAGAAGAGGTAGGATCAACCCCGAGGGTAGGTAAAAAAATTCAACGAAGCAGGATACGTTTTATTCCAATTATCATATAGGCAGGATCATAAATAACGCATTTGGAAACAAAAAATACTACCAGAATTTTTTTATTCGTAATTTTTTGATTTTTTATTTTTCATTTCAGGCGCAGCTACGGCAACCGGATCAGAACCTGAAAAGGTATACGGGGTTGTTACGTTACCGGCAACCGCAGCATGGCCGGAAGCAAAAAAGCGTTTTACGCCCGGTAAAGCTCTGATCTGGCGGCTTGTACCGTGTCGTGGTACCGAATACGGTATGCCGGATGCCGCTCTAGTTTACCCCGTAGCGACATTTCTAGTCGGGATGTTACCCTAACCGAATCACACTAGCGTAACCCGACTAGAAATTTTGCTATAGGGCAGACTAGGGCCAGCATTCCGTATTCCGTACCACGGCACTTTACAGGCCGCCGTATCAGGGCTTTATCAGGCGTGAAACGCTTTTTACATCCGGCCCTGATGCGGATGCCGGTTACGGACCTGATCAGTATACCTTTGCAGGCTCTGATCTGGTTGTCGTATCTATGCCTCAAATTACAAATAAAAACAATCCAATAATTATGAATAAAAAAATTCGGTCAGTATTTTTTGTTTCCATATATCTTATTTATGTTCCTGCCTATATGGTAATTAAATTAAAACGTATTCTGTCTCGTTAAAGTTTTTACCTACCCTCGGGATTGAACCCATGCCTTCTTATTCTAGAGCTGAGCGTGCTACCTTTTTGGCCATACTAACACTTGTGTAAACTTTCTTAGTTCCTTTCTTATCTTGATCAGTCTAATTATATTCTAAAGATTACCAAAGTGTCTGCTGTGTCAAATTTGGCACATCCTTTAGAGGGCTCTAAACATTGTCTGCTGGTAAAGCAAGTGCCTGTACGTACTAGTGTCTTCAATCCACCTTAAACCAACCTATGAAGACTTATAAACTCGGAATTTCCACGCTTCTCCCCCGCCAGAATCCAATGTGGCGATACCGTCTTTCGCCAAACACGTGCCGTCGCAAAAGTTCCTCAAAAATTGAAGAAAAAGGTAAGCAAATCATTTTTATACAATCGCTACTGATTGGCACTTTGAAACGAAGGCCAAATAAACATATATTTACTCATAGTGGAATTTAACTAATTTTCGGGGGGGGGAGGGGGGGAATGTAACCAAAAATGAATGTGCCAAATTTGGAACATCAGGACTTAAAGGTTACAATTTTCAAAATTTTCGATAACTCCATTTAATTGTTTGATTTTTGTAACTTTTTCTGCCTTTATCCAGATGCTTATAGAGACTTGAAGCAAAAAGGGCGGTTATATAGACACTATTCCGCCAAACTCACATATTTTCGACGTTTCTGACGACCTATGATAAAGAAGCAGTAGGCGTTACGGATGCCGAGAGTTATGTCCTCGCCTCGAAACACGATGGAAGTAAAAAGGGGCTTCTGTCTAAAATGAGGAAGATGGAGATCTTTCTTCCTGGAAGAAGAAACTAGCTTCATCATCAGTAGCGACGCTTCTCCAGAATCTCGGACACAAGTTCAGAAGAGAAAATCAGCATTCTGCGATGCAACTGATGTTCGAGGAAAGGCTTACAAAAAGAAGAGCAACAGGAAAGGTGGTTTAGAGTGGAGCAAATATCATCTGAATTATTTAGCAAATGACGGTGGATTTCTATCCGGAGTATTCGCAAGAAATTACTGTGATGACAGGCGATGCAGACTTTGCAAAATCGGAAAATCTCAAATTTTCTCTACACTTATAAATGAAAGAGTCTGACGATCTATCTGTCGGTTTGTCTGTACCCAATCATGTTCGAAAACAATAGGCCGATTTTGATGTGGTTTTCACCAGTGCTGTATTTCCCGGTGCAGGTTTTCAGATCGGTATCATCACGGTAGGCCGAGCAGTTAACAAAAATGTGAGACGCGCAATAAGACAATTAGTCGCGTAAAAATGCGTGAGCGAGCCCGTGCCGCCCCGCCCTCAACTTGCACCCAAGCGGAGCCGGTACGGCAGCTAGTTTGCAATAAATGGAATGTTGTTCTATGCCTCAACAGTACAAACATTTTACTCTCTCCACCGCAAATAAAATTTTGCTCGGGAAGAGTCAACCGTAACGGAACCTTCAGGTTCCCTTAAGATTCTTAAGATTCTTCATTGACAAAACATGGTGGTGGGAGTGGCAGGAGCCACGTATGTCGGTGCGCGGGCGATGGCATTCTTCGCGTGCGGAAGTCCGAAGTCCCGGACAGGTGATCTGAAGCAAACAAATTAAACGTCTTTTTACTTTGTATAATATTGTGTAAAAGTTGACCTAGATTCAAGAAGAAAAATTAAAAAATACAAAAATTGTAAGCGATCGGAAGGAAGTTTGTTTTTTCCCAAACATTTTCGCAGTTTTTTGCTCACTTTTTTTATTTTCAATTTTTCTACTTGATTCTAGATCAACTTATACAAAATATTGTACAAAGTAAAAATATGCTTAATTTTTTTGTTTCAGATCACTTGTTCGGAACTTAGGATTTCTGCAAGCGAACAATATCATCGCCCGCGCACCGACATACGTGGCTCCTCCCACTCCACCACCATGTTTTGTTAAACATTAAAAAATATTTCGATGTTCAATAAAGACCGCTTAGTCAACATACCAAATATCAACATTCTATACTTAATACTTTTCGCATGAAAAGGTGGTGAAAAATCGAACATTTTTTAGCCAGAGGAACCCATCTTTTGTGATGAACTGCAATGACTTTTTGCGTAGCGACACAACACAACCGCACGCACGCGATGCACAGATTGCATTGATCGCATTAAGGCGCTTTCATTGTGGCTGTTTTACCGACAACCGCTCTGGCTCGCCGTCGAACGTCCGCCGTGCACGGTTCGCGGCGAATGTGTAGACACGTACAGTGCGCAGCATGAGCTACACATGCAGTGCGGTACACGCCTCCCAATGTTCGCATACGTGACTTAAAACTTGTCTCCATAACTCGCTTCCTTTCGTACTTATTGACAGCTAGCTATATCTTGATAGCTATCGGTACATGTTAAAAACTTTTGAGTGCTCAAAAAATCGCCAAGCAATAATAATCCTTCCGAAAACATTATCGCTTGTTTTACCGTGTAAAAATCTGATTTACCTCAAAATACTTTTTATTTTTAAGCAAGAAATGGTTTTATATAAAATCAAGTCTCCCAGTAGCAAATATCTTATTTTTTCATAAAAATTCACATTGCTATTATAACATAAAACTGATATCATCATTATAACAGTACAACGTATGTACTACACAAGTACACTGGAAATGCTGTGCAACGACTTGGCGTGCATGAGTAAGGAAAAATCTCGGGAAGATACACAATTTTCCATTCCTACTGCCTGCATACATAAATTTTACGACAATGTGTATATGTTATTGTAAATTGTAACATCGCATCAACTGCCAGAGTTATCAGCAATGGGACCTATTTCCTCTTGCGCTAGTGTGATTCGAACAGGGTAACATTGGTAGACAAGGTGTCCCAGGTCAATCGCCCAACCTCTGAGTTCTGAATACATGCCATCATTCTGAACAAAAAACATCCTCTGCCATTTTGGCGTCTGACGATCCATTACCAATTCACGGTGCGATCGTCTCGCGCTGACAGCAAGGCCGCTATAGCTTTAGCGAAGAAACGGGCTAACAAGAATCTTCAACGTTACAACAATACGTTCGCAATGATCGAACCGTCTTTTTTATCATTTTTTAATTATTCCAAAAAAACTATTGCTGAGGTCATAGCCACCGCGGTTTCCAACGAACCGTTACTTCGCTATATCTACAGTGGGCTTGCTGTCAGTGCGAGACGATTGCACTGTAATTTGGTAACAGTTCGTCAGACCGTTACCAGTAATGGCAGAGGACTTTTGTGTTCAGAATGATAGCATGTATTCAGAACTCAGAGATCGGGTGATTGGCCTAGGACACCCTGTATAGTGTTATCTGTGTGACATCGGTCCACTCGATTCATGTCACCGTGTCGGAGTTACGTTATATCCACTACTGATAAATATTTAAATCTATTAGAGATGTTTATTCGAAGGTACGAGGTAAAGATAAATAATCGTTAACCCGAGTGCGGTTTGAGACAGTGTGTAGTATAACTTTATTGAGTTTTGCCCGTAAGCTTTTGAGTGACTATTATTCTCTTTCGATAGAGGCCGCGGACGGACTGCTTTCCGAATTTGGCTCAGTCTTTTTACTTGTGTTCCATCACGTGGTCTACCATAGACGTACTAACTTACGCACTAAAATGTAGTAATATATTTATATGTATACATATTAATCTAGTATTCGGACAAACCATCGAATATCGCGCATCGTCTTTAGAGTAATACCCAGATATTTATCTTTCCCCGGCAAGACAACGGCACAGTAATTCCACCCTTGAAGACATGTAACACACGCTCTGACCGCTTCTTAATTGCAATTCCCCTTCTCTCCCGAACCATACAACCAATTGGGATGAAATTTATTGTGCACAGGATTTATAAAAATTATATGTCACCACTCTACCAGGCGATTCACCGAGCCACGTTCGGCGAAGATCACCCCCTAACATGGACCCGCAAAATTGACCTTGACCCCAAAACACCAGGTCACATTTGTTACATCCTAGCGAATGTCCCTTCTCTCATCTCGGTTATTCCCAATATCCTCATTTGCCGTCAGAAGCGTATTAAATGTATAAATCTAAGAATAAGACGCGTAACAGCGATAAACGGAACTTGCGTACGTTCCGCGAGCATATTCGAATCATAGCGATGTATACACGATAGCAGCACCTCCACAGTCATTGACTTTTCCTATCACATTGGCTTTCAACAAAAACATGATCTCGGGCAAATATTCCACGAAAAGCCGCAGCTTAAAAATATCAAATAGGCACTCACTCCAAAAACTTTACGCTAGCCATCCGCATGGGGACAAAGAGAAGTCTGCATGATTCGACCCGGTAACCAGAGCGGAGTATGAAAATATCCGGCCGTCCGAATCAAACGGTCGCCGCGATATCGCGAACGACTTAGCGCGAATTTCGACTACACACCTCATGCACGGTCCGTTAACAAAGCGAAATTGCCCCTTCCACCAGCGCCATTATTTCTAAGAAAAGAAACCAAAGATTGTCTCCCACTCACTCTAAAAATTCGTATGCGAACCAAGAAGGGTCAGTGTGCAAAAGGTCGAAGCAGTCTCCCGTCAACCACCATCACATCAAGTTCTTCTATCGAGTCTCAATCCCAGCAGTCTACCGTCAAATACCATCGACTCAAGTTCTTCTATCAAGTCTCAATTCCAGTCTCCCGACAATCTTTATCAAATTCAGAACTTAGTCTTCCGTCAACCAATATTTCCGTCAACCGAATCACTCCTTATGTCAAGTCTTAACCCAGAAGCCTAACGAATATCTCTGATTGTCCTTCATACGAGTCGTCTTCATTTTTCGAGTTACAAAAGTTTTATTTTACACTTGTATAATTTTTATCATCGGTCCGTGAATATTAATCTCAATTCATCGACCTTGCGCGCAGTTCATATTTCTATCTACGCATAGTGCCCGTCATAGTAAACACGTCGGTTATACACACGACCAGCGTAAAATCCTGCGAGCGTCTTACCAGCTATTATACCAGCGAGCGCACCAGGTCAAGAGCGAAGGCCCTTGTAACGCGAGCGACAACAAACATCTACGCGAGCGAGCGACCGAGTGTCAAACACAACCAATGTAAGCTAACTTTACCTTTTCTTTTTGTATCATTCGTCGTAGGCCTGACCGCTTTCACCCGTCTAGTAATCTTACAATAAATAACATATTGTCAATCGTACACCAATTCTGTCGAATTATTCCTCAATACCGAAATATCGCGTCAATTCATTAATTCTATTCTTTCCCACGCACTACCCCTTTTTACCCTCATCCCGTGCTATTGCGCTAGGCGTAGGCATCAAAGAGGGAAACGAAAATATTATGCTCTCATACTTTCCGGATGTGACACATTTTGTTATTAGCTTTTAAAATTCTACTAAATGAGAGGAACAAAAGTCAGAAAAGAACCATGGATCGCAAATGAGCCCGTTAGGCAGAAAATAAAAAATAAAATATTAAAAATTCGGAAATATGAGTTTCCCGGATCGTGGATAGGTGAAATACAACAATAGCGAGTTAAGCACCAAAATAAAGCCCTCCATCACTGAGATAGGGGATTCGATTGGTTTGGTCGTGTCTCTATGTTGCATTGTGCCTGACTGCTTATTCGTGTCTCTGTCTCGCTGTCCAATCGTGTCTGACTGTCTTGGTTGTTTAACTGTCTGGTCGTGTGGCTTGGTATTATCGTCTGTTACTGTCTGGCCGTGTCTAGCTGCCTTGTCGTTTGGTCGTGTTATCTTGGTCGTATCGTGTGTGACCATGGATCGTTACCGACGTTACCATCGTGGTCGTTTGCGAGATGGACAAGACCAACGCCTTATGATTCGCGCTATTGACCAGGCTTTTGAAAATTATGTTCGAGCTCGCGAAATTTATGGAAAGTGGCTGCTCCAGCGTGCCCATAGGGGACGGCTAAGGCCTGGTGCTATTCCAGATTAACCTGAAAGGTCACTTTACTGACCAGGAAAGGTTTGCCATCCAGGGCGCTGGACATCGGAGAGCAGAACGTTCTCGAGTCCATTGGAGGATCGAGGAGGGTGTTATTACTCTTGCATGGGCCTTTCCTGTCATGGGCTTATGCCGAATAGCCGCTCGCGTTGCTGTAGCGCATATGGCAGTTGGTCGCATAATTCGCGAGGAGGCCCTGCGACCTTATCGTGTGCAATATGTCTAAGCATTGCACCCTGGGGACAATCAAGTTCGTTGGAATTTTTGCCGCTGGATGCTTCAGAAATTGCAAATAGATCCTCGATTTCTAGAACACGTCCTGTTCACTGACGAGGCGAGCTGCTCGAGCACCAGCATTGTGAATAGGCAAAATATTCGCATCTGGGCTGACAGGAACCCTCATGCGGAACGAGTCCACCAGGGTCGATTCAGCGTCAATGTTTGGGCAGGTATCATTGGTGACAACATCATTGGTCCGGTCCATCTTCCGTCGCGGTTGAATAGTCAAAATTATCTGGTTTTTCTGCAGCGCGATTTAATCCATCGCTCACGAGAAATTGTTCGGCGGCAGGATCGCCAAGGTCTTTTCTTTATGCACGATGGTGCCCCACCACATTTTGGTCAGCGAGTTCGTAGTTTTCTTCGCGAAGCCTTTGGGATGCGATGGATAGACCGCGTTCCAAACCACATAAATGTGGCCTGCGCCAAATTTATGGCCACCGCGTTCTCCAGACCTTAATTCTTTGGATTTTTTCTTGTGGGGTACGCTAATAGCCATCGTTTATAGATCTGGCAGATCGATTAGAACGCCAGTGGATCTGAGACGTCGGGTAAATGATGGAATGGCCCATGAGACGAAACCGACAACTCTTGGCCAGAATTCGGACCAATTTAGAGGAAAGGCTGCCAGCATGTCTACGTAATGGAGGTCGGCATGTGGAAGCTGGAGAATAAGCCCGTATGCTAGGAGCCATCGGTATAAACGGATCGGTTCTTCACCTTCGACGCCACCGCTCATGTCGTGGCCCGCGATCAAATCGACCAGGCGATAATTAAAAAGACACACTCACACACACAGACACACACCACATACACACGCATGCACACACACACACACAAACACGCACACGCACGCGCACGCGCACGGACTTTGTGTTCGTGTGTGTGTGTGTGTGTGTGAGTGTGTCTTTTTAACTATCGCCTGGTCGATTTGATCTTGAGCCACGACATGGGCGGTGGCGTCGAAGGTGAAGAACCGATCCGTTTATACCGATGGCTCCTAGCATACGGATGGCTCCTAGCATACGGATGGCTCCTAGCATACTAGCACGCGCACGTGCACGCGCACAATCGTCATTGACCTGCTCGAACCTCATAAGCCTGCTGCCGTCCAGACACTTAAAATCGCACTAGGCATTGTACAGTGAACTTTTGGACAACGGTATGCTTCGGGCGAGCGGCAATTGGTTGCCGCTTACGCGACCACCACGCTACAGCATGAAGACGAGGAAGGTCGCGACGAGGCTCCAAAAGTTACTACTCGTTAGCATCGTGCGTTCTCGTGTTTTTCTTCTCTACGTTCCGGCCTGCGCCAATATATAACTTTAAGGTATTCCTTTCGCGGAGGGCCGTATTTTGTGGGGGCATAAGCAGGGCCTTCTGAATCGTCGGTAAATTACAATTGCGCTTAATAAAAAAAACAAGTTATAATGGATTATTATACACAACGATAAACTAGAATAACAAAATTCGCGCAAATTTAGTAGATTGAGACATTTTTACATTTATTTGAAACGTCACGGCTACAAAAATTCTTCTGCTAACCACACTTTTCCAAGTTTTAACATTAATATTTTCTTTAAACGTTCGGTGACCCTCTGTTTTTATTGTTGTTACGGAATCTTTAGACTTTTTTACACCTGTGAGCAGTTTGTATTAGGCATCTAGAGTTATTTAGTGTATAAATTATTAGAAATAGATGTGGCCAGCGTGACATGTCCATAAAGCGCCGTACAAGTGAGACGATTTTTAGGGCCGTAATTTTTCGTTAAAGGTTCGGTAACTTGGCTTGAAATTTTACCAGTATACTGGGATGTATTTTTACTTCATTATAGACGAAAATCAGTTAAGTGTAGAATATTTGGGTTCGTGAAAGGAATACCTTAATCGGTTGATACGCGGGGTGAAGAAATGCTGCGAGCGATGATAAACTTATTTCACTTCGGTATTCGAATTTTATTTCACTTTGGTATTCTACTTTTGCGTTCTAATCCTACTTGTAGGTTAGAGCCGGCAAAGGCCGTAGGCTTGAAGATCTCGACTTATGACGTTTCTAGCGTGCCATCGTTTGTTTGGAGCAGCGTTACCCGGGTAACGACGCGAGGATACGCAGAGCGAGTCGAAAAACTGCGGACTTCACGCTAACACACTAAGCGTTAGCCATGTTGACGCTTTTCTCAGAAGGACCTATGTAGTAATGCTTACGATGCGACCGAATAACTTTATTCCTCTAAGAAGACTGACGAGTCTGGAACGTTCTGAAGTGTTAAAGAATTTATGTGGTAAAAAAGTCGCTCAGAAATTCGATCGAATATTACGAGGCCTCAAGATTGAGTAGACGGAGTAGTGACTCTAAATAAAATCGATAGGAAAAATAATATTTCATTGATAAAATGTTATTAGACATTTTCGTCACCGCGTTTTCGCGAAATGTCGATTCTAAGTTGAAAAGTCGCGGCGTGCTCGTCGTCTGTGACAGTGGTGCTCATATTTTTTAATAGCAGTGGTGTTCATAATTTTTTTGAATTACTTGGCATCGAGACCCTCCCGCGTCTCTTGACCTATACACGTTATTTTTTGTTCCTTAGGCATTGATCGGGTTATGTGATCCACCATCTTTTTAAGTGTCGGGTTAACGCGCCACGTAATTTTTTTCCCTAGCCATCAATCGGGTTACCTACCATACTGTTTGCCTTTCAAATATCGGGTTATCCATTCACGTTTTTTTTGTTCCCTAGCCATCGATTGGATTATCTAACCCCTCTGTCTGCCTTTCAAGTATCGGGTTATGTACCTACCATATTTTTTGTTACCGAGCCATCGATCGGGTTGTTACCTACCGTCTGTCTTTCAAGGATCGGGTTATCCATCTATATTTTTTCCGTTTCCTAGTCATCGATCGGGTTATCTGCCCTATCGTCTGCCTTTCAAGTATCGGGTTGTTTTATTACCGTCTGCTCTTCCTTTATCGGGTTATCTATACACGTTTTTTTTGTTCCCCGGCCATCGATCGGGTAATGTGACCTACAATCTACATTTCAAGTATCGGGTTATCTACCCACATTATATTTTATTTCCTAGCCGTCAATTGACTTATCTGTTCCACTGTTCCACTATTCTAGCCTCGGAAAATCCGCCAAAGGTGAACCCCGGTGGAGCGAAATAATGCCGAGCGTATTTGTTTAAACAGTAGGCATGAATATGATAATCGCGATTCAAACAGATATCCCAAATGTCGCGGATCGGTGCGAGAACGTCTGCGGCGCGTCTCACAGCGAGTGTAGCTTTGCCATCGAATCGAAGACGACAACTAACAAACTCGAATCGACGCTGTGATATCGTTACCTTGCAGAGTGTTGACTCGAACTCGCGCGACTATACCTCACAAGGAACATCCCTCAGGTGTCCGCCTCCGATTTTATTAAAACTCATATATGTGATAGAGCATCGAAAACTTTGAGACACGTATTTTTTTTTTAATCTGCGGAAAACCGGATTTAAGGGGGGAAACCGCTCGTCAAAGAAATGCGTGTCGAGGGGTGATTTTGCAGTTTCACCCAGAAGCAGTCCACCGATCTGAATGAAACAAAAACAAAAATTCTTCCAGTGAAATGCGATGAAAAATCCACTATGAAAAAGTTAATAAAAAAATTAAATCAGGGGGTAACCCACCCCTCAATTTGCCTTTTTTCACCCCAAACTTAAGAGGGTTGTATGCAAATTAATAAAACAGGTATCATTTTGAAGGGGAATTAAAATTGAAGTTTAGTGGTTTTTGCGTTTTGGCGGCATAGCAAATTTAAGGGGGTAAACCACCCCTAACATAAATTTATTTATCATGGTCGTTTTTTTCTTTGTTTAAAGTGTAACCGCTGATTTTAAATATTTCTATAAGCTACAATTTAATGTTTTATCATATTTCAAAATTATTACATTCGTCTTAAGGGGTAACTACCCCTCTGACGAGAAACATCATTGAACTATCCGCTTTCGATTTCGTTGAAACTCATATATGTGGTGAAGTATTGCAAACTATTAAACATGTTTTTTTTTGTATCGGCAGAAAAACGGTGTTAGGGGATGAAACTGCCCCTCAAAGTTTCTCCCACAAGCAGTCCACCGATCTGAATGAAACAAAATCGAAAATTTCTCTAATATTAAGCGATGAAAAATCCACTACAAGAGTGTTGATTAGAAATATAATTAAGGGGTACACCACCCCTCGTTTTGCCGTTTTTTACCCCACGCTTAAGAGGATTGTATGAAAATTAATCAAACAGGTATCATTTTGAAGGGGAATCAAAATTCAAGTTGACGCGTTTTTGCGTTTCAGCGGGACAGCAAATTTAAGGCGGTAAACCACTCCTAACATAAATTTGTTCATCACCGTCGCGTTTTCTGTGTTTAACATGTATCCGCGGATACAAAATATTCTCCCGCGTTTTTAAATTATTACGTTTTTAAATTTTTACATTTTAAGGGTGAAATGCCCCCTCTAATTGCTTTTCGTTTGAAGTTTTGCAAAAGGTTTCACGAATTTCGTTAAAACTGTTTTCATTTCATCGGTAATATCAATTTTATGTTTGTGTGTGCAGGCATTTTCGTTGTGAGATTTAGGAGCGGTACTTTGGGAGTGGGGAGGTGGAGCTACGCCTTACTCATAAGACTCATATTTTCATATTGTCATAATAATATTTTCGTACCGGAATGTTTCTTCCTCTAATTCAAAAGTTTTAATGAAAGCATCTCCCATACAAAGATGCAATGCAGTAACATAAATATATTAAGGATACTATTAATAAAATTGAAATGGTATACATAAATATATTTGGTTTGTTAGTTTTTTTATTCCGCGTAAAAAAAATCATATGCAGATAAATGTTTACGCTTCGATTCTTAAATGCGTCATTATCCAGAATGCTCCCGTTCGGAAATCTTTTATCTCTGTGTATGAAGTTATACAATCAACGATAAGACCGATGGTTATTTGCGAAAACACGACGGTGATGAACAAATGTATGTTAGGGGTGGTTGACCCCCTTAAATTTGCTCTCCCGCTGAAACGCAAAAACGCGTCAACTTGAATTTTGATTCCCCTTCAAAATGATAACTGTTTTATTAATTTTTATACAACCCTCTTAAGCGTAGGGTGAAAAATGGCAAATGGAGGGGTGGTTTACCCCTCAATTATATTTCTAATCAACACTCTTGTAGTCGATTTTTCATCACTTAATATTAGAGGAATTTTCGATTTTGCTACATTCACATCGGTGGACTGCTTGTGGGAGAAACTTTGAAGGGTGGTTTCATCCCCTAACACCGTTTTTCTGCCGATACAAAAAAAACATGTTTAATAGTCTGCAATGCTTTACCACATATATGAGTTTCAAAGAAATCGAAAGCGGATACTTCAATGATATTTCTCGTCAGAGGGGTAGTTACCCCTTAAGACGAATGTAATAATTTTGAAATATGACACAACCTTAAATTGTAGCTTATAGAAATATTTCAGATCAGCGGATACACTTTAAACAAAGAGAAAACGACCATGATAAATAAATTTATGTTAGGGGTGGTTTACCCCCTTAAATTTGCTATGCCGCCAAAACGCCAAAACCCGTCAAATTTAATTTTAATTCCCCTTCAAAATCATCCCTTTTTTTATTCATTTGCATAGAACACTCTTAAGTGTGGGGTGAAAAAAGGCAAATTGAGGGGTTGTTTACCCCCTAATTAATTTTTTTCCTAACATTTGCATAGTGGATTTTTCATCGCTTTCCATTAGAAGAATTTTTGTTTTTGTTTCATTCAGATCGGTGGATGGCTTCTGGGTGAAACTTCAAAATCACCCCTCAACACGCCTTTCTTTGAGGGGCGGTTTCCCCCCTTAAATCCGTTTTTTCGCAGATAAAAAAAATACGTGTCTCAAAGTTTTCGACGCTCTATCACATATATGAGTTTCAACAAAATCTGAGGCGGACACCTGAGGGATGTTTCTTGTCAGTCAGACTAACTTTGTTATTGTTTTTCACGCCGCAAAAGTATGAAAGGCCCAGGAATGCCTTTAATTCGTTTAAAGTAACCGTCCGAAACGACGCATTATTAGCGTTCCCTCTCCCTGCTACGTATCGTTCGATTTCGGCATTTGTGAATTTCAAAATTATTTCAAGAATATCCTCGGTAAATAACGCGCTACAAAATTGGAGAGGTGTACGCGAAGAGACCACTGCACCAATAGCTCTAGATGGAACAACTGTTATACTTGCCCTGCGGCCTCGAATTTCCGGAGGCTTCAGACACCATTTAGCTTGTCCTTGCCGTAGACAAAGTTACGGCGTCTGTCTTTTCCTTCAGTTTCCCACTCATTCTCGGTTTTACTCTCGCTCTCCGACGATTCTAAGTCAGAGACACTTATTTCGCTGGCCTTACTATCAGCGTCTCTAATCGGATCTATCGCCTCTTCGCCGTTTTCACCTCCAAAATATCTAATTTCTTCGCTTTGACGCAGTATGCGAGTCACTTCTTCAGCCGATCGCTGCTCCATTAAAAAAAATACTGAAAAAAAATTCCAAATTTTTTTTAGGCATACCGAAGGATCACTCATTCGAAAAACACGATGAAACTAAAAAAATTCACTGACTTACCTGTTCACTAGACGCCGTCTGTAAACCAGGGTCGTTCGTGTCCACTGCGAAATCCGTGTACTAATTATTACTGTCTGGAATGTACTAGAAATTTGAGACTTGGGCGTGTTCCCCCTCCTACATAACTTTTTTTTAGGAACAGGAGGGTGCGCCCGCCCTTCCCTTTAATGGCCACGCCTATTTCTGAACGGCTCAAAATCATTTCCTCTATAGCCCAGTCGAATTAGTTCAAAAAACGGGCAAAGATTTACAAAAAATTTTAGCATCAATTTTCTTTCGGAATTCGTTGGGGGGAGGGGGGGTCACTGGTAGTCTAAATTCAAAAAGTAGAGGTACCAGACTTTTCACTTCATCCGCCATCTTAATTTAAAGGGTTATTTTTTGTTTCTTGAATAACTCGTTCATTTTCAATTTTACACGCAAAATAGTTATTACAAAAGTTGTTTAAAATTGAATTTCCTACAATTTTGGTTCTCATCAATTTTTTCATAGGATCGATTTTTTTTCGATTTATACCCGAAAAGAGGGGGTGAATTTTTTGTTACCGAATAACTCGTTTAATTTCAATTTTACGCGAAAAAATGTAATAAGCAAAGTTGTTTAAAATTAAATTTCCTACAATTTTGATTCTCAACAATTTTTCGTAGGATCTATATTCTTCGATTTATACCTGAGAAGAGCGGGGGGTGAACCTAAGTATTCTATTATCGCGTTTATTATTGATGTTGTATCATTATTTTTTCTGTCTATTTTTTTGTTGCTGATTGTCGTTGTAAATTTGATGTGTTGAAAATGTTATTTGCTACAATTATGATTCCGATTTTTTCTAAAGTTTATATTTTTGGGACGCACGTTCACGGTAAAGGAAAAGAGGGGTGTAAATAATCAGTTTATCGAACAGTATAATTTTTATAATTGAAAAAATGAATTTTATTTTCTTTTCAGTACACTTTCAAAAGTCTTTCGAAATTTCAATTACGTCTGTTTGGAACGTTTAGCCGATGGCTCGGCCAAGTTTTCTCGGTTCGCTTGGCTGCGCGTCTTCTCCGTGCTTGGCTGCGCGTCTTCTCCGTTCCGAACCCTTCAAAACAACTGTTTGTAAATCTTCAGGGTAACCATCGAATACAACTACGACGTTCTTCTCGAAGTGTCTCTTCACGTATGACACGTAGTTATCGCATATCGTGTTGAACGTCGCGTTCGGTCGAGGCCACACAACCTTATGCAATAAAAAGCCTCCGTCGACGACATCGAGACGTTTTCCCATCACTGCAGAACGTTGTAGAGGCTCAAAAGCGCTGTAAAGCGTGGACTTCGTACCTTTCCTCATTCCTTCCTCGTTAAACAACGAAAGAAGGTACGGTGCAAGCTCATACCCAAAACAATCCTTCAGGTCTTCGTTCGTTTGTTTAGAAATGCTAATTCTAAATTGTTATGCTTTTTTCGATTGTTATGCTGCTGCCAACTGCTGATAATGGTGACACTTTATCTTTTCGTTTGAATTTCACCGAATCGTAATTTGTACCGACCACATTGTTCAGCAATTTTGTACCAATTTCTGAAGCGAGATGGCAATTGATGTTTTCAGTGCCGATTATACCCGAACTAATTGACATAATTTGAGAATCCGTAGGGAAAGGATCGTGTTCATCGAACCAGTGGTCAACTTTTTCCATATCTGAATTGTTTCTTCTCACACGACTCGGTCTGAAGTCAACGTGCTGCTCAGTTGTTCCGCCATGAACATAGCAGAAATCTTCAATTTATTGGCAAATATTTTGCATATATACCGCACTCATGGTCCACCTTACTGCCACGCTCTCGTCAGCTCCCCACTTGAACATTCCACCATGAATTTTTGATTCCCGATTCAGCGTTTGCTCTATTGTTTGATCGGACATGATGCCTGACCAAAATTTGTTGCTGCGCCTTATTGTGAAGTAGCCTTGTGTTGTGAATTTTTCGAACTCATCCGCCGGCATTTTGCCCGGTAAATTTTCCATATCTTGGAGGTAGAGGTGAGCGCTCTTCGCGTACAGAAAGTGTCCGCTTGTGTGAAAGAAAGGAAGCATCCCTCCAATTGCATCGAGATGGAGATCCCAGTTACCGGAACGTTCTGCTTCGATGAAATGTTTTACCAAGGTGACCATTCTAAAGTACTGCACCCACAGTTTAGCGGTGGATCCATTCTGCTTGGTTTGGTTCACCGCCGCTTCAAATTTTCGGACAACTTCTTTTACAGCATCGTTTTCTCCAGCTGTGAGGACAACAGTCCGATTTGAGGTTAACAAAAGTCGCTCAACCTCTTCGCGTTTGATATCTTGAAAGTCAATCATCTCCATGATCCTCTTCGCTAGGGACGCATGAACGAGGTAATGAGCACGAACTACTCTCGAGGAAGCACGTCCAGAGAGAATCTTAGCAACGCTATTTTCAGCGTAAATGATTTTTAAAAGATCTTCGAGTCCGCTACCACTCATTATGTAGCCGATGGCTCCCAGAAATGAAATTAGAATGTGGAATCCCCCGAGGCGAACGATGATGGAACTCAATTCAGACGAAGGATCGGCGCTGGAAACAATGTCGTGAGCTTTCCAAAACAGCGGCTGGTCGAATGTTACGATACATGACTTGCACTTGATAGCCTTGCTCCTGTCGAGAGCAGAGCACAGCGTCGTGTATATCGTGTCGTGATCGGAAGGAGAACCGTTGATGAATGGGAGAAACATGACTTTTGACCTCACGAAACTCTTGTCGACAGTAACTTCTTCCATAAAACCATTCCACCCCGGTACGCCAGCTACGCAGGCCCATTTCCCGTACAACCACATGAAATCGCCAATGGTTGGAAGACATGTTTTAGAAATAGTGCCCGCGGTCGCAATTTCCGCAACTTTAACTTTTCGGAGACCAGCCAATTTCTCTTTTCCGTAGTATCGAATTTCTTCATGCCCCATTTGTGCAACAGCCGCAGCAGATTTTCTGACTGAGCCTCGACTCATTTCTGTATCTGGTTCAATAGCGTCGAATGGCGTTACGCATTGTACTCCTCCCATACAATGAAACGTGTCATGCCCGTCCAGCGTATTAATGTTGAAATCGGCATTGTCGTAAACAAACTGTATAAAACCGGTGTCTTTTACTTGGCGCTGTGGTCGCATGATGGAAGTAGCTTCGTACGATGATACGTCTTCATACGACGAGGAAAATCCCAGCGATGAAAGAATGTCAATCAAAAGTCTGGACCCAAATTTCTTGTACAACAAAGCACCAACGCCGATTTGTAAAGAAGAAATGAAAGACCGCGGACGAACTGCCGATATAATAGCATGCGCGATGGAAGTACATTTCCTTTTCCAAGATTCCAGCGATCCTTTTTTGGTTTCAAAAATAATTTCGGAGAGTAGCACGTTCAGAGAAGTGGGAATGGCGTCGTCCACGTTGTCCATGAAATTATCGGAGGGGGGTACGATTTTGTATTGTAGAGTCTTGAGCGTATGTCCTCGACAATAATGGCAGCTGCTTCGCGAATCACTCTCAACCTTTCTTCCTGCGGATCGGAATTCTTTGCGTCGTACCAGGCTTTCGAGAGTATTTTGTAACCAGTATTACGGATACAAATTATACAGGGCGATCCTTGTGTTTCAAAGATCAGAATTTCATGACCATACTCTTCCTGTAAGCGCTGCTTTATAGTTCTCATATCCGGCACATCTCCTTCGACATACTCCTGTAGTTCTTTCAAGGTAAACTGACATTCGTCGCTATACTGTTCGATGTAATCATAAATGTTCGCCATAGCACTATTTACTCCGTCAGAGACTGGTCTTCCGGCTCGATCTTTCGAAGACGCGTGAATTTATTTTAGACATACAAGAAGCGTGATATCGCGCACCAACAGCTACAAAGACACTAACATTTTGAATGCGCGCAATTATTGCACTTGCAAAGGCGTCGGTGCTTGAATTACACCAATTCAAAACCGTATTTCTGATCGAATTTCGCGTAACAGTGCGAACCGGTTTTCGCATTCTCGCATGCAACTTCCGTTCTTCCGACAAACTCGGTATTATTTCCGCACAAATGAAGCGATGTGTTTTAAAATCAAACGTCGGTGGTGCTTGCGATTCCACTGCTGAGGACGTAGACGGTGCAACAGAGTCACGGCGGCGTCGGGGTGTTCCCACCCATCTTGTATCAGCGTAACGCATCCAGCACGCCACGTGTAGGGTAACGCTATCCACAGATTCAAGCATTTGCTGCTGTTCATTATCACCTCTAACAATGCTTGCCGATAAAAGAGTCTTAATGCCACGTTGTTTCACAGTCACCTCGTTCTCTTCACTTGTAGGTTCTCCGCACACAAAACAGTTCACCATGTTGATAGATCGCGTCCACTCACTACCGAGCGTATTCACAAACTGACACTCAGGCCCGCTCTCACGCTGCTCTACCGAGCAGCTGCCGCTTTCTTTTGGGGTTTACTGTATACCTGGATGTGACCCTTTTGTATACAGGCAACGATTGGAGCAGTTAGGTTGAATGTGTGTCAGTTATTCAGAGAAAGCGGAGTCGTCCTTCTCGTTCTCGTCCCAGCTCAATACTGACTGTGTCGTCTCGTTCCTTGTCCCCACTTTCTCCCGATAATTTTATGGGGGAAGCTATCCCCGACCTTCATTAACGAGCGTACTTAGGCCTAAGTACGTGCGTACTTAAGCCTCCAGTCAGGATTCACTCGAGGAGTACGAGAGAATAATCAATGATAATTGACATCCACATCCATAAATACTTCAGCAATTAGTGCAGTAATTATGAATTGAAGAGAACCTAAATTATAGGAAATTCCAAACAACTTTGGAAATAACCATTTTTCGTGTCAAATGGACTTTTAACGAGTTATTCAATAAACGAAAATTCTCCCCCGCTCTTCTCAGGTATAAATCGAAGAATATAGATCCTACGAAAAATTGTTAACAATCAAAATTGTAGTACCTTTAATTTTAAACAACTTTATTTATAACAATTTTTCTCGTAAAATTGAAAAGAAACGTGAAAATACAATGATAAGATTTTACCCCCACTCTTCTCAGGTATAAATCGAAGAATATAGATCCTACGAAAAATTGTTAAGAATCAAAATTGTAGTACCTTTAATTTTAAACAACTTTGTTTATAACAATTTTTCTCGTAAAATTGAAAAGAAACGTGATAATACAATGATAGGATTTTACCCCCACTCTTCTCAGGTATAAATCGAAAAATATTGATCCTACGAAAAAATTGATAAGAATCAAAATTGTAGGAAATTTAATTTTAAACAACTTTGTTTATTACAATTTTCGCGTAAAATTGAAAATAAACGAGTTATTCGATAACAAAAAATGCACCCCCTCTTTTCGGGTATAAATCGAAAAAAATCGATCCTATGAAAAAATTGATGAGAACCAAAAGTGTAGGAAATTTAATTTTAAACAACTATTGTAATAACTATTTTGCGTGTAAAATTGAAAATGAACGAGTTATTCAAGAAACAAAAAATAACCCTTTAAATCAAGATGGCGGATGGAGTGACAAGTCTGGTACCTCTACTTTTTGAATTTAAACTACCAGTGACCCCCCCCCCCCCCCCCCAAACGAATTCCGAAAGAAAATTGCTGCTAAAATTTTTTGTAAATCTAAAATACTAATTCGACTGGGCTACTAGTAGTATAACTAAAAAGGGTTAAATACGAATGTCCAACCATAATTTTGTCGATAAGGGTCTGGGAAATAGTATTTTCGGACTGTAGCAAATTTGGTACTACCCGCTCGGTTCGAACTATTATTCTCATGCAATAAAAAATCTGCAAAACATAGTTCGTCCAGTTAAGCTTCCTTTACACAATTCTATCAAAAAATATTTCAAGAATGTCTATTTACTTACTTGTTTGGACAAAAAACGGGCAGCAGACCGAGTGCTGGGGCAAGCGTCGTAAATTTTCACGACAAAATTGTTGCCATATTAACATAATTCGTATGTTTACGTTTGGATTTCAAGCTGTCCCGGCATTTTGAGCTGCATCTAGCATAGATTGATGGAACTGTGAAGTAGCTTGTCAGCTATAACGTCCTTACGCTTATACCGACGGGATCAAAGTGAACGCAGCACATTTGTTACAATGGCAGTTAACCCTTCGAGTGCACACTGGGTCGTTTTGACCGCAAACATTTTCTGTCACCGATTGAATCGCAAAACGCGGGGCCCGACTTTGAACGAATGTTTTGGCATTTAATTTTCGTTTTCACCAAAAAATAAATTTAGGGCCGTAAAATATGGATAATTTACTATAAAAAACGTCTACAAAAAAAATTCATATTTACCGGAATACAACGATTTGGAAAACGCCTTGGGTCAGATTGACCCAAAATGCAGTTATAGGTTGGCGGCGGAGGTGTGTACTCGAAGGGTTAAAGGGGTAACAGGTACAAAACGAACTTGATTTTGCTCGGACACAAACGACGCCCTTTTACAGACGAAGTGTTAAATGAGTGATCCAGTGAAGTACAGATCAGATCAGCGATGTGCCCTTGAGTCCCCGCAAACGTGAAATATTATTTGAATTAATCAACTTAAAAAAGTTAGATCAAATTATGAATGTTCTACTTACTTTACCACACAACTACTACAGAATACACTAAATATATTTTGGCCGCTGACTGGCAATTGGGGCGATGTTAAAATGTAAGAAAATATACCTATCATGTAGGAAAAGTTATTTGTGCGGATGGTCGCAACCGAAAATGTTATATCTTTCTGTGCTTTTTCTCCTTAACCATGCACGCCAAGCCCTTGCACAGTATTTCCAGTGTACTTGTATGATTCATGAGTTGTGTTTTCTATAGTGGTTAAATCAATTTTTCGGTATAGTAATGTAATTTTTCAAATAAAAATGAAACATTTTTAATAAGATTGATTCTAACGTTTAACAATTTTGTGTACGACATTTATTGTACCCTTGCACAATACGTACGTTGTACTTGGCTATTTCATAAATGATTTAATTTCTTTTTTGACAATGGATTAACAGAGAACAATAATAAAATCATTGTTTGAGTTAAAACAAAGGATACATATGTTTCAAGTTAACCGTAACTTTTTATAAGGTCAAAAACAATGTTTTCGAGAGGGGTTTGTTTGGGTTTGTTTGGCATACTTTTTAACTTTTCAATGTTTTTGAAAGATTATAGAGTACGCGGCGTGTTCGTCAGTTCGTCAGTGGAGTCGAATTCGCCAGTGGGGTAGATTTTTTTTTACCTCACGTCAAGACTCTGCTGTGCCGCTCAATACAATGAACTAAAAATGTCGAAATTGACCTTCGAATGACCTTGGTGGTTATATCCAAGGTCAAATTGAGATTCCCATTTTTTCACCTGTTGAAACAAAACAACTTTTACTTGAAACATTCTTTATTGTTATCCGTATCTAGTGAGATATAAGTCTTCAACACTTTATCTGAGATACCCTATATAAAGCGCGGCGACATTTAAGGTCGTCGCTCACTTCTCAATCCGGCACCCGACGAGCACCGCCTCGCCTCGAGCGGTTGTCTTTTCTTAGATGGGCTTTCCATACATATACACTTATTTGTCAACTGTTGCGATCGAGGCGATCGGGTGATGTTACGGAGTTGACAAGTGAGTGCATATGTATGGAAAGCCCATATAAAAAATGACAACCGCTCGAGACGATGCGGTGCTGGTCGGGTACTGGGTTGATAAGTGAGCGACGACCTTTATTTATTACAGGCCGGTTTGCTTCTGTTTAACGACCATTCCCGCTTCTGCCCCCAGAACGCACGTATCGAAAGCTACAAATCCGAGAGACGTGATCCTGGAAGGCCAGGATCCGAATTGCAAGACGTGGCATCCGCATTTGTTACATACACTCAAGAATGAGGCAAAGTACTCAGCAACAAAATAATGGACTGCAATATTTGCGAAGAAAAACAAGTTGTCAACACTTCGAAACCAATAAAGGTTCTTTATCGTTTCCGCGGAGGACTTCTGAGACCCGTCATCCCAGTCCACCGTCTGTCACAGCTTCATAGTTACAATTTTTAACCTATGTGCATGAAACTTTCCAAGTAGATGCTTCAGACGGGGGATCAGTATCTAGTATATTCTTGAAAAAAAACATTTTTTCAGGGATTTTACCCTATATTCAAAATAGGGGGTTCATTTTTTTCCGCGTCTTGTCGAGGTCGTTGGACAGGTATTTCATAATGAAATTGAAGTTGCATTTAGCATTTTCCATTTTTAGGCCTCGGTTGCGCAACGTCAAGCGGCAAAGTGATGTGCAAAGTATTTCTACCCACCTCTAATTTTTCAAACAAGGGTTTGAAATTTAAAAAATATCTCGGAACTAGCATTCGAATAGAACCAGCGACTAAAATTATTTCGGTTAAGCTATATTAAGAAATTCAGCAGATACGAGCGACTAAGTTATCTCTATGTTGACTTGATGGAAACTCCGTAAGGGGGCTGTACAAATAACTGAATCGCATTTTATTTGAAGCCTTGCTGATCAAATATCACAAACGGATACAGATTTCTCTCTCCTTCACTGCGCCTGTACCATTAGAGTATCATGATTGTGGATCATAAAATTAAATCGGAATTAGTATGCAATAAATGACTTTGGTAAGGTAAATGTCCCAATTACTGAACAGGTCCCAATTATTGAACACTATGTTGTATTTTTATTATTTCTCATTCACCTGCATGCATTTACTTGTTTATAAAAAAATCATTACATATATGGAACTTTTAGCTATCGAAAGGTTACCTTACTTGTGCACAAAAAGCTTTAATTAAGGAGGTACAGTGATGACCATGCTAGTAAACTTAGAGTCTATTTCACGCCGCAATACCGCCACGTTTTAGATATATGTATAGGGCCTATTTTTCGAGAAATATTTTTTAAGTATTGAATTTCGAGTTTCCTATTATTCTTATAATATGGAAACAACCTTAATAATCTACTACTCGACTTCAGTAGTACGCCATATCGTTGACGTTTAGCATCGTCGCCTTTTCGGTGGCTGTCATCGGTTCCACGCGCCCGGCTTATTATTTTTTGTATCCGGTTAACATGGAGAATGAAAATACTGTGGAAGTTTATCGAGGAATAACGGGATTGTACCTGAAGTCCAGTTTAGAGACAAATGTAGATTCTGACGGACAAGAATTAGAAAATGAAAAGATAATATTGCGATTGCAGATAAAAAAACGTCGCGTTGAAGTTAACCTCAATGTCCAATGTCCAATCTGTCCAAAGTCAAAACACATTTCACCGATTGTTATGTTATTTTTCCCTTTCCCAATTTTCACAATATTTGCAGGTATAAAAAGCAACGTTTATTTTATATGACGGTTCTCCTATGCTGAATTTATATATAGATGCGTTGTACAGGAACGTGTCGCCAGAAAAATTGAGATGCCTTTGCTGTACGTAAAAGAACTTAAAGTAAATATCGACGAAAGACCCTTTATAATCCATTAAAAAATGTACGGCTTCACATAATCATATTTTTAATTCGTGTTGAAAATATCCGATAGGCGAATCAAATTTGCGCGGGTATCCGGCGTTGCCACACTTCGAGCAAGACGGCTGTTGTTACGTCACGAGGCGTCTCTCTCTCTCTAAATACTTCGGTTTTTCGCGCCTTCATTTCTAAATTTATTGCTTATCTCTGCGGTGAGCTTTCCACTTCAAGGTGCCTTATTGATCACAACGAATCAACGAACGCAACCGTCAGTTTTTTTTACGTGTGTCTTGGCTCCAAGTAGTACAAAAAAATCGATATATGAGAGGACAGGCACATTTTGTCGTCTACGTGTGACTAATTCACCAACTTTAACAGATAATAACTCGGAAACTGTACGGTAAATCTCGTGGAAACTCCGCATACGCATGGACGAAGGTCTCGACAATGTTAGTAAAAAAAATCGGGCTTTTATCTTGGACTCGCTCCAATCACCGTACCTCCTTAATATAGAAAAAAATTATTTAATCAGCAACGGCGACCCGATTTGACGTCTCGTGGTAACTGCTTATCGTTCTTGCTAAGATGCGCCGCTTCATACGTAAGCGCATAAAAAATTCAAAAACTGTCGCATCACAAGAAATAAAGGCGTTTCAGGTTCCTCAGAAAATTTCTTACAATGACCAATTAATTTTTTTTTTAAAATTAATTATTTGTTAAAAAATACGGTGTTCGATCATTGAGACATAGAAAATGCAGTGTGTCCCAATTATTGAACACTCGAATTTTCCAAGATGGCGTCAGATCGTGTGAATCGGATTTATTCAAACGAAAACTGTAAGTTCATGAATAAACTTACCTTTATTCTTTTAATAATAACTCTAAGATCGTCAAATATATTTTTTATTTGTATTTTCGTGCAATAAACATAAAAAGTAAAGTAAAAAGAGAATATAACCTAAATGTAACCTAAAAATACGAATGTAATGTTGAATATTTTTTGTTCTCCGATATTTCAGGGAGCCAAGCTGCGACAAAATCAAACAAAAACAGAACATAAAAACGAGGAAGCTGAAAATAAAAATAAAATAAAGTTCGAGTTGAAAGGCAAAAATAAACCAAATGCGAATGAATCAAAAACCTGTCGAAAGAGACTAAATATATATTTTTGTATTTTTACATGATCAATAAAAGATTATTTAAGTGTTTGATTTTTCTTTTATGTCTTAATATTGTATCCAAAATAATATTTTCAGAACGGAAAAAGAATTCTCGAAAGTGTTCAATAACTGGGACATGCCTGTTCAAGATTAGGGACATAGGCACTTCCAGTGTTCAATAATTGGGACATTTGCATGCTTCACATTGTTATTCTTTTTTTTTTCATTTGAAATCATTTTAAAATAATTTAAAAGGTGATTTTTCGAAAGTACAAATATCAAAGTATCATTTGAACACGAAAGCGATGGTTTTTTCTTGATTTTATATTTTTTTCTCACCGAACTCAATCCCCAAGATCCTTAGCTGTTCAATAATTGGGACATTTACCTTACAACGTATTAGGTGGTTCCATTGAAGTGCGCTGTTTTTATTCGTTTCTTGATAAATATGCAACAGTAGAGCTCCGTCTTAAAATCGGTAAAAAAAATTGACGGTCAATATTGAGATGGTTAATATGGTAATGGAATTTAAGGGGCTATACCAGTGCGAACGCTTAAAATTTGGTTGATTTTCGGGAATTTTTTGGACGAAAAGTATTCAATTGAATGTTTCGGAAAATTAAGAATATATTTGGCTATATTCAACCTATATTACATCATTTTTTTCACAGAAAAATATTGCGGTCCAAGCGATTTATGTGCTGCCTTCGGAGGCGGCAAAAAAAAGTTCCTCCACTGCTAACATGATTCCGACCGATTCAGTAGCTGAAACCGAAAAAAGGAATAAAATGTTGAACTGGAAGGTATTTCCTGTACAATGATGTAAGATTTTCGAGAAATATCAAAATCTAACAAAATGGCGTAGTTATGAAAAAAGTGTGTTTTCTTGCCTATGAAATGGTCTTGTTTTTTCAATTCCAAATCGTCACTTTTCATCCAAACAAAAATATCCTACGTCATTGTAGAGTAAATGAATTCAAGAGCACTCAGTTAAAATTTCAAGTCAATCGGATAATTGCTCTTTGAGTTACAATGTCAGCAAATTTGAAAAATATAATTTCGAGAAAAACGCGTTTAAAGATTTAACTATCGATTTTTGCAAAATAAGATGATAGAGATACGGCCTTGAAATTTTTACAGGATATTCTTGAATGTATAAATTGTCGAAAAAGGCAAAAAAAGATCGATTTTTTGAAAGTGTCACACTGGTATAGCCCCTTAAGTATGATACTGAAGTTTGCATCGTTAGAGATGCAGCGCATTTTTTTTAAATTCTCGATTTTTGATGATCAACTAGTTGCTTTATGTGTTTGGTGTAAACAAAACATGTGTCCGCGATGTACGTCTCCAGGAACTCACCCTTAGGCGGGGGTGAAAATCGAAAAAAGATCGTTTTCACCGATGTACGTCTATCAGACATTTTCTTTTTCGATATTCGCATTGGGGAGCACTAAAACGTAACCTGAACAAAATTTCGACCGTTTTAGAGTCCCGAAACTCACTCTAAAGAAGGTGAAGGTACGTAAGCCGCCATGAACGCATATTGCACAGTTACCGTTGCACCAATTGCATCGTGTAGCTCCAAAAACGATCGGAATTAGTACATTGCGTACCAAGGAGACAGAGTGGGCATACACGCCACTGTCGCCACGGTGCACACGAATATTTATATGATTAAATCATGTTTTTCGACATTCAAAAGTCGATATTTCGAAAACTACGGCTCGTTGCCAGACATTTTTTTAAGGGGACCCCTTGAAATCTTAAAATAAACTTCTGTGCGAAATTTCATCTGGATAGCAGGTGGAGCGTTTTCGGATCAGATTGAAGTTTGCATCGTTGGAACATTTCTTTTGAGTTTTCGTTACGAAAAACCCTCAATAATCTTTCAAGTAGCTTATTCAGAGATCTAGAAATTCAATCAGCAAAAGAGGATGTTTTTAAATAATAAAAATGGGGAAATACAAATATAAAAGGTACTTTCGTTCAATTTCACCGATGCAAACTCAAAGACCATCCTTTTCGGAACTTTACTCAAAGTTTCGAACGACGCTATAAATTTATCAAATTTAATCTTATCACCTTGAAATTTTCAGCGAACATTCATGATACACTGTCAAAATATGTTAGTTTCAAATAAAGTTATTTTTTTACTCTTACAACTTGGCATAACTCCTTAAGGTAGTACTAGCGGATTGACTAGTCGACAGAAAATCTATAAATTATTGAATCTGAAAAAAGCAAAATATAATGTATTTGGGTATAGTAATAAACATGATACAGAAAATAATTATTTGAGAAGTGCATGTAATAACTGTATGTATTATAGTTTGGTAAGTGAAGTAAAATCGCAATCAGATTTGACTTGAGTTGTCACAGGCCACCATTTTATAATTCTGGCAATATCCGTGGCAACGCTGTATTCAGGTGCTTTCGATACATGTCAAGCATGTGTTTGTTTACCGTATGTGTAATCGTGTGTTGTAGTGTATGTGTAATGCGGCAAGCGAACGCAAAAATGAGTCGATTGAATCGATGATATCTGCTCGAAATGTCCCGTAACCTATATTTATTATGGAGCATACGTGACCGCGACAATTTTCGTGTTATTCGTCGCTTTTCGCATAGCTCTGATCTGACCGGCAAATATTATTATTTCCGTTCCAAAGTTCGATCCGCATGGATTTCCTATATGGTGCGGGTTAAATGCGTTGATTTCGTGAATTAATTTCTATTGTATTTAGCCGGTAAGGCCTGCAGAGTTTTTGCGAATGTCATTTTTTATGTTTCTACTACAGCATAAAAAAAATCAACTTTTTTTCTAATGAGGAGGTTCGCGCACGTACTTACCTCACCTTAAGAAGGAATGACACCCGAAGCATAACTCCGATGCACCCAGGCTCGCGCTGGTAGGGCAGAATTCTCTCGAGTCACTGTGACATCGTCTTGCACTTTCTTAACGCGACGAGGAATTTACAAGATAACATTTTTCAATGTTGTAAATTGTTAAAGTAGTTCATTTTTAACATTTATCTCGGGCACAGAAGCGCGAGTCACCAGCGAGAATTCTTGCTTTGATTCTCCGAAATCTTGGATGTCTTGCGAAGTCGGCGTTGAGAGAAAAAACAAAACTCTGTCTCGACACTGAGTGTGGATGCGTATGTACATACAGATGCCCACACGAAATATAGATATACTGCGAAGGGACAGCGTTGTATAAGAAAACAGTTTTCAACTGCGTGCGCCTAACGTGTCGTAGGCACACCGCCACACACGCGTTTCGGGGAGGCATCGATACATTGTAAATGCCTCATCGCGTTAAGAGGGTGCCCGACGACATTACAGTGACTTGGGAGCATTCTGCCCTACCGGCGCGAGCTGGGGTGCATCAAAGTTATGCTTCGGGTGTAATTTCTTCTTAAGGGGTTATGCCAAATTGTAAAAGTCAAAAAATAACTTTTTTCGAAACTAATATATTTTGACAGTGTATCATCTTATAAATGTTCGCTGAAAAGTTCAAGGTGATCAGATTAAATTTGACAGATTTGAAGCGTCGTTCGAAACTGTGAGTGAAGTTCCGAAAAGTTTGTATCGTTGTAGTTTGTATCGTTGAAATTCAACGAAAGTGTTTTGTATATTTGTATTTCCTCATTTTTATTATTAAAAAAAATCCTCCTTTGCAGATGTCAATTCTAGATCTCTGAATAAGCTACTTGAAAAATGATTGAGAGTTTTTCGTAACGAAAATTTGTCACAAGAAATGTTCCATCGATGCAAACTTCAATATGATCCGAAAAGGCGCCACCTCCAGCTGAAATCCAGCTGCAATTTTGCACGGACGCTTCTTTTGATATTTCGAGGGATCCCCTTGAAAAAATGTTTGGCGACGCGCCGTAGTTTGAGAAATATCGACTTTTCAATGTCGGAAAACATGATTTAGTCATAAATACTCGTATACACCGTGGCGACAGTGGCTTGAATGCCCACTTTATCTCCTTGGTACACGGTGCCCATCCTTTTCCCCGAAAACACTTCCCCGAATGACATTGCCCCGAAAACATTTCCCCGAATCGACATTTCCCCGAATGACACTTCCCCGAACGGCACTTCCCCGAAAAACAGTTCCCCGAATCGACACTTCCCCGACAAAGAGTTCCCCGAATCGACATTTCCCCGAAAACACTTCCCCGAATTGACATTTCCCCGAATGACACTTCTCCGAAAAACAGTTCCCCGAATCGACACTTCCCCGACAAACAGTTCCCCGAATCGACATTTCCCCGAATCGACACTTCCCCGAATGACACTTCCTCGAAAAACATAAATGAATTCAAGAGTACTCAGTTAAAATTTCAAGTCAATCGGATAATTGCTCTTTGAGTTACAATGTCAGCAAATTTGAAAAATATAATTTCGAGAAAAACGCGTTTAAAGATTTAACTATCGATTTTTGCAAAATAAAATGATAGAGATACGGCCTTGAAATTTTTACAGGATATTCTTGAATGTATAAATTGTCGAAAAAGGCAAAAAAGATCGATTTTTTGAAAGTGTCACACTGGTATAGCCCCTTAAGTATGATACTGAAGTTTGCATCGTTAGACACAATTTTTTCGATTTTCCCCGCTAGCTAACGGTGGCTTGCGGAACCCGAAAATCGACTAGGGGGCGTACAAAAATTACGCAACGCCAAAGTTCCCTATTTTTGACCACTCCTCAACCCCTATTCCGTTGTATAACGGGTGCTTTATCGTCAATAATTGCAATTTTTTTCATAGACACAACTAATTATGAAAGGATCGGGTTTATACTCATTTTATTAAGTATATATTCATCTAGTTTTATACCAATTTTTATGAACATTTTTTTATGAACTGAGATATATGCCATGATTTGATAAAGAAAAAAATTATTTTCATTGCCCTATCGACATTTTTATAAAAGGGAAATCAAATCTGTAAATAAAAACAAGACAATTTATTCATATCTGTACAAACGTAGCTATCGTTATGCGTAGCCCTTCTTTCATTTTGTTCTTGTATTTTCAGGGTTTTTTTTTGTATTCAAGCAGTCTTTAAAAATACTCAAGATCAAAATTTAAGAAATCGGATACGTACGACGGTAGTCACGGCGATTACAAAAATGTCAAACAAAAAAATTGAATATGGGTTGATAAGGTTTTCAGTATTCGCTAAGACAAGGTCGACAAAAGTAGTATCGAGAAAAACGCGTTCAAAGTTTTCGTTCCGTTTTTCTTGATATGGAGTTATAGTTCTAATTTATTGATATGAAGTACTAGCACTAACCGATCGTTACTTTCCGCGGTAAAATTGCGCGTGAGTTTTAAATTCAAAACTTGAACATGCAGAAGTTTTGCTATTTCCGGCAGTTCTAAAACCGTGACGTAACGCAAACCGTGACCCCCCCCCCCCCCAATTGCGTTACGTGATTTGCGTACGCACCCCTAAATTTTATTCAGGCTTCTTTTTGGAGCTCCGTTATGTAAATATCTAAAAAGAAAATGTGTGATAGACGTACATTGGTAGGAAGATTTTTTTTTTTCCTTTTTCACCCCCGCCTAAGGGTGGCTTACGGAACCTGAAAATCATCTAAATTTTTTTCAGTCTACTTTTAGGAGCTCCCCAATGCGGATATCAAAAAAGGAAATATGTGATAGACGTACGTCGGTAGATACGATTTTTTTCGATTTATCACCTCCGCCTAAGGATGACTTCTGGAACTCGTAAATCATTCAAAAATGTTCAGGCTACGTTTAGAGTTCCATAATGCAAATATCGAAAAAAATGTGATAGACGTACGTCTTTTACTACTTTTTAGGGTTCCCTAACACGAAAATCAAAAAAGAAAATGTGTGATAAACGTACGTCGGTAGATACGATTTTTTTCGATTTTCACGCCCGCCTATCACACATGTGTGATAGGCGTACGTCGGTAGATACGATTTCTTCGATTCTTCAAGGCTTCCGAAAGTCGAAATTCATCCTAATTTTTTTCAGGCTACTTTTTAGAGTTCCCCAATGCGAATATCGAGAAAGAAAATGTGTGATAGACGTACGTCGGTTAATACGACTTTTTCGATTTTCACGCCCGCCTAAGGATGGCTCCCGGAACTCGAAAATCATACAAAAAAATTTCAGGCTACTTTTTACCGTTCCCTAATGCGAATATGAAAAAAGAAAATGTATGATAGACGTACGTCGGTTAAAGCATATTAATGCTTGGTAATGTCTGGTCTAGAGCAAAATTTTTGACGTCATTTTTGGGTTGGAATAAATTTAAACCGTTGAAGTTGCTTGATGAAATTTTACATATATATTTATTGTTCTTTTGAGAATGTATCTACATTAAAAAAAAAAAATTAAACAGTTTCATGTAGTTTTTTTATTGTTTTTACAACACTCGAGTCAAAATTTTTAGCCTCCGTTGAACCGACGAAATCTCGTTTGTCGAGTTCAGTGCCATGAAGAGACCTCCTCTTGGTCCAGGGTAACCTCTGCTAGACCTCCCAAACCTTCTCTCGACCCCCAGTTTCACTGAAACGTGCAGAGCACAGGCCTCCTTGACCTGCTTTCAATCTTAAACTGTTGCCTCGACCCCACCTAACCTGCTTTCGGCCCAAATTCGATATCTCCTCCATCATCATTCTATTGTGGCCTGATCGGTAACCCGTTCGATGACGAAAATAATACGGAATTAATAAAAATACATCGTCCCCTTATCAAATTATTAGTGCAATATTAATATGCGAAAACAATCAAATTTGCTCAATATCGATTTATTATTATTTTATAGGCAATTCATAGAAGAATGCTTGCATATACAGTCTTACTCCAATTCTATCGGATTAATGGGCGTTTTCCTGTGAGAAAAAATCTCACAGGAAAATTCTTAAAAAATGCCAGTCTATCCAGTATAAGCTTACGCAACGTTTTTCGTCCTTGACATTTCTTAGTAAAACCCTCTAGTTCTTGAGTTACATTGCATTATCTACAATTAGTCTTTTTTAGCAAAAGTGAAATAACATTGCGAAAAAAATCGTACAAAACTTTGTAAACAACGCAAATGGAGTTCCTGCTACCCAGTTCAAGTTTATCATGGATAAACGTAACAAATTTTTTTTGTATAAGTCATGCGGCCAATTCTCGATGGTCGAAAAAAGCCGAAAATCACCACGTATAAAAGTGCGTACCGGGTCGAAAAGAAAATTATAAAAAAACATTTCAGAAAAGCAATATAAAGCTGAATTTATTCCCGTCAAAACGCCGTTCGGTAAATTTGGTTATCTTTTTTTTTACGAAGCTTTGTAACTTTTAGTGCAGCAAGAAATATCGACTGCTGTATCCAAACTTTTAAGCGACGGTATATATTATATAATACTATATATATATATATTATACTCGAAATATGTGGTTGCATTAATATATTCGAATATACACTACCAGTCAAAAGTATTCGGACACTTCAGATAACTGCAAAACTTAATATCACTTTGGATCATTGCAACCTTATGGTAGAATAATAATTATTTTACGAAGTGACTGTAAAGCTCTGTATAATTACTTAATTATATAGATCTTTATAGTATCTTCGTGAAATAATAAATGAAATGAATTATATTACTCTAACATTATTTGGCAATTATCCAGCGCTCAAAAGTTTTGCGATTATGTGGAGGGTCCGAAAACTTTTGGCTGGCAGTGTAGATCTAAACAACATAAATATTGATATCTATATGGAACGATAGGGTGTTAATTATAGTCTATTTCATGTGCTAAAGGATTGAAATTGTCGGTTTAGAATTCAACCTCATTCGATTTTTTCTTTTTGTTTTTGTTCGTTTTGTTTTTTTTATTTATTCAATAATGAGTTGATAAATGGCGACGGCCGATTACCGTCGGTTTTAAATAAAATGTTTGATTTTTCTTTGTTTTCATTTTTAGCACGTCGGAAATTTAAAAAATATTTCCACGTGTATGTATGAAGCATATTTTTATTTTTTTCCTCTAAATATTATGATATTAACTAACCGCGTCTATTTGATTCTTTTTTATTTGAATTAACTAGATTTTTCATAGAACCAAATTTTTCCTATTGCATTCCATTATTAAAATTATTGATTTCAAAAATGTTTATTTACAGAAAATCAATCTATTTAATATCGTCCAATAACTACATATTTTATTTGATCCTAATAAATCTGTTATTCGGTTTCATCAGTTCAGCATTTTCATCTGTTCAAAAAAACAATTTAGTTAAGTTCACTGAATGGATCAAGTTATTTTTTTTAATTTACCTTAAATAGAATCTTCGTAGAGTTAACCATTTTTCTATTTGATTGACCTAATGGTCCATCTTTATTGCAACACTCATATCAAAGGAGCGGGGGGTAGAGAAGGTGGAGAGAGAGGAATTACATATATGTGTGTGTGTGTGCGTGTGTGTGTGTGTGTGTGTGTGTGTGTGTGTGTGTGTGTGTGTGTGTGTGTGTGTGTGTGTGTGTGTGTGTTTGTTTGAAAAATCTCTAGCATGTTATTCGATGAAACTCTCTAATTATCACAATCACATCAACTAATTCATATAGCTTATGTGATACAACAAATAGTTAGAGGTGTTCATTTGGTCTCTTATGCCATATCAGCGACCAAAATGTTATAAGCACTCGGTAGCATAGGGGCAGCGGAGCGTAGCTATGAGTAGGTAGGACTAGGTTCAAGGCGCATATAGGGCAAATATTTTCTTCGAAAAAAATTATTTCTAAAGGCCAGGGAATGACGAATTACGATTAAAAATCCTTGTGGTAAAGCTCTCAATTAAGGAGTTCATTTTATTTTCGATTTATGAAATATTTTATGCATATAGTACACTTAGCTTTACAGTGTACATTGTAAGCAAATAAAGATTAATTTGAATCTCATCTTTATTAATATATATAAATATCTTTAAAATGAATATGATCGTAGTAGGCTGTGAGACAAGGAAAAAACCTATTTTATTTAAATAGATTCTATATAAATTAATTTTTTTGTTTAGCAGTGTACAGTAGGCCGAAAGGGGGGCGGGGGGGCAGTAGGTTCTGCGCGAGCGCTCGAAGTAGGCCGACCCGAGGTTCCGTAGGTTCAATTGTGAACCTCACTGACCTCCTTTGAGTCAAAAAGTCTACTTTCTGCCGGAGGTTCATCGGAGACTCTAATGCATGGTACTTTCAAACATTGTACCCTCCTTTAGATACCCAATAATCCGCTCACGCCGATTTCTGCTCGCCTTCATTTTGTGGGTTGAACGCAGCTCGAAAATTTCGACTCGGGATCCGCTCACGCCAATTTCTGCTCGCGTTCATTTTGTGGGTTGAACGCGGCTCGAAAATTTCGACTCGGGCATGGTCCGCTGAAGACCGCTTCAACCGGCGCTCACTCTGGGTGATGTTGTATGCATCTGAAAAAAAAATATATATATATTCTCAATCTGTATGAGTATTCTGAGCACTGGTAGCAGAATTAGTACTTAAAAATATTTTTTTACAAAATGGCGGCCTGTTAAATTTTGATTAACGATATTTCATACATTTTCGGGTATTCGACAAGTTATAAAATATGGGCAAAATTATTGTTGGACTCAATTCTGCTACAAATCCTCAGAAAGAGGCTACCAATGATATGTGCAAAATTTGAGCTCGACTGGTCAATTTGTTATCGAGATATCGTGGGCGCCGATTTGAAAAACATAGTTCAGAGATAAACGCGTTTAAAATTTTGATACCATTATATGAGGTTTGCGCGCGGCTTGCTTGTAATCAAGAGACGCGGCAGCGTCTTGACGCCAAGTAATAAAAAAAAAAAAATTTACGCCACTGATCGATGCCACCGATCTCGACGCCACTGACCGACTGACGACACGCCGCGACTCTTTATACAGTAAGATGGGCTCTAGCAGACGACGTTTTAACTTTGTTCCGATATTACGCGAAAACGCGGCAACAAATCGAAAATCTAATGACAGTTTACCAATGTAATGTGATTTTTTCCTATCGATTTTGTTCGGGCTGTTTTTCGATTTGTCCACTCAATCTCGGGATCTCATAATTTACGGCCGAATTTTCGGGTGACTTTTTACCCCAAAAATTTTTCAACACTCGTCCATTGTCTTTCATTGAATGAAATAAAGTCGTTGGCTCATATCGTAAACATAACACATACGCCGTTCTGTGAATTGATTAACACTTTAGCGCAACAGGCACAGCAACGCCACCGCTCTCTCGAACGGCACGACTCGAACTACACCCTGCTTGCAATATATATATATATATATGTATTCTAATACAGTCGCTTTGACAGCTCGAGTAACCAAACACGGTTAGTCGAACGTGGATGTGAAAAAAAAACAAACGGCTCTTATTAGAGCCAAAAATTTATTTAACAAAGGTTCACGTCGTTCAAATTTAGGTGTGGATTATTTATTTGATCCTAACATGCGTATATTAGCCGTGGCGCTCGCGCGGAAACCGTCGGAGAAACAGCGAGGACGATACGCAAATAGATACAGAGTAAGTTAAAAACAAGAATGTGCTCATTTCTTTCACTTGCTTATATAAAATCATTAAAAAATTTGCAGACAGACGTGCATGTGTAGCTTTTGTGTGCCCTGAGAGCATAACCTAGCTTCTATATGTCATTACCAATTTGTGTGTTCATAACCTCGTTCCATTAACATTTTATGAACATATCTTCAAAATTTTCTGAACAGAATCTTGTCATAGACGATGAAGTTTTTTTTTTTGTAGAAAATGCATTCGGCTCTGTAGAATTTATATTGACGCAGAGCTTGACAATTATTTTGCCTGAAATATTATTCATCGCTGAAAAATCTCTCATGAGAAATAAAGGCTTTGTGCAACACGATATATAAACCTAGATCCCCTACGGCGTCCAATAGAACATGTAAAATAGAACGCCATTACACGACCATTCCAAGTTCTTGCGAATTTTGTTCATACGAACCCGTGATCAAACATACAGGTATCGAATAGGCAGCCTAATTAACATACATGCGATGCAATCGACACCTGTATATTTGATCACGGGTTCATACGAATAAAATTGGTGCGAACCTGTGATTGTGGCGTAATCGTGTTCTAGGACAACACCTAATGTTTGGCTCGATCTCACAGACTCAAGCCTGACAGCGCTTTCGTATGCCTCGCCATTCTTTTCATACTGTGGTGATCACCATATTTCATTGTTGCGGCTGCACAATCTATGTCTACATGGAACGATGATAGTCCGCCATCTCCGAGAAATCTTCGAGTGCCACACCTGCATCGAAGACTTTCCTTGGTTATGTCGTTCAACGCCTTGAAGTTTATCGTCCCAAGTGCGCTCAATGTGTCAAATACTATGGAAAGCCAAACTTCAGATACTCCATGTCACTCGATGCCTCGAATCGAGCAACATTTGGGCATGAAACCCTTTTCCGGTACAGAGAGCGACAGCGAAACCTTTTGACATTTTTCCAGCTTGACATAACATAAAAATGATTAAAACATGAATTTTAGCATTTTTCATAAAATGAAAAGGCCTTAGAACTATTGTGCCATCTGGCCAAGGAAGGCCAGATTGTGAATGATTGTGCGCTTTTTAATGTTAACATGAAAGTGTGATTGAAGCTGCATATTTTATGTGTTACGTGATTATCGGCTATTATGTAAATTTAAAATAAGATGATTGTCAACAAAACCTTTTTTTTGTCAGACCGGCTTTAGTTTTAATTTACTGTAAAACAACCTAAGATTTCTTGAATAAAAATCCTGAAACTGAGTATAAATGTGTGATAATAATTTCTCTAATTTCTATTGTGCCAAATTAAATATGGTTAATGAAACTGAATTGATTACATTTATCAAACATTTGAAACGTAGGGACCCTCAAACTTTTATTAATAGTCACATATAGGTGACTGGGTAAAAAAAAAAAATTTTACATTTTTAGTACATTAAATAAAAGCTTGTCTAAAAGAAAAGTTTTTTTATATACAAATTTTCCGTACCAATCTGACTGTGTTAAATGAAAAAAAAGAAAAACCGCGTTTCGAAAATATATGGTTCTGCACTTTAAGGTATTTGTTTCACGAACCCGAATATTTAACAAATAACTGATTTTCGTCTATTATTTTTACACGGTGTTTACATTCCTTTATTCAACCGAATTCATTTTGAACGATAAATGTCAATTGTCTAAAAGAAAGAAAAAAAGATGAGTTCTCTTTGAAAATGAGCTTTATTGAAAGTATGGCCCGGCCACAGTGACCATTGGCATTGAGACGTGTGTGCCATTAAGCCTTCATGCGACGTTGGCTCGCTCCACCTCTCCGTTTCGTCGCCTGGAGAAAAACTGACGTCTTCATTTACATAAAAGTCAATATTTAATAAATGCCGTAGACGGATCATTTAATTTTTGGGTGACAATTTTGGTAATATACTGAATGATTTGACATTTTTTCATAACATCCTTAACATTTTTTACACTATTCCGTGTGTAAAACTGCCGATCGGCATGAGTCTAGGCATCTTCTTATGTAAAAACTGTTTGTTGAATTCAAATTTAAAATTAAATTATGAAATTAAAAATTCAATTCAAAATGATTAAAATCAAATATTAAAACTTGAAGGGTGCATTCAGTATATGTAACGAATCCACTATATAAATTTGAACAAATGGTAACATTTGATCATTTGACCCGAAGCTTCTTAACGATATAAGGAAAGACGTGTATTCTTGAGCAGCCTCCAGCAGAGTAAATGTGACGCGTTATCCAAGTGCATCCGGTTTTTGTTTACAATGAACAAATCGATTTGCATTCCACTCGCTGAACACGCAAATAAAATAACGCAATGAAGTTGGATTTTCGTAAAATATTTTTATTGATCTCTAGTTTTTTTAATTAAAAGTTTTCTCCTGCTGCAACAAACAAAGCGCAATTCATGAAACATGGAGACGGTATATCAAAAAGTAAAACATTAAGACGTACAGACTTGGGCGTAATTCTATTTATAAATACGAATATGAATTTATTCACATCGTGATTTTCATGTGAATATAAATACAAATGTATTCATACTTGACTTTTTGTATTCACATGCATGCATACAAATACAATTGTATTCACAAATATTCTGAACATACAAATAGATTCACAGAAAAAATTGTGAATATTCACAAAAAAGTGAATATGTACAAAAAATCCTGTGAATTAAAAAAAATACACATCAAAATCTGTGAATGCAAATGTATTCATAAAAAATTGTAAATACAAAAAAATTCACAAAATAAGTTGTGATTTTTTTCATATTTAAGACAAATTAAAATCAAATTCACAATAATTAGATTAAAATTTACACCATTAGTGAGTTCGTACGCATTTTGAGAGAAAACATTGCCTCGAGGCAAAGGAATTTTCGCACAAAAAGTTTTGTTTTATTTAATTTTAATTTGTTTAATTTAATTTTAATTTGTTTTATTTATTTTAATTTGTTATTTAAATTTTTGTTAAACAAATTTTTTTAATTTGTTATTTAATTTTAATTTGTTTTATTTAATTTTAATTTGTTTAATTTTATTTTATTTTATTAAAAGAAATTTTTATTTATAAAGAAATTTTTGCACAAAACTTTTTGTGCGAAAATTCCTTTGCCTCAACACAATGGTTTCTCTCAAAATACATAAGAACTTACTTGTGGCGTAAATTTTAATATAATTGTCGTGAATTCGATTTTAATTTTCTTCAACTTGAGGAAATTCACAACTCATTTTGTGAATTTTTTAATATTTATGATGTAATATTTGGAACTCACTTTTGTTGCAAAAATTTCTTCGCCTCGACGCAATGTTTTCTCTCAAAATACGTAAGAACTCACGTTTGGTGTAACGTGAGTTCTTACGTGTTAATCGAATACGTTTTAATCTAATCATTGTGAATTGGATTTTAATTTGTCTTAAATACGAAAAAATTCTCAACTTATTTTGTGAATTTTTTTGTATTTACAATTTTTTGTGAATACATTTGCATTCATAGATATTGATTTGAATTTTTTTTAATTCACAGGATTACTGTGAAGGACCGAGACTAGTTCGGATAATCAAAAGTTCGGATAATCGAAACGTGGGTTATTTGTGACGAGATCATAAACAACAACCTTTTACATAAAAACAGTACAGTACATGTCAAATTTTAATATATATATATATGTACTGTTTTTATGTACATACATATATCAGGTGTTAAAATATATATATATATATATATATATATATATATATATATATATATATATATATATATATATATATATATTAAACAGCTGAAAAAAGTCGAATGCTTTTTTTAATATATTTTTTATAAAATCGTCCATTTTTAATTGACGAACGGCCGTAACGCGTTTTTGAGCGGCTAAGTCTCGCAGCCGTTTGAGAAGGAGAAGTTGCATTGGGTTGCTCATTGTTGCTCACGGCAGTGGCAGCGAGCAACAATGTATCTTTCGCGCCAACGTTCGGATAATTGAGCGTTCGGATAAACTAAGTTATCGTTCGAATAATTGAGGGTTTGTATAATCGAGATTCGGATAATCGAGGTTCTACTGTATATATTAAACACCTGAAAAAGGTCGAATGCCTCTTTTAATATTTTTTTAATAAAATCGTCCATTTTTAATTGACGAACGGCCGTAACGCGTTTTTGAGCGGCTAAGTCTCGCAGCCGTTTGAGAAGAAGTTGCGTTGGGTTGCTCATTGTTGCTCACGGCAGTGGCAGCGAGCAACAATGTATCTTGCGCGCCAACGTTCGGATAATTGAGCGTTCGGATAAACTAAGCCATCGTTCGGATAATTGAGGGTTCGGATAATCGAGGTTCTACTGTATTCCCAATTTTTTTCTGTGAATTTATTTGTACACGTTCAGAATATTTGTAAATACAATTGTATTTGTATGCATGCATGTGAATACAAATAAGCGAACTATGAATAAATATTTCACTAATAGGCGTTTGTAAATCACCCTGCAAATACGTCGATTTGATAGTGGAAGGGACTGAAGACTTAAAAAAAAATATTTATAGCATTTGGTAATATACAAGTTTTCAGAAACGACGTGTCCTGTTTTTTTAATTATCTGTTTAAATCTTACCCTTTTAGAATCTTTGAAAAAGTGAAAAAAAAATAATCCCAAGTAATGAAAAGATATTTGAATTCACTCCTCTTTGAACTGGCGCAGAACGAAAAAAAGATTTTTCCCCTTTCAAAAAGATATGAAATCCCCTTTAAAAACTTTTAAAAAGTAAAAAAAGAACGCCAAGTAACAAAATACCCCCGAAAACATTATTGCTTGTTTGATCATATACAAAATTCTGATTTATCTTGAAATATTTTTTTATTTTATTTAACCAATGCTTTTATTATATTTTTTCAATTAAAATGTACAAAAAAAGTGAAATAACTTTTTATAAAGTAGCCAAGCAAGTTTACTAAAAACGTAAACAAAATTGTTGAACCTTAGAACTAATGTTTTCCTAAATATTTCATTTTTATTTTAAAAATCACATTACTATTATAACAAAAAATTGGTATTACAATTATATAAAAATACAACGTATTTACCACATAAGTACACTGGAAATGCTGTGCAACGACTTGGCGTGCATGGTTAACAAAAATAGCTCGGCGAAGGATTTCGTCTTTCCGACTACTTAACTCTCAGGTTGGTCTTAACTCACATAGACTGCTGCAATTTGTTATGTAACTGGAAATCAAATTTCGTGATTCCGCAAAGTATGGATCAAATCAGTGATGTTCCCCTAGACGACACGATACGTTAAATTTTTTTTTTATGCATAATTTAATACGATATATAAAAGTATATTCTTTCTCCTCTATCAGACAACTTTATACATTACATGAAATATATTTCGTATATACTTTTATGTATTGATCCGTCTGTTTGTGTATTGTATCCGTCTCTAAGCCACAGCATCGGCAATTTTAAAATTCGAATTACAGTGCCGTCGTCTTGCTGGTGAAAAACGAAATATCTGAGTATCTCTCCTGATATTCATTGCTCTATATTCGATGGTTTTTCCGAGTACAGTCGAATATTCGTCAATAGTGGACATAACGGAGCTCTGACACGGTCACGTGAATTGTGTGGACCGATATATACACCGATAACACTATATATCAATGTTATCTTGTCCGAATCACACTAGCGCAAGGTGCAGGAAATCGCATTGTTAATAACACTGGCAGTTGATGCGTTGTTACAGGTTATATATATATTGTGTATCTTCCCGAGCTATTTCTCTTAACCATGCACGCCAGGTCGTTGCACAGCATTTCCAGTGTACTTATGTGGTAAATACGTTGTATTTTTATATAATTGTAATACCAATTTTTTGTTATAATAGTAATGTGATTTTTAAAATAAAAATGAAATATTTAGGAAAACATTAGTTCTAAGGTTTAACAATTTTGTTTACGTTTTTAGTAAACTTGCTTGGCTACTTTATAAAAATTTATTTCACTTTTTTTGTACATTTTAATTGAAAAAATATAATAAAAGCATTCGTTAAATAAAATTAAAAAATATTTCAAGATAAATCAGAATTTTGTATATGATCAAACAAGCAATAATGTTTTCGGGGGTATTTTGTTACTTGGCGTTCTTTTTTTACTTTTTAAAAGTTTTTAAAGGGGTTTCTATTACTCTGCTAATTTTTGAAATATCAATAAACGGTTTTCACGAGCGGATTAAGAAAGGCCTAAGGAATAATAAAATAAAAAAGAAAATCGATTTTCTCAAATTTCTAGACCAGACTACTGCCTTAATACGATTTCTTTTCGATCCACCCCCGCCTGTGGGTGACTTCCGGAAGTCGAAAGTCAAATTTTTTTTCAGGGTATTTTTTAGAGTTTCTTAATGCGAATATCGAAACAGAAAATGTGTGATAGACGTACGCCGGTAGATACGATTTTTTCGATTTTCTCGCCCGACTAAGGGTGGCTCCCGGAACTCGGAAATCATCCAAATTTTGTTCAGCCTACTTTTGAGAGCTCCCTAATGCGAATATCGGAAAAGAAAATGTGTGATAGAGGTACGTCGGTGGATACAAATTTTTTCTCTTGTCACCCCGGCCTATGGGTGAGTTCCGCAAGATGTACATGGCGGATACATGTTTTTTCTTCACCAAACACATAAAGAAACTAGCTGATCGTCAAAAATCGAGATTTGAAAAAACAAAAAAAAAGTTTCCGGACAAAAGTTGAACAGAGTGCCGGAGCGGTTTTCTATGCCATTTCGCCGGTAGTTGACCTAGGCCAATTTAATAAACGGCGTTTTAAAGAGGAGAGATTTACCTTCATTTTTTCAAAAAAATTTACCATTTTTTTACAGTTAGTACCCGGTTTTGAAAACAACCAATTTTCGTCGGTATTTGTTCCTATTTGAGTGGACTCCGTTTGCAGTAGAAAAAAAATGTTACGCATTTCTTCGACCAAAATTATAAAGGAGGAAATCTAAGTTTCAATTTAGTTTTTTTTAAATTTTCTACGATTTTTTTCCATCAATATATCGTTTTTTGTAAAAAAAATACATAATTTGAAAATTGCTCCGCAGTTCGAAAACGTTGAGATTTACAATAAAATCTCACGACAGCAAAAAAGTTGCATTGCTTCTTATGAGTACACGAGAACTTTTTCAGATTTTTTTTTCATCTATTTCCGGTTAGAGCTCGATTAATCTTAATATCATAACAATAATATAATTAAATTTTTTACATACATGTTAAACTTTGGTCTCGTCGAAGAAACCTCTCGCCGATGGTACACTCTTCACCATACGTGGCATCCTCTCCGAAAGTTTTTGGGAAATCTCTCGGGGTGTTTCTTTCCAAGATTTTTTTAGGAAATCCCATAGATTTTCGGCGGATGAATGAGTGACTTTGCGCACTTGCCGATCCGTTTCATTCCACATCAGTTCTATGGGATTGAAATCGGGAGATTGAGGAGGCCATTGCATAATTCGAAGCTCGCCACTTTTTTGCTTCGATCAAGATACTTCGAGCAGAGGTTTCAAGTATGTTTTGGGTCGTTGTCTTGTGGAAAAACGAACCCCTTTCCGATCAGTCACTTATCAGAAGGCACAGCGTGGTTTTTTAAAATGGCGTGATTCCCCTTTCGGTCCAGGATTCCCTTGATCCCGTGCGGAAATTGAGTTGGGGCTGTGATCGGGCCCCAATTATATTTTCCTAACTTTATTCGGGCCCTAATCTGGAAGCCACATGAGGGCCGTTAGCGGCCGTTCACACTTTGTCAACAAGGGCCATTAAAGGTGCAACGACCGGGGCCTTATAAGTTGCCTCAATGGCCCCTCATCAAAACCATTTTAGCACCCTGAAAATACCTCAACGGCGCCTCATCAAAACCATTTCAGCGCCATAAAATATCCGTATCAGTGGATATACATGTATGTTAAATGCGTCAGAGTATATCTGTATTTGTTTTTATGTAATTGTTCATGTGCATAGGTGTGAGCGTGAGTACATGTGTATGTATGCATGCGCGCGTAGCAATGTGATTGCGTATTTGCATGTGAGCCTTTATGACAAACTGCCATGACACAATTAATGCAAAAAATAATGTGAGGCGAACTCTCTTCACTGCAAACATTCATTTTTGAGGAACTATCCACTATGACAACATTTTTTAGAATTGTGATAGCTTGTAACACTTAAGTTTGAAATTATAAGATTATCACATTGATTATAGTTATAGTCACAGTCTGAAATGAGTCTGTAAGGGTACAGAACGCGAAGGAGCGACATTATATGTCCGCTGTATAAAGTAAAGTATTAATGACTCCAATAAAAGTAATATTATCTTAGTTTTAATTAGGAAAATATTAAGTAATTGAATAAGTAATTCTCAATCATTAATATATCACGGAAAAGTATCAATATATCACGGGGGGAAAAACACCACGGAATTCACTTGTTTTTCTGCAAGGTCCACGTAGATAAGTTATCTCGATGAGACTTAACGCATCCTGCGCCCCCATGCCAGTCTTTTGCATTATTTAAACAAATATATTCTACTACACATCCATTCTAAGGAATAGATGTGTAGTAGAAATAAAAAAATATATGGGTCAACTGAATCACTAGAATCTATTTCCATTGAGGAAAACATCTGGAAAACAAAGACCAATTTATTTACTTATCCTACACAGTCAGATAAAGTTTATGAATAGGAAATATCAGCGAAGTCTACAGAAGAAATGATTTTCCTTATGATGAGTATTGAGCGGAAATTATATTTTATAAAATTATATTGCTATAAAAATGTCGAGAAAACCGGTTGGGACTGTTCACACTTTTGCGCTAGCATTACTTCATGTATGAGTGAAACCATGAGTATTTGTTTGTATCTATGTAAAAGGTTTCTTTAATTTGATAAATAAATACTGTCTGATGTTTGTCTGAATATTTGTGTTCATCGTTGATTTTTTTGTATTTGCTAATGTCCTTACGCTTTATTCCAATTTGGGTTCGATAATATTATTCGATCGATGTATATAATCGATTTGACCAATTGAAATACCATCAACCTTGTAGCCTAAGCTATTTATACTGGTTTATCTCTATAATAGTCAGATCTGGGCCTATTGTGGAAATCCCTACTTGTTTATCCCTATACTGGCCAAGCCTGGGCTTATTGTGGAAATCCCTACAGGTTTATCCCTATAATGGCCAAGTCGGGTCCTATTGTGGAAATCCTTACACGTTTATCCCCATAATGGCCAAGTCGGGGCGTATTGTGGAAATCCTTACAAGTTTATCCCGATAATGGCCAAGTCTGGGCCCACTGTGGAAATCCCTACTAGGGAAAGCACCAGGGAAGCCCTGAAAGGCCCTTATTTTTATTAGGGATGCCCTATCAGTTTTCCGCACGGGTATTCGGTAGAGGTCCCCTGCACCAGCATACGAAAAACACCCCCACACCATTACAGAACCGCCGCTGTGTTTAACGGTTGGAATTGCGCAATCAGGATGCATCTTCTCGTGAGCTGCGCGACGAACGAAAACTCGACGTTGTTTTCCGAATATTTCGAACTTGGATACGTCGGTCCATAATACCCGTTTCCAATCTTCGATCGTCCAATCTTTATACTTGCGTGCCCAATTCAATCGTTTCTTTTTGTTTCCACGGCGTAAGAGTGTTTTTTTTTGTTGCGACCCTACCATTTAATTAGGCGCTGCGCAAGCGTTGTTTAATCGTCGTCATTGAGACATTTTTATGATGACTTTCGCTAAACTGCAATTGGATGTTTGCCGCAGCAAGTTTTTTAAATTCATTTTCGACGTCACAATTATCGACTGATCTCAGCCCCGGATCTACGATTTTTCCGAGCCGGGAGATCTCTTTAGACGCCCGAAAATAAGTCATTTTTCATGATTTAAGAAAAATGTGATAAGATAATCGCATAATTTTAAAATGTTGACATTATCTTATTACAACTTTCAAGTGGTAAAACGTTTTTTTTCTCATGGCGTCATAAGGTATTCCTTTAGGGGAAGAACTGCCCATGGTATGGCTCATCTTTGAAGAACTGCTCATGGTATGGCTGAAAAAGTTATTGATCGATCTGGCTGAAATTTTGGGCGGTTCCTCGCTATAACATTATTGGAAAGATATACCTATGAAAATATTAAAAGGTATAAAAATGAAAATTAAGTAGACTTTGTAATCAAATGTTCATATTTTTTACCATTTTCTCGACAGTTTTTACCCCGAGAAAGTAATTTATTTACGTGTTAGTCTTGAAATTTTAGGTATATCCTTCTAATAGTCTTATAGTGAGAAGTCTGGCAAAATATCAGCCAGATCGATCAATACCTTGTTGAGCTATAACACGAGCAGTTTTTCCAAAGACGCCTAAAGGAATACCTCATCAAAGTTCATCTCCTAGGCAGTTTTATTTTCGATAGCTAGGATCACGACGCCTTTGAAACTCACCAAAGCGCCCTGGATGTTAGACGCTTTAGTGAAACAAGTTTTTTCAAACACAAGAAATTGGCGCCCCCTTAAATTGCCGCCCGGGGCAGGTACCACGGTTTGTCCCCCCCCCCCACCCTTAAATCCGGGGCTGACTGATCTTCCGCTTTAAAAGTAACACGAGGCCTCCCGGAACGCTTTTTATCTTTTGTTGGATTGTGTCTCTCTAGAGCGTTTTATAGCATCTCCGACGGATGATTTTGCTATTTCCAATCGCTTCGCAATGTAGCAAATTTTTAACCCTTCATTGCGAGGTGCTAGGATTGATGCACGCTTTTCGACGCTTAAATTGGGTCGACAACCCATTTTCTTCTTAAAAAATAAAATAAAATGAACTCTGATGAAGTCGAAAATTTCAATTAATTAACGGTAAATGAATTAATCGTTAAACACACTTTAAATTCGATTATATTATTCGACACGATATGACGGCAAAATCTAACGCGGATTTTTTTCCGATGTCTGCCGGCGAAGTACTGAGTTTAAATAATTTTTGAATATTTTTTCATCGTAACCAGTAAAGAGTGCGTGTTCCTCCTACTTCTTTGTTTTCTTCTCGTTTTCGGAGCAGAGCAGTTTTTTTATACTTTGTTTTCATAATAACATATCGCTCACCTTCGCGACCTTGCGTCCTTGTTCCTCGTTCGTTTTTTCGCGGGATTCGCTTTGTTGCGTAGGTAAGCGATATGTTATTTTTTGACTACTCTGCTTATTTCAACTCAGTTCTTCGTCGGCAGACATCGAAAAAATGTCCGCGTTACATTTTCCCGCCGTATCGTGTCGAAAAATATAATCGAATTTAAAGTGTGCTTAACGATTAATTCATTAACCGTTAATTAATTGAAATTTCGACTTCATTAAAGTTCATTTTATTTTATATTTTAAGAAGAAAATGGGTCGTCGATTCAATTTAAGCGTCGAAAAGCGTGCAAGAAGACAGTTAATTTTGCTCGTGTTTCAGATGCCCTATTGCGAGTCAAATTAACAAGATAGAATTCATTGTAATTTGCATTTGCTTGGGTAAAAAAAATTAATTTTAATTCGAATCGAAATACGTTGAAATAACTCAATCCAGTTGGTTTTGTTCACGTTAAAACAAAAATTACTTTAATACACATAAAAGTGGAACAAATAAACGGATCTAGTTGCTTTTGTTTGGGTTTGTTGGTGTATTTTTTGATTTTCAGGAGGTCGGAGTGTTAGCAGCAATTTAATATTAAATCAAAATATACATATATATCTGTTATTGTCTAGACTATACTGAGTCTTTACAAATTTTTTGAAATTTGTTCACAATAAAATACCAGAGACAAAATAAATTACATAAATGGTTTATTGTATGTAATTTTACGTGAGCTTAGATGAGCCAGCCGTCCACACTACCGGTGATGTAATTTTTTGGCTATTTAGCACCAAGATAAACCTTTTCTAACAACGGATTAACGCAAACTAAACCTTTGTGAACGTTTAGAAAAATAAACTCCGTTTTGTCATCGTAAGCCATTTATATTCAAGTATGAACCATCAAGGTTTGATAAAAGGATACAAATCTTGGCTGGCGAATGAAGAGAATTTCTGCCAATCTCATTGTCCACGAAGTTGCCGTATTTCGGCAACACAAAATATCAATTAATGGTAATAATAAAAAATCTCGCGAAATAAATATAAATAGGCCGAATTATAAATAACTCGAAATTACATTCTAAGTTGTATAAAGCATTCATGGCCGCAGTTTTTTCATAATAATCATCGATAATATCTACATTTTCAAGTTGGTAGTAACACAGAATCTTTTCTTACTCCCATAATAAAAATATAAAAATGCATAATTTTGACCATTAATTATGTATTTTATGAAAAATTAGCATTCACAGAATAAAAATATATACCTCGTATACATTTTTTTTAGGTTAATGAAAAAAATGCGATATCCGTTATATTACTCATCTTGACCACTTCAACACTCAGTGGTTGATGCGTCAGTCGGTGCATGGCTAAGCGATCACCGCTTCGAATATCGGCCGCGCACAACGTTGCTTAAGGCGTTACCCCCACTTGTAGCGCAAAAAAAGGCCTTTTTTCATGAATTCTTTTAAAGAAAACTACAAAACTTTTTTAATCGATCAATATACCATCTTAAAGAACACATCTTGAAGAAATTTCAGTAATTTTTTTATTGAAAAATATTACATTGTTTAGTGGTCAATGAAATAATGTTTTTATATACACGGTTTGCGGTGACCAACATTGCGGCGAAGTCGATCATCTGAAAAAAAAATGCGGATGGATTTAGTCAAATATAAGTATAAACTAGTCTTTAATCGAAGGATTTAAAAAATTTTCATTTTTCACAAAATGGCGGACAGTCAAAGTTAATGGTTCGATTTTAACGAAAAAAAACGGCCGTTTTTTGGCTATAAAACAGCCATTTTTTTCGAAAAAAAAATCGAACGATTGAGGACTACATTTTTATGTATTAAATAAGCCTGCAAAATTTCAAGAAGATCGGTTCATTAGTGTTTGAGTAATCTTGGTCACCGACTTCAGAAATGCCATTTTGAGAAAAACGCGTTTAAAGTTTCAATTTCAGTTTACACGAAGAAAATATTTTTTTTTGTAAACTTACATAGAGTCATCTATTTGAGTATGATACATAGAGTTCAAATAAAATAATAATGATTTTGAACCTTCGTTGAATAGTCCAACGGCAATATAAGCTGTTAAATTTACAACGATTGCTCCACTCGAGACGATTTTTGGGCTGATTTTCCAAATAAGTTGGTTGAAGCTTTCGTTGTTATTTTGATTGAAGCCACCGACGCATTTTTCGAGTAAACTTTCCTTACTCAGATCGTTGTATATAGGTCTGATGGCATCCAATACATTTGATGGAAGTGGTTTGTAATCGTGTTGGAAAGCTTCGTTTCTCGCCTGAGCTCGTTGATACGAACACCACGATTCTTCACCGGTTGGACATCTCTCATGGTGCGGATTTGCATCGGTTGAACTGTAATGATCGAAGGTCGCCCATATTTCCTCATGCATATCGTGAACAGAAGCAGAATGGCGTCGAACAGCAAGTCCATAGTACACAGTGAGCTTGTCAATAAATTTTCCTGTCAGCTGTCCTTTACCACCAAGCTTTTTGTTTTTTTTTTTTTACTAAATTACGAAGGCGGGATCCCATACGCTTTTAGACGTGACCGATGCATTCTTTTTTTATAACTTCTACGTCGTCATAAGGATGAGAATTTACTAGCCCAGTGTACGTTTTCGAATCTCCGTCTCCAATATAGTAACGGTACAGGACATCATATTTTTCTATTGAACGCTTGAAGATTTCGATAATGGAGTCCACCTCCATTTTTCCCGAGGAGCCTTCGTGATTTGCACTGCAGTTATCTTCGTGTGTTTCGTACCATTCTTCGTATTCCGCATCATTTAGCTTATGTTTCCACGATTCACACATTTTGCAATACGCACTTTTTACCACAAGATCAAGTACTTTTCCACTGTAGTAGCCTATGACTGATGTGACTCCGAACAACGAAGTATATCCTCGCTTCCTCCTGAATCCATCTCCGGAAACTGTTAATTGAGGAGTTGCATCGCCCTCTGCATCAGGTGTATCTTCAATTTCTTCTCGTACGGCTTTTTTAAATATTACATCTGCACATGTTTTCACAGACTCATAAATACTTTTCAAAATTATTGAATATGTAGTCTCGGTAAGAAACCTTGGCATGTCCATAAGTCCGCAAAATTTTTGTGCTCCAGCCAATCTTATGCCGAGAACTCGCATGGTGAATATAAATCGACGATTCAATTCATACGAATGTTCCAAAAAAGGAGAAGATGGTATCAAATTATCTGCACATGAGTCACATTTCACAACGATTTTGAAGCTTAGTCCTCTTGCACTTGCCGTTTCAAATGTAATATTTCCATTACACGTTTTGCACTTCACTAAATTTGAAATAGCAGCCAACACAACCCAAAAGTTAAAAATCCGATATTCAAAATTAGGACTTTGATTCACAGTCATATCAATATTATTTTTCAGTTTCTTCGCAGACGTGCTGAAACTTTCAGTTTCCGTTTCGGCCAGGTTGGGGTTAAAAACACCCTTCCTTTTTTTTGGTCGAGATTTCCGTAAATTATCACTGCTTCTTGTTTGTCGCGAACCTTTTTTTCGATCCATTTTTGAATGTAAAATGAATAAAAACTGCGCTTATAATATTATGAACGGCGGAATACGAGGGTGGGGTGAAAAGTTTCCGGCCTGACCAAGAGATGGTGCCACTAGGTCTAGTTTTGGAGCGGCGTCCTACAGTACCATTCCTACCGAGCTTGTATGTACAGTTTCAGCCCAATCGCTACGTTAGTTGCGTTTGAGAGCACATTGCGCGAGACGCTTCCGTTGTTTTCGTAAAAATGGAAAAATTGGAAAAACGTGCTGTCATCAAATACTTCCATTTGAAAGGTTTTACACCAAAACAAATAAAAGAAGAGATGGATTCAACACTAGGAGACTCCTCCCCATCATATTCAACTATTAAGCAGTGGGATTCTGAATTTAAAATGGGTCGTGTGAGCACCTCTGACGAGCCTCGCTCAGGACGGCCCGTTGAAGTCACAACTTCAGAGATGATTGAAAAAATCCATAAAATAGTGTTGGAAGACCGCAGGTTGAAATGAGATAGCTGAGACCTGTAGGATGTCAGCTAAACGTGTGCGTAAATATTTTGCACAACCATTTGAACATGGAAAAGCTGTGTGCAAGGTGGGTGCCGCGTTTGCTAACGCTCGACCAAAAACTGCTTCGAAAAACCATTTCTACCGACAATTTGGCGCGGTATAGGCGTAATCCAAACGAATTTTTGCGTCGATTCATAACTGTTGATGAGACATGGGTCCACCACTACACTCCTGAAAAAGATTTAAGAGCAACGAAGAAGTGATCGAAGCTGTAAATCAGTATTTTGAGGAACTTGACGAATCTACGTTTAAAACTGGTATAACTAAATTAGAACACCGTTATGAGAAATGTTTCAGTGTTGATGGAGATTATGTTGAAAAATAAAGCAAAAAAAATTTTTAAACATCGTTTTTCTTGGTCAGGCCGGAAACTTTTCACCCCACCCTCGTATACGTCTTATATAGTCGAACTTTCGAGCTACACTGACGAGTTTAGACCATAACAGACAACGAAAATACGTTTTTATAAATTCCAGTCTATTATATGAACGTTGTGAATGCCAGGTATACGACCCTTTTCATCGAACAATGCATTGAAGGTCGGAGGGAGGGTCGAGCGCGCCAGATGGCAGACTAGCCGGTCGTTTACACAACGGATTTTTCTCTTTCAACGTTCATATCTCAGTCAATTTTGTTCGGATCGACTTGAAATTTTCAGGACATATTCTCAGATACTTATACTTAAAAAAATGCAATAAAAAAACATCGATTTTTTCAAAATCGCAAGTGGGCGTAACCCCTTAACTGGAAGGTCCATCGGGACCGGATCCCGACCGCCCATCCAACAGTGTTGATTATTTGGGTTTTAATATCGACATTTTTATTCGTATAAAAAAGGATCAAATTAACGAATAGAGTTGATTTCAATAGATCTAATTTATCCGCATACAATAGGCCGAATTTTTACCCGCGTCTAGTTGTTAGAATACTTCAATAAAAATCTCCAGACTTTTCGGCTTCAAATTTTGACTCGTATTGCAATCCCGCTTGCTTCGAATCTCAATCTTTCACAATTTTATGGTCAAGTCTTCTAAATTCCAGTATTTGCTGCTTTGCAAATATGGCTTCATTTGCCCACTGATCGTCTATAATCAGTATACAAAGGTTTTTTTTGCCAGGTTCTACGCCTGCGGATCAAAGTAGACGCACGAGCGATCGACGCGTATTGTTTACTTTGCGTATACCTATGTCTATAGAGTATTTTGCTACACGCGGTCGAATTATCGCACGTACATAATACACGACAGCCTTTGAAGAGAAGGAGAGGGAGAGCGAAAGAGATAAAATGAAATAACTGGAGGATATACAGACCACGAGCAACGCTTGCTTGATAAGAGAGAGTGAGAGGGGTGTGTGTGTGTGTTCGTGTGTGCGTGTGTGTGTTTGTGTGTGTGCGTGTGTGCGTGTGTGTGTGAGACAGAGAGAGAGAGGAGTTTATTAGTAGCCTTAGGCTAACAGCTGAATCAGTTGGGTGTCATCGTTCACGAACGTTCCGATCTCGAGTCACACGTTCGTTCATCGCGTCGTAACATCGTTGCCTATAAAATACAAAACTCTCCAAATTCATACTCCAATAAAAGCCCAAAAAATTATCGACTTCGCAAATAACGATAACAAATAATCGATCTAGTGGCAAATCTATAAATCTAGCGGTACCACGTCCCCAAGTAATATTTATTTAATTGCGTTGTTACAAAGTATGATGGAAATTGAATAATAACAACAGTAATGATAAATGAATTATGGATCGATCGGACGATGATTAATCTTTACCAAGTGCTCGTTTAGAGTTGTGCTGTTTCCGAAACATTTTTTTGGGAATACTCCGGTGAACTTTGGGTGTGACGCGGACAGGGATAACTTGAAGATGGCCTATCGTTACGGTAATAAATCATTTCCCTTTGTATTGATGAGGTGT